>CALZFC010000059.1:1265000-1397500 GCA_945643635.1 Allodiplogaster sudhausi | reverse complement strand
TTTAAAGGAAAAAAAATCTTAGGGTAAAAACCATAATGACTAACAATTCACTGAGTAAGAAAGATATCAGCTCGTTCGTCCAGAGTCCGAGTGCGAGGCAGCGCTCGTATGTAAGGACCTGTGAAGAAATTACTGTTTTTTAAATATACATTATTTATTTGCTTTAAAGGGTTATAACTAAAAACTAGTTTACTTTTCAAGATTCTATTTATTAATTCACATATTCACTATGAGCAATTATATTGCAAATTATGAGATCCTTTTCAAAGTCAAGGAAATGTTGCCCTTTTGAACTATAAAAAAATATACGACTAGGAAACTGTAGGTTTAAAATGAGTATTAAAAACAATTACCTGTAGTAATCTGAGTATGTCGATCATGTTCTGCGGTCCCAGTTGTTCTCTGAGAGACAACTTGAGGCACTCGAAGACGGGGCCGCAGAGCTCAAGTTGGCCTGAGAAGTGCCGTCGCATCTGGATGTTGTAGTGAGCTGTAATCGGAGATTAGATACTAACTCAGAATGCTTCTTGATCTTCTAGTTTTATGTCTAACAAAATATGTCAATTTAACAACCACCTGCAGAACCGATTGTACGGCTCACCCTGTTTTTGATCCTTTTAGTAGCACTGCCACCGTAAAGGATATAATACTATAGGCATGGTGACTCTCATAGAACAACTACACTATTGAAATACACATGCAAGACAATTTTATAGGTTTTTTCTTAGCTTATTTCCTTGACTAAAACTTTACTAAGCAACTGTAAAAATTTGAAGCTCAAACTTTTGCTAGAAAGAATGGGAATCGACACGTTGTTTGTATTCATCCAAAATTTTTTTAGTATGGATAATTAGTATTGAATTGTTAATATTAACAATTAACTGGGGCAAAATGTTCAATTTTTCTCTTACAGTACCAATATTAAACAGAAGCCTTAGCAGCTTGCTCCTCGTTGACGCATTGGTTGTTGAAGCGGTGAGTAAGAGGGGAGCATAGTTGAGGAGCTCGACCAGGGCAGGCTGAGACAGCGAGAGACGGGCTGCAGGGTCCACCGAGGACAACACACGGATAAGAGCCTGCAGAGGGAGAGGGAGAGAGGGAGAGAGAGAGGAGAGAGATAGAAAGAGAGAGAGAGAGAGAGGGAGAGAGAGAAAGAGAGAGAGAGAGGGAGAGAGAGAAAGAGAGAGAGAGAGGGAGAGAGAGAAAGAGAGAGAGAGAGGGATGGAGCAAAAGACTAAGATGAGACATTGACAGTACGGGGGTAGTGGTGTAGCAAGAGAAAGAAAAGAAAGCGAGTGATAAAGAAAGATAGAGATAGAGAGAGAGAGAGAGAGTGATAGGGTGGCGATAGAAAGAGACAAGAGAGAAGCATGATTAAGAGAGCCTCTCTGTAAGGATCAAGCTGCCCTCAATGGGGACCTGCCCCGGCGCAAAAAATTCCGAATCAGTTATCCAAAATTTAATTAGGTGTACCCATACGCACTGTAAGGAAAATTAGTAGATCAATTTTGTTATAAAATTTTTTTCCTTGTCTAGGCATGAAAAAGTAAGGAAAAATTCTAATTCGCCATAACTTTCTTTAATAGCAATATTTTTCAATTTTCTTTTTTTTATTGGCATCCCCGTCGAATTCTAAACAAGAGACCTTTAAATGTCTTTCGAAAAATATTTCATTTTCATATCGAAAAATTATTTTATATATTTCAATTTGACCGTTGAATACCTTATACTCAAAACGTTTTGTGTACTATATCTCAAATTGTAGAGCATTGGAGCATTTGGAGGGCACCTCGGAGATGAACGATTCAAGGAATGCGTGAAGAAATGGTTAAATTCTTGTTTAAACATACAGTGAACCTCTTCATTCGATTCAGCGCTTGTTTCTTGTCATAATAGCTATAGATCATAATTCATAAAACTATCGTTTTCCACGAGCAAAACTCATTTTTCGATTTTTCTACCATGGACAGAAAATGACCTAAAACTATTCGAATCGCTATATTTTCGACAAATTCAAAGACTACAGAATATGAATAGCACTATTCTGTACGCGACAAAATTCTCTACAGCATACATCCTTTACATCAATGACTATATCGATTTTCCCACGGCTGTCGCGTCAACACTGACAGATCCACATTTTACAACTTTTCGTGCAATCTTAATGTTTCTTGCTCATCCAATACTCCATTCTGCTCCACAAAGCATCCTGAAGTCAGAACGGATGTTTATTTTGCGTATTTCCCGTGGTAAAAGCCCGCAGAAGGTTTGCATGCGCGCGGAATTGAACCTGCGACCTATGACATTCGACGTGCACAACCAATACGCCCAAATTACATTTTAAAATTCATTTCTCGAGACTCCTTGAACCAATTTTAAAGGTTGAACTATCAATCGATAGCTATTTTTTCGCTCTATCGAAATAAAAATATCCGCCAAAAAGTGTTAAATGATGGTAAGGCAGAATAAGACGGCAAAATATTGGAACACAAAAAAGTATATCAAGCAATTTATTCATGAAGCAGTGATGTATGGGAAAGCTGTTCGTCTTCGCGAAAGCTATCTAATAGTAGTTTATGAAATGTGGTGATGATGTGCATATGCGAGAAATAGCGGCTGCGGAACTGGCCTCCCAAAAAATTAAATTTGTAAAGCCCCTGAGGGCACTTTTCCGGTACCCAATGGGAAGATAAATAGTGGCTGACATGGCATGTCCTCAATATTGATAATAGTACAGTAAAAGTGCCCTGAGGGGCTATGCAAATTTAATTTTTTGGGAGGCTTTGCAAATTTAATTTTTCCGCTGCCGCTATTTCTCGCATGTGCAACAAATCACCACATTTCATAAACTACTATTAGATAGCTTTCGCGAAGACGAACAACTTTCCTATACATCACTTCTTCATGAATAAATTGCTTGATATACTTTTTTGTGTTCGAATATTTAGGCGTCTTATTCGGCCTAACCATTATTTTAAACTTTTTGGCGGCTGTTTTTATGTCGATAGAGCGTAAAAATTGCTATCGATTGATCGTTCAACCTTTAAAATTGGTTCAAGCAGTCTCGAGAAATGAATTTTTAAATGTAATTTTGTCGTATTGGTTGTGCACATCGATTGTCATAGGGCGCAGGTTCAATGCCGCGCACATGCAAACTCTTTTGCGGGATTTTACCACGGGAAATATGCAAAATAAACAGCCGTTCTGACTTCAGGATGCTTTGTGGAGCAGAATGGTGTATTGGATGAGCAAGAAACATTAATATTGCACGAAAAGTTGTAAAATGCGGATCTGTCAGTGTTGACGCGACAGCCGTGGGAAAATCGATATAGTCATTGGTAGGGACGTCCTATCCAGATGTAAAGGAAGTATGCTGTAGAGAATTTTGTCGCGTACAGAAGAGTGCTATTCATATTCTGTAGTCTTTGAATTTGTCGAAAATATAGCGATTCGAATAGTTTTAGGTCATTTTCTGTCCATGGTAGAAAAATCGAAAAATGAGTTTTGTTCGTGGAAAACGATAGTTTTATGAATTATGATATATAGCTATTATGACAAGAAACAAGCGCTGAATCGAATGAAGAGGTTCACTGTATGGTTAAACAAGAATTTAACCATTTCTTCACGCATTCCTTGAATCGTTCATCTCCGAGGTGCCCCTATTTGAGCCCATTTTTAACAGCTTATTGTTAGGGGACATCCAGGCTAAACGCAAAGAAGATATGTTATACAGTTTTTAATGCTCTACAATTTGAGATATAGTACCCAAAACGTTTTGAGTATAAGGTATGTATAAATTGAAATATATAAAATAATTTTTCGATATGAAAATGAAATATTTTTCAAAGGACATTTAAAGGACTCTTGTTTAGAATTCGACGGGGATGCCAAAAAAAAAGAAAATTAAAAAATATTGATTTTGAAGCGAGATACATCAAATCACAAAATATCCATACATTTAACTATTCACGCAAGAATATTTTTGGAAAAAAAAGTTTTGTCATTTATTCTTCTTACTGGGGCCCAGTGCCATGTCCGACAACGTTTTCGCTCTCGAAATCGAACATCTGGATCTGGGGCAGGCCCAACTGGAGGCATACAGAGAGGCTCTCTTAAGCAATGCATAATATTGTACTGGTGCAAAAGAGAGCTATCTACACCAAATGTTGAGCAGCACTTAAATAGCGGCTGCGATGCTCAAAACCACATGGCTGACGTATCATTCATTTTATATCTCGGAAAAGGCAAGAATAAATTTTTTTATTACAAATATGAATAGCATTAAATATTTTGTTAATTATATAACCGACAAGATAAATAGTATAAAATAAGTAATAATAATAATTAAAAAAAAGAACACCCACCACGAGACACTCATCGAATCGCTTGCTGTTCTCTCCGTTGGAGTCGCCATAGAAGCGAGCGGCCGCTTGCCTCGTCCTGAGCAGCTCCTTCTCTAGCTTCTCCACTGGAGACTCGGGCGCCGCCACGACTGCCGCGCCCACTGGGGCGGCCATCTTTAAACAAATTATATATATATATATATATATATATTTTTTTTTTCGATGGCAAATTAAATATATATATATATATATATATATTTAATTTGCCTTCGAAAAAAATACATATTTACTTATTGTTAGTAATAATTAAAATTTGCTAAAAAATTTTTATATTTACTTAGTAATATTGCTAAAAGAAATTTATATTAAACAACTACAATAAAAAGATACATATTTTATGAATAATTTAATTATTGCAAATGTAAACATAAATCAATCAAATACCATAATATATTTAACAGGAATCTTCAACTATTAATGCCATAAAAGTTTTGGATAAGTCTTAGAATTGGAAAAATAGTGAAGTAGGGGGGATACAAAAATAATAATGTAGAAATGGTGCTCAATTTTAAAAATTAAATTAATTAAAGATTCTAAATTACCAAGCAGAACATGTCATTGTGGTACTGGGATCTGAGGGAAGGTGCAGTTGATGAAATTCATTGCATATTCCTCTAGCTAATGGATCTCTCTTACTCTCTCTCTCTCTCTCTCTCACTTTCACATATAAAAGACAGAGACATGTACATATCGAGAGAGAAATGTTGAGGAAGATAGGGAGGTATAGAGTAGAAGCAGATAGAGAGGAAAGTAAAGAGAACGGAATACCAAGAGAGACAGAGAAAGAGGGGGGGGGGGGAGAGAGGGAGAGAGAGGGAGAGGGAGAGTGAGAGAGATAAGAAACAAAGATGGCTCATTGGGCGACGGGGGAACGGTTAGCGGCTAGCCCGATGAGCAAACATTCTGGTCAGAAAAAGTGAGCAAAGCGAGCGAAGAAGAAACAGTCCTTGTCCAGGTGAAAGAAACGGAGGGGGTGAGGGAGAGGGACATGGCGAAGCCAAAACAATGGCTACCAGAGAGAGAGAGAGAGAGAGAGAGAGAGAGAGAGAGAGAGAGAGAGAAATAGGGAGGGGATGAGGGAGAGGGACATGCAGAAGCCAAAACAATGGCCTCCACAGAGAGGCTAAAGTGCGTCCGGAGTCTAAACAGACACACACACACACACACACACATGACATCTGTCACTTTATCCATGAGGAGGCAGGCCCGAGGGAAGTGGTGGAATTGCACAGAGACACATTATACATCAGGGGATATCATTGGACAAAGCCATTCAGAGAGAGAGAGAGAGAGAGAGAGAGAGAGAGAGAGAGATGAGAAAGAGAGAGAAAGAGAGAGACAGAGAGAGAGAGACAGAGAGAGGAATATCAGATGACATCAGCTAATAGAGACAATCATTGTTCGCGACACTTGACACAATTAACAAAGGGATTACTCCTTTTTTCTCTGTATACAGATACAGTATACCACGCGGATGTACATGTCGCTGAATAAATCAGTCAGGACAGTACTAAGTATAAAAAAAGAGAAATATATCCGAAAGAGAAATAATTATATATCGGCACTTTTTTTAACTGAAAAAAAGTATTTTTGGTACGTTTGAACTAAAAAATATCTACAAAAATGGATGTAGCTGACGTTCTGAACGAGTCCGAGGATTACGAAAAACACATTATACTTCTTGTACAATATATTTCTGCTCTTCCCTGTACCTAGCTCTCACTCTCTCTCTCTCTCTTGCTCGCTATTACTTTTCCCTCTATCACTGCTCTCTCTCACTTTTTTCCCTCCCTCTATCACTCTTCTCTCTCTCCCATTCTAAATTCCATATCTACCATAGGCTTTTCCTCATTGCTCATTCACACGTCCATGAATGGTACACAATGAAGGGGGTCTTTCATGGCTCTCGCACAATTGTGAGTGGCTGCTAACACGTATCGAAAGCGATAGCTATTCATCAATACCAAAACATATGAAGTCGATGGTCTAGTGATCGTGCAATTTGAACAATGGTATTGCTAAGGAAACAACAGGTGTCAGAGGACTGAGTGGGTAGCGGAGAAAGAGAGAGAGAGAGAGAAAGAGAGAGAGGAAGCAGAAGCTGAAAGGGAACAGAGACGGAGGGATTACGAGAGGGGGTCTGGATCGGGGGTCTGGACACAGTCGTAGGCTCTATCTACGTGGTCTTAGCTTTCGGTGGGGCTCGAGAGACTTCTTTTTCTTCTTCTTCTTCTCTTGGGAGTGGAAGGGCAGAGGGTGATCGGTAAATATGTATACAAGGTACGCAGGCAGGCAGACGACCGTTTTCTCTCTCAATCTCTCTCTCGCTCTCTCTCTCGATTCCCCCCTCTCCCTATCTCTCTCGCTCTCTCTCGCTTTCTTTCTCTCCTTCTATCTCCCTCGCTTCCTGCAATAACACTGCCGCACAAGCTAGGTCTCCTTCCTCTACCTATACGATGGTGGTCACCAATCTGTTTATACCTCTATCGCTCTCTCTTCATTCAGTACTCTCTCACTCAATTGCCTAAGCGCTCTCTCTCTCTACCTCTCTTTCTCTAGCTCTCTCGCTCAGCTTCACCACCAAACAAGGAGACACCTAAGATATGAGTAAGGGGTGGCCGGATACAGCAGCGTAAGGGAATCGGGTAACATACGACTTCATAAGGGGTGGTTGGAGAGGGGGCGAGCATGTATGGCAAGGGGAGAGCGGAAAGAAAGAAGCAGACAACACCCCGGCAGGGCAACGGCACTCTGATAACAGGTCAGGGAGTGGAAGTGGAGTAGGGAGAGAGAGGGAGAGAGAGAGAGGGGGCAGAGAAAGAGTAAGAGAGAAGAAACAAGATAAGAGAGCGAGAGAAAAAAAGAAAGAATAGAGAGAAAGAGAGTGAGAGAGAGAGAGAGAGAGAACAGAAAAGGCAGAGCAAAATGGTTGGCGTGTAGTACTCGGCCTAGCTGCGGATGAAAGGGAGTGAATAGTGCCCGCGGGGCCCCTCCACCTTTTACATGGAGCGATTCTCTTCTTCTTCTTCAGAAGGGTGGAGATAGATTGGGCATGTGTTCATTTGAATGATTCACACGCCTACGAAGGCACTGCTATACAGTTCCGGGAACCGGAGGAGGAAAGTAATGGAAATGAAGATGAAACAAGAGAAGAAATCATGAGGGAAAAGAGAAGAAAAAGAAGAATAAGAACTTACAGCAAGTCTTTGCTAGCTGTGATTCTCCGTCGTCACTTTCGATGGAAGAAGCAGCAAAGTCAGACGAAAGTCGCGAGAAGAAAGAGAAGCGGAGAAAGCATCTAGAAAAGCGCTTCTTGTAGCTGAAAAGAAAGTTAATATGACGGTAACAATAACAGAAATAATTCATTTTATGATTAAAGATATGGGCCAACGTCGCGTAAAATTAACAAAAAAACCGGCACAGTAAAACACATTAAGAACTCACAACCAAAAGCATATAAGAATCAAATGGAAAACAACAACAACTTGTTTTACTCAAGCATTGAAAAAGTGTAGCTAATTCTGTAAATTCAAACTACAAGGCGCGGAAAATCAAGCAAGGATAAGTCTCAAACGGAATTCTTTTGAACGGTAATCCGACTAATTTGCGAAGATCACTTGAAAGGCACATAGTAGGTGCAGAAGGATTAAGTCTGAATTCTTCTACGGGCTGAATTTGGATCGTATTTTGAATTCTCTTCAATATTATACATTTTTATTTATCACTTCCTAGCAGGCAATGTCAATATTTGTATTTATTTTAAATTTAATTATTTCTATCAACTTGCGCATTTACAAATGGTGAATTCTGCAAAAGAAGTTGCGCTCTGGTGAACTCGGAAAGCGCCCGCTCTTTCGTCAGACCTTTCAAATAAGTTGTAGTCTCTTTGAAGTTTGCTATGGTTTAAAAGCTCTGTTCCAGCAATTCCTCGAAACTCTTTGATCTTTGTAAAGTTTATTTATGTTTGCTGTTTCCACTAATTGTCATTTGTCCGCGTTATCATCGTGTGAGATACGAGATTGAGATTGACGTTGCTAGATTGCTCTGATTGCTTCTTCGCCGCCTGGAATGTCCCAGAACGACGTTGGCGATGATTTGAAGCCGAGTCGCTTCGTATCGGGGCATGATGCACAGCTTCCAGCAAGACTTCTCGGTTCGCAAAGCGCTCAAATTATTAATATCTATTCCAAGTACATCAAGAGATATTCTTCATTTTAGATTCATTATATATATTTATACAGTTAAAATAATAATATAATACATAAATATATTACTCTTTTCGTAGGTTCATACTATTTCTTATTTTTCATGCTGGTATTCTATTCGTGTTTTTTTTCTTTTATTCTCGGTTTACGTCATTTGGAAAGCATAGTGGCTGCTCTCAGATCTCGCCGCTTCAACGAAAAGCCCTCTTCGACAGAAGCTGGAACTGGACGCACCCGGCGAATACGAGCCAGAATGCATGGAGGACGCGTCATTCAATGGGTACGAACTGTTTGCAGTTCTTCTTCTTTTGTTTTTGTCGTCTAAACAAATGAAATTATGTCATTTATACAATGGTAATCTTTACGTATTAGTATTAATACCTGGACATATTATATATGCACTGTTTGACTGGCTCCTGTTTTATCCCCGTCAATGAGAAGTTTGATGGGGATGAAATTATTGTACAGATAAAACGCAGTGTTTAAATGCCCACTGGCGGGAATTTTTTTCGGGAGGGTCCAGATCAGAAAGTCAAAATTTTTCGGGAGAGTCCAAATCAATAATGTAAAGTGGTAAATGGGTTTTATAATGCTAAAAATCATTATCCTTCTGAGCCTTCTGCATCTCAAGCCGAGTGCATGGATCGCGCACGGAGGTAGGACGCATGCAAAAACATGTAATCAAGTATCGACTAGACCAAAAAGTATTGCAGAGATGTTCTAGGATACAGCTAATCCATTTATCCAATAGAAAACCAAACGAAAATCAAAGAAATTATCCAATTTTCCCAGCACACCTATATGTCCAACTCGGGTAATGTGAGTTATTGATTTTTTTTCGTTCTCTAGTTTATCAATGAAGCCAATATTCTACTACTGGAGATCTATTAGTACAAAGAAGCCACCCTGAAAATTTCATTAACTTTCATACACTGTGAAGGAAATTATGAATGAAAAACCAAAAGCGTCACATGCTCACAAGCGTCCGCCAGTTTACAACTGGCGGCCTGGACCCATATCCGTATGAGCTCGTGGAAAGGAATCTGGGGGAATCCTATGATAGAATGTAGCTCTTTCTTTCTACTTTCGAATGGACCCTTGCCGTTTCCGAAATTCATTCTGTACGCTGAGAACGAACGCGTGAAATGCAGCGAACTCGATGCCTTTGACATGGTCGCGCCAGTCGCAAACTGGCGAAAAGGACCCATATCCGTTTGAGCTCATGGAAAAGAATTAGAGGGAATCCTATAGTTAGAAATTAGCTCTGTCTTTCTACTTTCGAATGGACCCTTGCCGTTTCGGAAATTCGTTCTCTACGCTGAGAACGAACGCGTGAAGCGCGTTGACCTTGACATGGTCGCGTCAGTGTAAGGCTGGTGGCCTGGGCCCATATCGGTATGAGCTTCTCAAATGGAATTACAGGAAAGCCTATGGATGTTTTGTAGATCTTTTCCTCCTCTTTCGAATGGACCCTTGCCCGTAACGAAATTCGTCCACTTTGTACGAAAATTTTACAAAAATAAAAATTTCGGTACCAAATTTTTCCAACATTTTTCGGGAGGGGGGACCCCTGGCAAAATCTAGACCTATTTAAACACTGATAAAACGTCTCCTGTTTTTTTAAGCTAAGTGGCTTAACGCAAGTGGTGTTTTATGTTTCGCTCTTGATAAAGTACAAAATTCAACTAGTCTACGTGAGCTTTCCTGGCTTGTTCGGCGTACCCTAAACCACATTCTCTTCCGCCCTTTTGTCAGGCAAAAAGCCGCGAATTCAACCTGATTTTTTTCTCTCTTTTTAAAGGTACATACCAATATTCTCGGATCTCTCCGTCGCCTCTTCGTCGGGCGTCTTCACGGGCGAAGAAGAAGAAGGGGTGATGGATGAGGCGGAGGAGGACAACTCGGTGATGATGCAATACGAGCAAGTCGAAGAGCAGAGTGGATGGAATCCTTTCAGGCAAGGGGTTCTTCGTATTATTATTATTCTTATTCTTATTATTATTATTATTATTATTATTATTATTATTATTATTATTATTTATTTTTATATTGACTCAAGACGCCTGGGCATAAGCCATTTTTCGTTTAAAAAAATCCAATTTTTGACCAACATTTTATTCTGTTTTGTCATCTAAAAATGGCTTCATATCCTCTTATGCTGATTTTATATTAATTTTAACGCTTAGTTAGTTATGCTTTCTTCCATTGTTTTCCATACTAAAATATATTCACTATTATTTGGTTTTTAAAATATTTCCATTTGACAGAGAGGGTACACCCGATCTGGACGAGCTGAAGGCGCAGGCAGCACGCGCTAGAATCGAGCGTATTGAGCAACGCCGTACCCAGCGACTCACCAAGGTACAGTATTAGTACAGTCAGAGGGAACAAGACACTGTCGATTTGGCAGACCCACCCTGATTTTGGGCTTCCCAAATTCGCTACCCAACCAGGTTTTGAGGAACGTTTTGGCAGAAACAGATAACCCACCCTGTTTTCTGACCCAATACTTAATTCCCCACCCGCATTTTCTCAGCCGTCTTCAGTGGTTTTATTCCCTGAGTACAGTACCAATACAGTTCAAATACAGTGTTCTCTCAATATACATGGTTGTCATGGTATCTTGTCCACTTCCTATGTCTCATCTTCGTTATTCAATGTAGCAAATGTTAAAACGGACCATTTTCTAAAACCTTGCTCATAGTATTTAAAGGGGAAAGTACACGCCATTTTCGCTTGACAATTATTATCCTCATTTTTATTCAACTACTACAATTGTTTATGCATTTTTTTAATTAGTATGGTCCGAAAAATTACTTAATTAAAAACCGGTCTTATTCAAGGCGACAAATAAGCTGGCCGGAGTTGGCGACGTCCTCAGCAAGCTACGAAACGAGCCCGAGATGGCAGAGAGGAAAGAACGGATTGTGCTGGACGCGAGCGGAAAAGTCATCCAAGCACCCTCGTTCTCTTCTTTCATGAGGAAAGGCAGACAAGGTTCGTAGCGGTTCATTTTATCCGCGGTAAAAGCAAATAACTTGTATAGCAGTATTTTTTTATAAATTATTTAATACCATAAAGAGAAATACTTGGAAAAGCATTTGAATTTATAGAACCAATCAATGCTCATGACAGCGTTGTTAGCCCCCGGGGCCGAAGGCCCAGAATCTTTTCCTTTCCATACCGCTTTCACTTTGTAACCCTGGGGCAGGCCATTTGGTTCTTTTTGTAAACCCCCGGCCCAACTCGAGAGGCAGGCACTATTTCAGCACTGGTACCAAATTCACTTGTTTATCGATTGATTCACTTACAATTAAGGTGCTTCCATTCTTGGCCTCGCGCAACTGGAAGCCGCCGCCGCGAGCATGATTGATATCGATCTGCCGCCCGGACCGCCCCATCCAACTGATCCGGATGAGATTAGAAGACTTGTTCGGTCGAAGATGCCGAGATGCAAGGTAAAAGCTGTCTCCACTGAATATTATGTATATTCATTTGGATAACAAATGCTGAACGAATCTAAACATTTAAGCTAAGGCTGAAAGATGAGGTGGAACTTTAGAGTGTCACCCCATCTTTCTCTTTATTCACATCCCTGGTGATTGCGTAGCAGCTTTACCTATTAAGATAATTTTTTTTTAATGTGGCATATCCTTTTGTGGGGCTTATAATAGTCTTCTGGCCATCAAACCTTGAATAGTTTTTTACGAATATAAAATCTTAAGGCTTGTACAGTATTAGGCTCTAAGATGGGTAACAATCTAGAGGAAGGAATTTAAATTTTAAAATAAAACGAAAATTCATCAGGTATGTCGCACCCGATTCGGAGAGCGAAATCTGCTCGAAAGACACCTTCGCGACAATCACCACGTCGAGTATCTGGAGTACATTGCCGCGCAGGAAGAGGAGATTCAGCAGCAAAAGTAATCCATTGTTTTTTCACCCTTTAAATCTAGAAAAAAGACTATCTTTACACTTTGGAAGACGTGAGATCGGGGAAAAACGACATCAAAAGTATTCTGTTGCTTCTAATGCGTTAAAATCGAAGATGAAAAATGACGGTTATTACCATTGGAGGGGCAAAATAGTTGTGCAAAAAGTGTAATTGATGTGTTGCTTCTTTTATGTTTTTTTTTTGAATTGCAGTAGACCATTAGATGCTAAACTAACAAGATGCAACACTCTTTCAGACTCGAGGAGCAGGAAATGAACAGAATCGAAGAGCTGACGACGGGAGGGTTCATTCCTCCTGAAAGTGACCTCGTTGCAGATCATTACGACGTGGATGTTACCAAGTATGTGGAATTATATTTTATATATTTAGTGTGATGATTTTTAGTGTGTGTGTGACGTCACTTGCTTGGAAGGAGAATTAATGAAATTGACTTTTGGTCCCACCTTTGCAGCACCTAATTTCCTCCGACATTCTTGTTGTATCTCGTTGACTTTTGTTTTGGAATTTTACAAGATGACTTTTGATATCCTTTTATATATCTCTTTGAGCCTATCAGTAAATTTACGATTCTTATAGGATACCACTCCCGGGCGAGCTCTCCAACGGCATCCCGGCCAGATTCGACCGCCACGGAATTCTACGCCAGCCGAAGAGACCGTACAAGAAGAAGGTATTCCAATGAATACAATGGTCCTTTACGGTTCCATCGCTATTGGGTCCCACCATTATTTGTCAAATTTCATTCGTCCAAATGTCGATTGGCAATATTAGAAACTGAAGCGATAGATCCAAATTTTGTCTTCAAAAAATCAATTTAAAAAATGTTCGATGAAGAATCATCCGGAAGAGAAATCTTTATACGAAAAAATCATGAAGCATTTGCTGCGAAAAATAACGCCCAATTTGGAGCAAAAATCAGAATAACTTAATTTACTACGAGGCTTTGTGAAGAATGTGCTGATGTAGTCTTAAGGCTTGTCTTGCTTTGAACCACTAAAATGCTCGATGACTTGCTCCTCTTCTCATTTCCAGGTCTCTCCCCAGTGTCCCTTTTGCGACAAGCGATTCCGCAACGAAGTCTCGCTGAAGAAGCACTTCCAGAAGAAGCATCCTGAATGCGTCGAATTCATCCAATGCCTCGACTGCTTCAAGTGCTTGCCAGGCAGAGAGGAACTGGCGAATCATCTCTGCGATTTGGTTCGTGATCTTTGATCTCTTATTTTTGATTTAAGGTTTGATTAAAGGATCAAATACAACATAATGTTATTTTATTGAAGATTCATTATAAATTTATAAACATATTTGCATAATTGTTTTTTTAATAAGTTTTTGACGATAAGAGATGAGAGAAGTAAAGTATGACGTTACAATACTATTATAAAAAAGATCTTAAACATCCTTTGCAGACTTTCATCTGCTTCGAATGCACTCCCATGCGCAATCTGTGCACAGCACAACGTCTACTCATGCATCGCGCCAAATTCCACAGAGGAGCCAACTCTGGATTCCGGTGTGTTTCTGTCATTTCAGAAAGCTTGTCGTCCCAGCTGCACTTTCTTACTGTCTCGCCCCCTTTTCAGCTGCAACGAATGCAACATGAAGTTCCTGACGCCGCGCAAACTGCGCAAGCACAAGAAGATGGCGCATGTCTTCACGAAGACTTATCCATGCCACTTTTGTGAGGAACTGTTCACAAGCGAGATTTCGGTGTGTGTGGATTTTGGTAGCATTTTGATAGTAACATTTTGTTTTTAAAAAGGTTTTTTTTTTGCTTTTTCGTGTGTGTCAAAAAGAAAAAAAAGGTTAAATCAGAAAAATTGAGTTAATTTTCAAAATATTTGAAGGTGGTAACTCATGAGCGAATGCACACGGGCATCATCAAGTTTGAATGTCTCATTTGTGACTTTCGTTGTAATCGATATCTCGAGATGGAGGTTTGTCACTATTTATATGACTTTGGCCTCTTGGCTGACTAATTATAATTCGAATCATTTTTTTCTCTCTCTCTCTCTTCCTCGTCAAGAATATGCATTAAGGATATAATCATGCTGCTTTTAGCGAATAATATTGAATTTAAGCATTTAAGCAAGTATTTGAAGACAAATTATTTATTTGATTTAAAAGAAGGAAGCGAGAAGATTTGAAGTGAATGTCAAAAAGTGGTTGTATATGGATTCATCGGGCGTATTAATGATGTTTATTCCATTACAATTGTACCACAGGCACACAAGAAGGAGGAGCACGGCTACCTCTGCTCCATCTGTCGCCAGCCATTTGCAGAGTGGAGCGAAATCAAGAATCATACACTCATCGAACATGGAGGATATCTCACATCCGACAGTGACACAGGTAGAGAAAAAGAGAGGGGAGTAGGTGTGAGAGAGAGGGTGATAGGAAGAGAGAGAAAGGGTGAGAGAAAGAGAGTGAGAAGATGATAGAGAAAGAGAGAGAGAGATAGAAAGAGAGTGAGATCTCCCGAAGGGTATCATTCCGAGGATGTCTCTTGTAGAAGGTTAAGAAGATTATCCCCGAGCCTTCTTTTAGGTTCCTTTTTTTAGCTTTAGGCTCTACAGGTTGGCCAAGTCACAGGACATCTACTTGAGAATGTTGATATCGCTAGCATTTGATATTGTACACGAATTATCTCTAATAAAGAATGTGGCGAAGGCAGCTCTGATTCGATTGGTTCTCAAACCGATCGATGATAGCATCATGCCTTAGGCTCTGCCAGTTTCTCTTCCGTTGTCTCTGTGCCGAATCTTCTTTCCCGCCCGCCTCAACTGCGGAGAAGTGGCTAAAACGCCAACGAAATCTATCGTTTCCTTGCCTCTCCGATCCCCCAAAATATTTCGCGATTTCTCTTTTTGAATGTCCAGTTGTGTCCTCTTTCCAGGTTATATCGAGAGCCCTCGCGTGTGGGTGATGTATAAGGGCGAGTAACCTTCTTCGAGCTCTACCCCTCTCTCAGACAACTGATGGGTCTCCCAGCCCCAGTACATTGGGGTTGCCCATGGACCTAGGTTTTGTTTTTTCTTCTTCTTGTAATTCTAGTGCCTGTGTCTCTCGTAATACACACCGTGTCTAAAGTAGTTCGATAGATCGTTAGCTCTATGGTGCGCCAGTTGAAGCTTTCTTAAGAAAATCTCTAGGTCTTTTCCTAGAGCATCTTTTTTTTTTAGCAATGTGTAGGTTTTAAGTATGTTTGATGTCCAGTTCAAATTTCTCACAGTGATTTGACATTGTTGATTTATTGATTATCCACCTTTTTACCTGTAATACGAGCTTCACTTCCACAATGTTGATAAGGTCCGCTCCGATCAAATGCTGGTAATTGCTTGGCTTTTTTTTCTTTTCTCTTCTTGAACATCCACGGAGCTAAGTGACTGAATATTGATTATTTTTTGCCTTCCCAGTTTTAACTGTTCAAATAAACGTTTCATTCGTCAAGAAAGATAGAATTAGCATGAAGAAAAGTTCTACTATTGTTCAGTCGAGCTGAAGAGTCGACAGGTTAGAGGAAAAAAAATAAGTTCGAGTATTGTGGTGAATATGTGCGTAGTGGAGAAGTGAGCGCATTTGGGGAGCATATCGATTGATGAGCCAGCTGAGATTGAAGAGAATCGCAGTAAGTTATGGAGGGTGTTAGTGTAGATCACAAACCGGAGAGATGTAAATGAGGTGATTGATTGCTTGGTGGATTTGTCGAATAGTTAAAAGGATAAAACTACTATTGATTGTTTGGAGTGATTCAAAATGGCAAAGGTGAAGTCGACGACGACTGAGGTGATGCCCGAGAAAAACGATCAATCCGGGAATTTTATTTATTTATGTATTATAGAAATATGAATCCACCATGCATGCCTTCTCCACCTCTCCTCTCTTTATCTCTCTTTGTCTTTCTCTCCTTCTGTACAACCATCCTCTCCCGATCTCTCACCCACTTTTCAACAACTCTCTCTTTCTCTCTCTCTCTCTCTCTCTCTCTCTCTCTCTCTCTCTCTCTTCTCTCTCTCTCTCTCTCTCTCTCTCTCGCCTTCGCTCTCTTAACCTCTCCAATCAAAATGTGTCGCTATGCATTTGGGTTGAATTTTCGAATAAGTGTTTAGAAACATTGAGAATTCGTTTTAGAAATCTTGATGCGAATTTGTTGCGCCATTAATATGATAATGTTACCACACTGGATGTAAATCACTAGAAAATGATGCATTTGAGAGCGAAAACTCTAGTAAAATATTTCGCCTTCAATTATGGAAATCAAGTATTGTGAATTTGAATGTCAAATTAGAAGTCGTCACGTATTCCCCTCTGACAACCGTTTTAACCATGAGTGCGTAGAACTTTGAGAACAGTTCTAGAAAAGACCTCGGGTTTGTTGTCCCGAAAGTGCACTGCAGCTGCTGCATTATAAATAAAGGTGTTCTAATGAACAACTCACTTCTTCTTGCTCTCCCGAGATCGCCTGGTCGACCTTCCTCTTCTCTCCGCCCGACAATGCTCTTCGTCCGCTCCGCGACTCTCTTCGCCACTCTCGCTGTATTAATTCCCCTCTTTTTAATCCATAAACTCTAAATTTAACTCTCTCTTCCACTTCCTTCCCCATCCCTGTTTCCCAATATCCCTCCCATTCATCTCACTCCCCCTTTTTCTTGTAATTGCGTTTCAATGATCTCCTGCTTTCCATTGAAACCCCTAATCATTTAGCTTTTCTACACGACAATCAGCTTCAATTTTCGAAATTCTCCAAATATTCTTTACTAAACCGCTCTCAGTTGAGTTAAATAGTTTCTGCTTGAGATCCTTCTGCTGACGGCTGTCTCTATGGCTGCTGCTGGTGATGATGGCACTGCTACTCCCACTGCTGGTCCCACGCCTACCGCCAAGAGCGGCGCTGTCAGTTCGGCATCGTTGATCAATCAATCAATACATTTTTATAGGAAAATAGAAAATATCATCTGCCACTGATGCCTTAATTTAACTAATTTCAATAAAAAAAGGAATAATCTCGTGGTAAATATTTTCCTTCCATTCAGGCACTCTTCGCGCCCTTCCTCGCCGTGGCCGGTCTCGCCTCTCTCTTCGCCTTCTAAATCCCCTTTCACGTCCACTCTCCCCATGCTCCACTTCTTGGGCTGATAAAAGTGTCTTAAAAGTGTCTTGCCACCTGCTTCATTCGCAGTAAAATACAATGATGGATATTGCAGATTATCTCATAATCTCACTGCTGTGAGTAAAAATATCGTTATCAAAAAGCTTTTACAATTCAAACTCAAAAGCTGTTCCCAATTAGATCTCTCATTTCTTTTTATATATGAAAGTAAGCAAGTATTGAGGAAAGGAAGTCGAATTGTAAAAGAAGCAGTGTTCATGTTTCACGATGCAAATTTTTTATTGAGTTGGAGGAGGAGTTCTGCATACAATTGTATATGTTATTCTGCATACAATGTTATATTCACTTAATGATTAATGAGCACAATTTCATTTCCGTTTTTTTAAACAGTGAGTTGGGTTAAAATTGAGCTAAGGCAAGAAAGCCCAATCAGAACGCGAACACCAACAATACCTCTATCGTCTGCTGTGAGCGAGAGAAGACGAAATCTCTTGCTTACTCTGATTCCTGTGACTACTTCCCGCCGAAAGATTCGATTTCTCGATATATCTAGAAGTCAGAATACATGCGTAGATGAAGAGGGCGAAAAGAAAAGTGTTCGTTTTGCGGGTGAATCGATTGCTTATTCACTTCAAATGAACTATAACATTTGAATGATTCTACTTTTGAAAAATTTGAAATGTGGGACTGAGACTACAAAAAGCGAGCGGAGATAGAAATTAAAGAATATTTCTTTTATATCTGCCCCTTTTCGTGCAATCAATAGGCTTAGCATTATATTCAAGAAAAAGTCGTTTAAGTTAGAGATCAAAGTTAAATTAACTAATTTTATGATCATCCTTTTTGAATAAAAAATGTGCTTTCATTATTTTTTACTTTCAAAAAAGGTCACTGCACTTTCCTAGAGCGGAAAAACACTTTAAAAAAACCTTTTGTGTTGTGATATTTTCAAATTATACTTCAGAAGCTTTATAAAGAAAAAGAAGCAAAATATACTGCACTGTATATATGTAGAAGATGTCAGCTCTGCTTCGTAGATCAAGCTATCAATATTCAGGATTCCTTAAGTGAAGAAGCAAGGCGCGTGCGTGGAAAGGAGAGCAATTTGAAATTCCATTTATTATTAAACTCTTCTCTAAAGTACGAATTTACTTTACAGTACAATTCGAGCAAATGTCCTGAAAGTGCACTCCAGCTTGTGCCATATAAAGGCCCGCAAATCTGCAACAATATATCTCACTTCAGCGTGTTCTTCCGAGTCCTCGTGGTCGCTTCTCTTCATCTCTCGACCCAGAAATGCTCTTCATCCGCTCCGCGACTCTCTTCGCCACTCTCGCTGTATTAATTCCCCTCTTTTTAATCCATAAACTCTTTCCCTCTAAATTTAACTCTCTCTTCCATTTCCTTCCCCATCCCTGTTTCCCAATATCCCTCCCATTCATCTCACTCCCCCGTTTTCTTGTAGTTGCGTTTCAATGATCACCTGCTTTCCATTGAAACCCCTAATCATTTAGCTTTTCTACATGACAATCAGCTTCAATTTTCGAAATTCCCCAAATATTCTTTATCAAACCGCTCTCAGTTGAGTTAAATAGTTTCTGCTTGAGATCCTTCTGCTGACGGCTGTCTCTATGGCTGCTGCTGGTGATGATGGCACTGCTACTCCCACTGCTGGTCCCACGCCTACCGCCAAGAGCGGCGCTGTCAGTTCGGCATCGTTGATCAATCAATCAATACATTTTTATAGGAAAATAGAAAATATCATCTGCCACTGATGCCTTAATTTAAATAATTTCAATAAAAAAAGGAATAATCTCGTGGTAAATATTTTCCTTCCATTCAGGCACTCTTCGCGCCCTTCCTCGCCGTGGCCGGTCTCGCCTCTCTCTTCGCCTTCTAAATCCCCTTTCACGTCCACTCTCCCCATGCTCCACTTCTTGGGCTGATAAAAGTGACTTGGAAGCTGTTCGCGTCTTTATTTACAGTAGAGGAATTCAGCAAGTACTGATTAATCATGATGCAATTTTTTTGTGATGCTTTAGAAGATGAGGAGTTATATATTTTACACACTTCCTGATTTAACGAGTGCAATTTTACTTTCAGTTTTTTTATAATGAGTTTGCTATCTCAAAGTTAAGCATTGATCTGAAAATTGATTCACGTTAGCCGAGAAAATAAATATATATAAAAAAACAATCGTAATTTGATTTTATGGAAATGGTGAAGAGTAAGTAGGATTTGGGACTTTACTGTCATCGGCTAGGTTAATCTGCCTGTGTGTTAGAGAACAATAAACAGTACAAAAGTATAGAAAAATGAGATCATCAGAGACTAACCAGAATATGGTTAAATCAACGAGCAAAAAAAGAAGCACAGAGAGATGAACCACAAAGTCCCACTTGATTCGTGATCTACAATTCGATTTTACTCTGCTTCTTCTGACTGGATGACTCATCGACTGCATTCATTTGTGAGTCATGGCTGCGAGTGACTGGTCAAGCTGACTACGGTCGAGTTCTGCTTATACAGTTGTATGCCGCTGATGTGCCAGAGCTAAAGGAGAGCAATTAAAGCACTTTTAGAGCAATTAAAATTCTATGATAATCGATAACTGAGCGAGTTGGAGTCGTGAAGTCGTCTCTTGCACCGAAATGTGAGTAGCAAACAACAAACTCGTTGACGAAGATCTCGATTGCAGAGGCAGATGAGCGCGGGCGACAGACACTTGACGTCGCAGGCGATAGGCATCACACGAAAGAGAATCGTCACCATCGGACCCTCCACTGGGCAGATTAGAAAGAGAAACTGAAACGGATGAGAGTTATTGATTAGTTTACTAGACAATTATTCATCGATTTACTTGGAAAATATAATTTTTTTTAATTTTTCTTTGACAACTATATTGATTAGTTTACTTGACAATTATTGATTTGTTTTTCCCTATTAAAAAATTAATTTTCTCATAATTGCTAAATGTAATATTAAGTGGTTGACTGTTGTGGATGAGGAGCAAGATGCTCATGGTCACCTGCATGATGGCGGCCACGAAATCGACGAGCATGATCGCAGCGCCGAGAATCGCCAGCTGCTTCTGATGGCGCGAGCGGTCGCTGCGCAACGGGATAAAAGCGTTGAGAAAAGGCGGTGTCCTGATTTTCGCTCAAATGATTATCGCTCAAATGATTTTCGCTCAAATTTTTTTTTGATTATCGCTCAAATGATTTTCGCTCAAAATTTTTTCAACAGTTGATGATTTTCGCTCAACTTTTTTTTTATGGTAAGTGATTTTTGCTCAAAACTTTTTTTGACTAGTGCATCCTGGAAGTGGATAAGAAGTGCGTTATATTTATACTAACCTAATTATATTTTGCGCTTAATTATCCCAGCAATTAAAAGGCGCTTAAACGGCCAACAGTAGTAATTGCTATTCGCACTCTGTTATTTTGACTGCAAATTGGCTACAAACGAGAGAACCGTCTAATCGTAAGGTCGACTTCGAACATCTTCTTGCTAACAAAATCATTGTACCTCAATCCGCTGACGATGAGTACTCCTCTCTCTAACGGAGCCAAGCGTGCCCGTTTGGTCGCGTACTCTTCTTCTTCTTCTTCTTCTTCTTCTTCTTCTTCTGCGGCTTCTTCGGTGGCTTCAACTCCTTCCCCTTCACCTCCTTCCCTATCGCGGTCGCCTTCTCCTTGCACTTCTTCCTCCCAACATTCTCCCGCTCGATTCATCACAACTAAGCAAGGGCGACAAATGTTGTCGTTTGAATCCTACCTTTACTGCAAGGTAGCTCATTATTTAGCCAAATGAATTTTAAAGCAATCCTGCTACCTCCTCTGCGAAACCTACAGGGCTACGAGAATAAGACTGGAGATGTGTATCGCTGTGATCGCCAGAGAAAATACAAGTGCCCAGGAAGAGTCATGCTTGTGAACAAGTCCCTTCTGCACGTCCAGGTGCTAGCATATTTTCTAAGGATTAGCCATTTTTTAAAGATGATGAGGCTTCACACATGCACTGTTGAACCGGGAAGAAAGGAGGCGAAAATCATCAAGTCGAAGATGTACGAGGAAGTTAAGACGAATCAAGCGCCGAACAGAGCGATTCTGACTCACTCACTGCGAACTGCCTCTGTCGATGCGCAAGTACACCTTCCCAAGCTATGCCATATGACCCAATCTATGGCTCACATTCGAAAGCGGATTGCAGCGCCTAAGCCTTCCTCCACTCCATCACCGCTAACATCGTCGACCCCTCCCATACACAGCCATAGTGAGCAAGACCCACTCATTCTCTCATTCTCTCATTCTCTCTCTCTCTCTCTCTCTCTCTCTCTTTCTTTATAGTGTTCTGAACACTTTTAATTATTACTTATTCAACACCTTTCCCTTGCACTGTGAACTTCTGCACAGTTGTTGCGCTAATGCTAGTTTCTGTGAATTATTAACTATTTCTTCTAGATCCTTTATTCGCATGGATAATTAATCGTCTCTCTCTCTTCTCTCTCTTTCTCTCGCTCGATCTCTATGATTAACAGTACTACGCCGAATAGAGTTCTGAACACTTTTAATTATTTCGTACTTTGTGAAACATTCATTCTTTTACTCTCAGAGCTGTTGAAACCGCATTCCTCCTAATGTTTAGTCTGATTATAAAATTTTACAATAATACCTCATTTGGAAAAATTTTGAGCAAAAATCACTTATCATAAAAAAAATTTGAGCGAAAATAATCAACTGTAAAAAAAAAATTTGAGCGAAAATCATTTGAGCGATAATCATTTGAGCGAAAATCAGGGAACCGAGAAAAGGCATTGAATGAAAAACCGTTAAATGACAACTATATATCATTTTCCATGCAAGCAAATAAAACAGTCGCGTTCAAATTTCGCTTTCCCCTGACATGAGAGACACTTGTGGAGACGCTCTCGTTCATTCATGCTATTTCGCGAGATCCCGAAATAGCATGTGCGAACGAGAGGGTGTGCAAGTGAAAAGGAGTGAGAGCGAGAGTGAAAGAGTTAAGGTTGTCTGGCTCGCTTCCGCTTTGCACTGTCAAGGAGACTCACTTCATAGTCATTGATCTCATCTTGAGGCCAATGTACGCGTAGATGCTCAGTGTGATTGTCGGTAGCGCGGTGTACACAACGATTGCTACTTGCGGATTGACAATCTAAAATTGCTACGTGCGGATTGACAATCTCAAATTGGTTCATTTCAAACTTAGTTTTTCTCTGTAACTGAGTAAGTTTTTTTGTAGTTTTAATATTGACAATCATAAATGATTGGTTAGTAATTTTCAATCAAAGGGTAGTAAATATTTCTTCCCTCTTTCTCTCACACTCTCCCACTCTCTCTCTCTTACATGCATGCGAGCACGGAGGTCGTAGAAGAATAAGTAGATAGTTTCGCTGTCATCGTCTCTTCTGTCCGCTACAAATCTCGCTTCGGTGTCCCAGAGAAACCACGAGAGACCGTAGGCAGCGAAGGTAACGCAAGGCGGTGTCAGTGGCAGGAGATAGCGCCAGATCTAACAATAATCATTTATTTTTGTAGCCTTTTTTTAGTTATTTCTTGCAAAATATAAAAAAAAATAACTACCTACTTTTATAGCATTTTGAAAGAGATTCCTGAAAAAATGCACACTACATACTCTACGATTTTTCTTTAACTAATTTTATTTTTTAAAAAATACACAAATTCCTACATAGCTGTAAATAAAATTGCACATTGAAAGAGATTTTGCTGAAATAAATGCGCACCGTTCTATGATGAATCGGAGCGGACACGGCCGTTAGTCGATTGCAAGAAATGGCAAAGTTGAGCAGATCTTGTGAGTAAGGAAGGAAGAATTTGAGGCTGAAATCATTAGTTTGGGGGGGCTGTTACTCCGATTGACTACCACTTTTGAAAAAGCACTTTCTGAAGAAAAGATCCAACTAACGCGTAAAGCGTAGTCGTGATCCAGGACGGTTTAATGCCGCTAAAGAACTTGTTTATTTCCGACAGAAATGGCAGCTTGTAGACGAAGAGTACTTCGATGTAGAATATGCAGTCCTGACATGGATTTTGAATGGTATTTATAGCTTGCTTCTCGCTTTTTTTCAAATTAAAATTTTTATCCTTATACCGATATTGAAAATACATTCTTGTTAGACTTTCTGTTGACAGTTCGCTTCTTTATTTTCAATAATATTTAATATTTTTAGTGTGGTAGACACACCAGAATGCCGCCAAAGATGAAGAGAAAGTAGAAGGAGGACGTGAACGGGTAGATCTTGCGGAGTCGTGCCGTGGAAACGGCGACAAGGATGAAGATGTACAGCATGAAGAGCGGTAAGCTCGCCACGAGGTACGCCAAGTAGTAGACGAAGTTTGTCATTCTTAATTCATTTATTTCGCCAGACTGAAAAAATTATGAATTCTCGCTTCAGCAGTAGAGAAAAAAAATAGAAGGAATTGAATTCCATAGCATGCGTATTATATAAACAGAAAGCGTGTAATATAATGATATCTGAAGAAAACCATATGCGCATAAAGCATACTTTTACACATATATGTACATACATACATATATGTATCTATGTTGTAAGTAATGAGGAAGCTGTTTTTGAGAATAGACGTCAGCCACTTTGGTGTCTGAAGACGAAACACGTAAATATAATATTATTATATATTATAAGAAAGGGTGCTTCAGGATGGCCAAATGTGTAGTTGAAGGGGGTTGTTTAAGTATGCATTTGTATTTGCAACATATGGCCGAAGTGTGGATCAAGCTCTTTCTTTGGAAGTCAAGTGCTCGAGCGACTTCGTTCTCACTTCAAATGTAGCCAGGGGGCTCTTAATTATGTAGATGAAGAAATGAGAGAGATCTGCTGTTTTCACTTTGCCTTTTCTCTAGTTTTCATGCGCTACATCTAACAACATATCTCTTATTGTCAATGTATAGAGAGCTGATTCTTATGGAAACTATAGCGTCCTTTGGAGACCACTGATTGTGATGAGATAAATATTCTGATCGTTTTGGCCGACGTGAACAGGAAATGAAGTCGTCATTAAAGCGCAGTCAGGAAAGGAATTGTGGTGGAGAGGAACAGATAAAAGCAAGGAATTTAACGCAATAATAAAATTATGCTACAAAATAAGCATGATTTCTTGGTAGTATCGCGAAAAGATACTACAAATGATTTTGAGTAGGTTTAGTATGCGTACATTTGTATATAGTATGGAGCTCTACGACAGGCATCCAAGGATAGACCGAACGTTGACAAAATGTCAAGTAGTTGTAAGTGTGCGACGTTAGCGAACCCGACCAGAGGTGTCAACGGGCCCAACATTTTTGGGCCGGCCCGGCCCGTCGGGCCCAAGGTCTGGGCCGGCCCGGCCCGAGCGATTTCCGGGCCCTTGAATTTTGGGCCCGGCCCGTGGGCCCGTTTGAGCCCGATTTTCAAAAATTCTGTAGGAAAAGTCCGACGAGCTAAAGAATATTTTGAAATTCAAAATTTCTCATGTTCATGCTATGTACATATATTCATTTTAATGTATACTAGAAAACGTTTTAGGAGAAAAATGAACAAATGAAGATAGTTTTGCAGTTAAAAGTGCCACCAGTCGTCTTGACTGGACGACATCGTGTGCTTATCGGGCCCAAACGGGCCCTGCGGGCCGGCCCAACTTTTTAGGGCCCGGCCCGGCCCGGCCCGGGGCCCTGGGAAGTTGGGCCGGCCCGGCCCGCGGGCCGGGCCGGGCCGGGCCGGGCCGGGCTGGGCCGGGCCGTTGACACCTCTGTATGCGGCACGAATTTACAAAAAGGTCAAGAAGTACGTGTAAATTTTTGCGCAAATGGGCATAACGGGTCGATAACTAGAAAAACGCGGGGTTTTTTTTATTTACACTATTATGAAGTGAGAGCGCCATTCTGCCTTTTATAAAAAACGGAAATCTCGAAGCCTTTATTCATGGCTCCGGAGAAGTGGGCGGGGCTTGTCAGGACGCCGCCAAAATCAACTCTTTGATATTTCCTTTGAATTGTTACTGACTTTTTTCTGTCTCTCTTTCAGCTTTTCATGCATTTTCTAGGAAACGACTGCTGGAGGGGAACCCAACAGCAGATGCGATTTTTGCACTAAAGTGTAGGATTGAAAGGACGCATTTGCTTTTCAATTGTGAATCGAGAAGGTTAGGCGGAATGGGGGGGGGGGGGTGGTTGCCAGCTGTGGCGGCGACCGTGTTGGAGAAGGTGGCGATGAAGAATGAGTTGAAGCCACCAACGAAGGCGTAGAAAAAAAAGATTCATGGCTCCGGAGAAGTGGGCGGAGCTTGTCAGTACGCCGCCAAAATGAACTCTTTGATATCTCCGTGAATTGTTACTAATCTACGGCCTGATTTCGATGTTTCCTCGCGCAGCGGTCGCGCTTTCCTTTGAACGCGGAGTATACCGAATCCAGAAATAGTTCTAGTTCACGGCTAACTATCAGTGACAAATTAAACCGATGCTGCTGCTCGGAATGCTTTGATCGTATAAGAGGGACCATTTTAGATGACCGGATTGAATGGCAGTGGAGCCTGAAGGATACGAATTGAGGGATATTATCGTAAGTGTAGATCAAAAAGTACAACATGACTACACATGCTCTCGGATTGACACTATTCTGCAACAAGTCTGACAACAACACCAGCAATAAACAACGGCTAAGTTTTGCTTGAAAGGAGAAAATCAAAGACGAAGCTTTACACTCAAATGCCTTCCTGCTACAAAATTCAAAAAATTGTTGAGTTTGTGGTTCTTTAACAAATCGCCCTGGAAACTGGGATGGCGAGCAGAGAGGAAATGGACACTCAATTTCAAGAATTCTGTTCTCTTCTCTGATTTTGGCTCAAATGATTATTGCTCAATTGATTTTTGCTTAATTTTGTTTCAACATTTAGTGATTTTCGTTCAAGTTTATTTTACGGCACATGATATTTACTCACTTCAAATGAGGAATTATAGCGAATTTTTAGAATCAGACAGAATTAGGAGAAGTGTGCTTTGAGAACAGCATTAAGAGTGACAAAACTAGTTGAAATAGTTAATAATTTATTGAAACCTTTACGTTCGCGCAACAGCTGTGCAGAAGTTAATATTCACAAAGAAAGAGAAAGATGGTAATGAAGGAGTAATAATGAAGAGTATTCAGAGCCCTACTAGGTGGAGTACTTCCACGATAGATAGAGAGAGAAAGAGAGAGAGGAAGTGGAGGAATTTCTAGAATGAGCGTTTTTTAGTTACCGATGACTTTTTTCTGTCTCTCTTTCAGCTTTTCATACATTTCTAGGAAACGACTGCTGGAGGGGAACCTAACAGCAGATGCGATTTTTGCACTAAAGTGAAGGATTGAAAGGACACACTTGCTTTTCAATTGTGAATCGAGAAGGGTAGGCGGGGTGGGGGGGGGGAGGGGTTGCCAGCTGTGGCGACCGTGTTGGAGAAGGTGGCGATGAAGAATGAGTTGAAGCCACCAAAGAAGGCGTAGAAAAACAAGGAGAGAATGTACACGCTTACTCTACTAACCCACATAAGGGCTGTGGTGTTAGTGTTACTGAGACCAAACACGGTTCTCGGCAAGTACAAGGAAGTTTTTGAGCAACGAGACAAATGTCTCATATGATCTGAAACTGGACTGCGATAATGTTAGGGCATTTCCCAGACACTTTCGGAAGGCCTGCTCTGTCTTATTGACCATGGCTGTCTGGACCAGAATTTCGGACAGCGCGTGCCGGCGAGAAAGCGTCATTAACACGAGGAAGCTATAAATATAAGTGAGAACAATATTGAGGCCGGTCTGTGATTGGTCGACAACCCGTCTAAAAGTTCTCACGGGGTACGATTATGGAATGCGAGAGAAAATAAATACGGGAGGAATAATGCACGTATTTGTATATGAGCAGAAGACATAACAATGAATGTGGGAAAAAGCAACGACAACGCAGCAATGTATTGGCAAATGTTAGCAAATATCACCTTTGTGCGGTAATTATTTTAGGCCTCTATTGTTACAATTTCCTGTTGACAACAATAAGAGCTGAAAGACAGTGCAGGATGTAATGTCTGGAATTACTAGCGTCGCTTGGAGCCCCCTGAGGACTTTGACATACTGATCGTTTTGGCCGAAGTGAACAGGAAATGAAGTCGTCATTAAAGCGCAGTCATGAACGAAATCGCGATGGAGAGGAACAGGAACAAGAAGGAATTTAATGCAATAAAGAAATTAATCTACAAAATCAGCATGATTTCTTGGTAGCATCGCGAAAAGATACTTACTACAAATGATTAGTATGCGTCTATAGTATGGATTCATGGCATGAACAGATATCTCGAAAGGGACGGGGAGAACAAAATGTCAAGTAGTGGTAAGTATTGGTCATTAGCGAACCCGATAAAACCACTTGCTCAATCATGAAAGGTACGATGTTGAAGAAGAGTTCCAAAGTTCAGCGAAAAGAGTCTACAATTGTGTAGTGCACAAAGTTTGTCTATATGGACACAACCCAAAGTTAAAAGATCTGTTTATCTGAATCTTTGCTAATGATGAAATCAGTATGCTCATTAGGAGGAAAGGTGTAAGCCATAGATAAAACAATCTACATATGTATGTAGTCAAAGTATCACCTCAGATCGAGAAAAACAGATTGGCATTCATTTTCTTCCGTGCATCTTGCCTAGAGAAATAATTAGTTTTCGCTTACTCACTTGCATTCATAGCAGATTATAAGAGGAGCGCATCACTGCAATCTATAATATATTATATGTAAAAAAAAATATATATATATAAAATAGGTATATATATTTACATATTATGTTTTACAGGTGAAGTGAGGGCCTATAGGGAATGAATTGAGGGATTTTATCGTAAATGTACGTCAAAAAGTGGAAAAAGTCGTCAAAAACTCGGCAAGATATGCTTCCGGATTGACACCATTCTGCTACAAGTCTGACATCAACACCAGCAGCAAATGACGACTGAATTCTGCTTGAAAGTGGAAAATTAAATGAGCCCAGTTTATAGCCAAATGCCTTTTTGTTGAGAAACTCAAATAAATCGAGATGATTGAATTCATTTAGATAGAGAGATGAGGTAAATGGAAAGGTTATTGCAAGAATTACCATAAACGCTTGTAAAACGCAATACAAAAAGGCTGGGCAAATGAAAAGAAGAAACTGGTAAAGAGAAAAGCTCCAGGGGGGGGGGCAAAGTCAATTTGAATGTGTGCTTGTGCGATAGGATACTGCCAGTTCCACCAACGCCCTTGCGTTTCATGGAGAAGGCATTCCAAAATTTTTTTTTACAAAAGCCGACCTTTTTTTACTGCACCGGGTGCAGGCGTCAAATACTGATTCATTTACACTTCTCCAGTTACTCGTCCATTGAGATCCCCGATCAGAATTTTAGAAAAAAGAGGAGGCCGTAAGGTCCAAGCAGTTCTAATAGGCCTGGTCACGGGCAGCCGAGGTCGGCGCATAGACAAGTACGATACGGTGGCGGAGAGGGAAAGAGTCAGAGATGCAACGTGCACTGACAATGGCGTGAAGATGAAAGAAGAAGCAAGCCACGTGCAACACTGTGCCTGAGCAGAAACTCATGACCAGAATGAAAGAGAACATCTCCAGGGCAAGAGTCCTTTCCTCTTTATGCGAGCTTCACATAAACACATCGTTCGTATTTAATCTTGTCAAGCCTGGAGTACAACCGGATTACTGGTAGAGGACAGAGTGCGCACATTGAATTCATACATATGGGAAAGCCTGGATAACGTAGGGCGGCAACTCGCCATCCGGCATGTCGATGATCAATCGAGACGGAGTTTTGTTGACCCCATGGAAGTGAGGGAGAGAGCGAGAGAGAGAAAGAGAGAGAGAGAGAGAGAGAGAACATAAATGGGAGCAGCCGCCCGCGGAAACTGCCGCAACGACGTTGACTTTCGGGCATAAAATCCACGAACCCATCTCACAATCGGCCCGAATCGGGGATGTCCAAAACCAGGCCCGGGCCGGCCCGGGCCCGGCCCGCTGTCCCGCGGGCCGGGCCAGGCCGGGCCCGGGGGGCAAGCGGTGCTGGGCCGGGCTGGACCTTGCCTTCAAAATAGTTTAATTTATTGTTGTATCGGGCCGCCCGATACAATGATAAATTAAACTATGTATGTTTTTCCTACATTTAGTAATTTTTGATTTTTTTTTTCATGGTATATGATTTGTGTTCAATTTCGTTAATGTTGTTGTTATTGAAATTTTATAATCAGAAGATAGATTAGGAAGAGTGCAATTTGAAGCGCACTTAGAGTTAAAGAATAGTTAAAATTCACAGAAAGTTTCTGCTGCACAGATAGTATACACACAGAATACGATATTAATGATAAGCAAGTAACAATTAAGAGTGTTCAGACACTATCAGGTGGAGATAGGGGGAAAGAGAGAAAGAGATAGAGAGAGAGGGAGAAAAGTGATACAGAGACAGAGAGAGAGAGAGATGAGCGATCAGTATGGCAAAAAAGGCAAGAAACGCTCGGCTCCATTATCTCTGATGCAGGCTGTTGGGCTAATGCTACTGACAAATAGAGGAGTAGAAATCGGCAGTAGATCGATTTACAATGATTTTGTTAGCAGGAGATGTTCGAAAAAGATGCTTCGTCTAATTATCGCCATAATCTTTTAAGCAGTAGTCATTTCAATGAAAATCGGGGCGCCTATAAATGTTTGTAGAGCAGCAAGATGAAGGAAATGTGTAGGTAATTCCAAGAATTGCCAGAAACGTTTACATACTGCTACAAATGTATAAAAGTTGTTCTTTGGCCGATATATCATTTAGGGCTTTAAATATCCACATGAGAGGTTAGGCGATGGAAAAGGAAAAGAGTGTAATAAATAAGCAACTGAAAACCCACATTTAAAAGTCCTTGTTGGAAAACCCAACAAGCATTATATTAAATTTAAATACATTTTTCGACGACTCTGCACTGACTCCATCTAAAATTCCTTTTCACCTAGGCAACAATTCTTTTTAGTGAGATATTTTTGAACTTGAGGACAAAAGAGATGCATTACTGTAACTTGAGAATGTCTGAACCTTGTGATTGATCAATTAAACAAGCAAACGTTTCTGGACTAGTATAAGGAAGTTTTTGGGGAACGAGACAAGCGTCCCATATACTCTGCAAAAGGGCTGAGATAATGTACTACATACATGAGTTTTTAAGATGTTTTAGGACATTTCTCAGACACTTTTGGAAGGCTTACCTTGTCTAAGTAACGATCGGATGTCTGTCTGGACCACTGTTAGGACAGCTTGTCGCGGCGCGAGAATATCTAATTCGAAAACAGGCGACTCAGACACGAGGAATTTATGAACAGGGGGAATGCGAATATTGAGGCTGGTCTGGGATTTGTCGGCATTTTTAGAAACTCTCATGGGGAATTATGATGGAATGCGTATAGAGGGTCAACATTCTGGTCGTCTAATGTACATTTTTGAGCAAGTGAAATAACGTATCTTGTGAGAACAAAAAAGATCGACAAAATAGCAACGTTTTGGGAAATGTTAGATCCAGGCAAATATCGCATTTGCTCGTTAATTTATTTAAGGCCTCTATTGTTCCAATTTCCTGTTGATAGCATGGAGAGTTGAAATGTAGTGCACGAGAGACTCCGTGATGTCTGGAGTAACTATGTATGAATGTATACTTATGTATTGTTCACGTGCCTGATGTAAGTCTCCATGTACTATTTACACTTAATTTTTTTTTTTAAGAAAATTATCAACAAAATTGGCTCATGCTGAAATATGACAATATATGCTTTCTTGCAATAGACGGATGTCATTTCGGATATCGTTTAATTGTTTATCTACATCTTTAAAGGATGTGACGAACAATGGCATCTAAATTACGATCAAATATACATATGTATGTACGTCCTACCCATCCGAGGGGATTTAATTTGAAAAGAGGCATTATTCAAACAAGAAAAATGTATAAATTTGGCAAAAACATGATTGAGGTTGAAAAGTTCTCATGGGATAGGATCATCTAATAGGGAGAAATTGTCCTACAGAGAAAACGACATACGGGTGGTCTAGTGTACATATTTGTATAAGCAACTGAAATAGCGCGTCACAACGTCTTAAATAAGGTGTCAAGAAAAGACAATAAAGTGCCACTTTTTGGCAAATGCAAAATTAAGTCAAATAGCAGTTGCGTGGTAAATGTTCCAATTTCCTGTTGACAACAACAAGAGTTTAAATGAGGTGCGCTAGAATCTCTATTATGTCTGGAATATCTGGAATTACATACCTATGTATGTACAATGTATGTTCGTATGTACTTCCCTCAATGTAAGTCTCTTTTGTATTTACTATGTATATATATATATATATATATATATATATATATATATATATATATTCATCTTCTTCGTTGCATTTACATATGTACATACTTGTATATTAAAGAATATTTTCAACAAAGTACATAGAACCGTCATTTTGAAAAGTGACATTAGTTGACGCCATTTTAAGACTGAAATGTTTCCTTCCTACTCACAACTTCTGCTCATCTGTTCAATTTCTTGCAAATGATTTTCCAATTCATTATTACAGAACAACGGCGATCTCTTCTTGCCTCTCTTTATCGAACATCGTGAGATTTTACTTGACACGTAATAAAAAAATCTATTCATTCTTCAGCGACCTCCGAGCTCACTCTTACAAAATATTGGCTTCATATTTAAAGGAGGAAAAAAAAGAAGATACTAATATTCTCTTGACCGAAAAACCACGCGAGAATGAGAGTGCCTTCTCCTAGGGCAGACTCGGCAATCCGGTGCAACAATCGAGTTAACACTCTTTCTCTCGATGGTTATGTCGAGTGCGTGTGGAGTAATGCTTTTCAAGATTGTGTGCAAAAATGATGTTTCAAAGTTTCAAAGTTTATTCCACAATCAGGGACTGGGCCAAGCTGGTGAAGGAAAGATGAAAGGCATCGGGTTTCATGACTGCGGTTCGCATCCAAGTGGTGGACAGGTTACGGTCGAATTCGTCACGCCATCGTTCTCGGGGACGTCCAGCACGTCTTTTCCATTTCCACGGTCTCCACTCCACGGCTCTTCTTGTCCAGCGTCCTCCATCCATTTTTGCAATTAGACAACAACAAGAGTTGAAAAATGATGTACAATCCTTTAATTAATTAGAGGTGATACTAATTCCAAACGTTTGTTGTCAATATTACAGGAGTTATTTCTAAGTAATTACTGCTTAAAGCAACCTTAATCAGAGTAGTAATAAGCTTAATCGAAAAAAATAACTGTATTCAATATGAATGTAAATGCTGAACTTTCTGAAAGCCAAAAAAGTTGACATTCTAATGATTTTACAAACTTATGTTGTGTAGCTTATGACAAGCGATCTCGGCTGTCGGAAAAATCCACCAGCGACTGACCAGTACTGAAGTTGCACAAATTAATTTGGCTAATATTTTTTTTATTTTCCATAATTGTCGGAAAATGCTGAACATGCTGCATGATGCACATCACTTTTGCTCTTTGAAAATAATATACATACATCTGTATCCATGGAACAAATAAGCAAGGTGTTTTGGTGGCTTTACCATGGAATATGAACAGAAAGAATAAACAAAGTATTTCATTGAACCATCATTTTTAATCGATAAATTAGTTTTTAAAAAGCGATAATTCAGTGTAACGGTAAACAAACTCGTTTGCGAAGTTCATGATTGCAGAGACAAATGAGTGCGGGAGTGAGCGCCTTGATGTCACAGGCAACGGGCATCGCGCGGTAGAGATACGTCACGATTGGGATGTCGGGAAAGAAGATGAACAGCGTCTATGGCACAGCAATGACTTGGAAGGAGAGGAAACGTCTAATTTTATAAGATTATTTAGTTAACGGATATACCAATGATGGTTCCATTGAATTCGGGCTACGATTCTTCTTTTTTGGGGAATAAAATGTTGTTATTAAACGTTTAGTGTCTCACATTGAAAAATTGTACCCCTCCCTCTAATAGAACCACTCTCTCTAATAGTGCCCCTCCCCGCAAGGGTATTGAAAAATAGAACCCCCGGGGGTAATAATAGAGAAAATACGGTATGTTAGGTTTTATTATGTTAGGTAAATTATTCTAATTAATTGATTTAATCATTCTCTAATTTAGTTATATTAGGGAAATCAAAATCTTACTTCTTCCCAAACTTAGTAATTTTATTATTATTATTATTATTTCGTTGCTATTGAAAGCATGATTGTTGTCTCCGGTTTCGAAGTTCTTGCCAGTATAGTTTTGTAATATTTTAGTAAATCTCAGATTTTTTTTAAAGAGGCCAGCCATTACCTGCATAACGGCGGGGGCGAAATCGACGAGGACGATTGCGGCGCCGAGGCGAACGAGCTGTTTCTGGTGCCGAGCCGAGTGACCGCTAAAATAAGTACAATATTTATTTTAATAAAAAATACAACAACCTCTACTTTATATTCATGCTCAATCGCTAGTTTCGTTTTTCTGTGATTAATTTTTATTTTTACTTAAAATATATATTTTTCTATGTTCCCGCGTTAGTTCCCACTGTTTTTTTTAATTATAAATTTGTCGCTTATTGTTAGAATAGAAAGCAATAAGAAGAGAAAAATCGTGCCTTGTCATCTTCTTCTTGAGAGTTCTGCCAATGAAGACATAGATGGCGAGGGTGACTGTCGGAACTACTGTGAAGACGACCACAGCAATGCGCGGATTCACAATCTATAGAATGGAAGAGTTCAAATCAATCTTTAAAAATCCTTTTTGAATTCGCGCCTACTGCATGAGTAAGAATAATGGGCTAAGGCTATGGTTGAGTTGTGTTATGCTTCAGTCTGCTGTTCTATGCTCACATTATTACGAGAATGGTTCTATGTGAATAAGAACAAATTTTTAAAAATATTAAATAAAATTTATTTTTAATAAAAAAACCTTACATATGGCCGAACGGTCGAGTCGTAGAAGAGCATGTAGACAATCTCGATGCCGTCATCTCCTCGATCAGTCGCGAATCTCGCGTTGACATCCCAGAGAAACCACGAGAGGCCGTAGGCAGCGGCCAGCACGGCAGGCGGCGTCAGAGGCAGGAGATAACGCCAGATCTATGTGGAACCAAAACTCAATTTTGAATTCGCGCCTTTTTCGCCTGACACAAAGGCGAGAGAGTGTGAGAGAGACGAGACGAAAGTAGTCATGAAAATTCATATTACGTTTGATTTTCCTTGAACTCAGCTGATTTCGATGATTTTAACAGACTTTGGAAAAAAGAGCCTGCTATATTCGAAGAAGAGTTGATTGTGAGGTTCCAAAATACGAGAGAAATTCATGTTTTTTAATACGCTTAGCTCAAACCAGACAATTCTATAAATGTGCACTTTTATCCTTTAGAAGAAAAAACATGAATCTTCCGGGTCACTTGTACCAATCATTTGTATATTCGATTGTGACCTTTATAGACAAAACACAATATTCGCAATACTCATGCTTTCCTTATGGTTGGGAAATATCCCAGGCAGCTCAAACTTGCTTTGGGAAAATATTATTCGCTAAAGTGTTGATCTTAATGGAATTATGTTGGAAGGCAAAATGTGTAACTCTATTGGACTTTGTCCTATCACTAAGAAGAGGAATTCGAACAAGACCATATCAAAAATACTTTTGTTTGTTTGTTAAGTTTAACTTCAGTAGCATAATTTTTGAGTGGGACTGCAGTCATAGTATGTATGAACTAACCATTTTATGTTTTGTTGGAGATAATATTGCAGTAAATCTGTTGCAAGCCATCGCAAAGTTGACCAGATCTTGCGAGTACGGAAAGAAAAGCTTGAGGCTGAAGGAAGGCAAGGAAACATATCTTTAAACTTTCTTTCTAATATCTATTTCGTTTTCAAAGTGTTTGATTAATAAAGTAATTAGTGTGGTCTTTTAATGCAGAACTCACGCATATAAGACAGTGGTCATCCAAGAAGGCTTTATGTTGCCGTAGTATCTGTTTAGTTCAGCCAAGAGGGGCAGTTTGTAGACGAACATCGCTTCGATATAGTACAGGCAGTCCTAACAATTAGTCTGCTTCTTTTATCGTTTTTGCAAACAAATTTAATTATTCACTAGTTTCTTGAAGACACACAAGAAAATAAAGCGTTGAGAACATATATGGCCATATCGTTGGGGTTGAAAGCGTTGAGAACGTCGATTTTAGCAGCGCCTCGGGCAACTTTTTGCAAAGCATAGACCGCCCAACGTTTTTCAGTTTTGCAAAGCGTTATGTATACACATCTTCAACGATTGTGAAAATACAGTCCTGTCTGACTTTCATTTATCGCTACACCCCTTCATATTTACTTAATTTTTCTTTTTTTTTTAGTCTAAACACACCAGAATACCGCCAAAGATGAAGAGAAAGTAGAAGGAGGAAGCGAAGGGGTGAAGATTGCGAAAACGCGCCGTAGAAACGATGACCAGAATGGAGACGTAGAGCACGAAGATTGGAAAGCCGACCACGAGGTACACCAAGTAGTAGAGGAAATGGGTCATTCTTAATTTTAGTATTAATTTCAAACATTATGAGTTAAACAACACACATATGTTTCTATACATACTTATCATGATTCCAAGTTTTTTTATCTGCAAATAATTCATCCATGGCAGAATACTATACTATTGGGGCCGATTAGTCATTGGGAAGACAACAGAAATAATGAATGAACTCTGCGATGGATGATCCTGCCATGGAACAATTACTTGCAGATAAAATAAATTAGGAATCAAGATATGTCAGGATGGCGAAGTGAGTAGTGCAAAACTATTATGGAGAAAATAGACGTAAGCCTTGCAAAAAAAGCTTCTTTGAACTACTGGAATTTTGGCTTTTTTGCATTCCATTCAATTATGGTTGCATATTGTCTCTCACTATGTTGGATGTCTGGTGACTATAATTGTATTCGCCAAAGCAAAAGCAATTAAATTCTATACAACAGATCAAAGTAAATGCACATTTGGTGTTGATAAGCAAGATATAGTCATATTTAAGCCATTTCACAACATCTAGGCTTATTGGAAATATTAACAAAATACAGCAATATTCTACGCTTGCAATGTCTAAAATTTAACTGATAAGATCACAATTCATGAGGGCGCACTGGTCGAGATCATCGAGCGAGCGTGAATAAAAAGTAATTGCGACCGGAGTAATACCAAATGGCTCTTTTATACGGTAAATTATGGAAAGTACTGGAAGTACTGTAATGGTAAGTAACTCGTCGCTTTTTTTGTTTCTCTAGAACGAGACTTCTTCTTCAAGTGTTGGCGAGAAATGCCTTGGACTTACTTGCATTTGCACCCGTAAAGCAAAAAAAGGGGGAAGCGGAACTATAAATGTTACTCCGTGTTGTTGTTCCAGGAATTCCTGGAATAAGAAGAGAGCCAGTTTCTCACAACACTACCCAGACTGCGGTCATGTGAGAATGAACTCAGTCAGCCGTTTAGATGGAGGCGGACAAGTCATAACTTGTTTTTTTCGTTACAGTTTATTCATTCCAATAGTTCAGCACGCGGTTATTCTCATGAGTGCAATTCGACTTGACTTTAGAGTTTTGCAGACAAACTTGTTAGTTTCGAGAGAAAGGAAAAGTGATACGCATCTGTGTAAAAGCAGGAAGGCTCTCGTCTTTCATGGAAAATTTCTCATACAAAAAGAAAAATAGTTCACGTCGTCCAAATTCCATCATTCGTGCTCCTGAACCGTGACGCATCTTCAAATAAAAATTATTTATAGCATTTTAGTTCATTTTAACTTTTAATAATAATAAAAGAGAAAGTGCATCTTTTCAGAAAAAAAAATACGAATCTCACATCCATTGCATGGTTTATGTATGTATATTGTCTGCATTGTGCAACAAATAAATGAGATGCTACGCCGTCCAAACAAATAATTTTGTCCAAACTCAATATCATACGATTTCCTCGTCTTAAACGTCGGCTTTCTGCTCGAGTTCTCTGCGCTGATTGTGAGTGGTGTCGATACACCGTTCAAAGCAATGGATCCAACTCTGTCATCTGGATTGGCGCCTCTGTTCTGCACCGGATTTATTCTTGACAGAGTTAATTCAGAATCGTTTTCTTGGTTTTTATTCATTTGCTTCTCTGTTTTCCTGTAAATTTCAGCGAGACAATGAGAAGATCCAAGAAAGAGATTCCTTTATGTGGGAAAAGCGACAAAAGTCGCGATTTTGAATGTTGTACATAAATAAGATAGTCAATAAATAAATTTGATAAGTAAATAAAACGAGATCACTTTTGAATGGTTCTTAAAAGCATTCGTTGACGTATTCAAAGGGTTGATGATACATTTCTATCGCCGCTCGTTGTAGCCTGGGCTTCTCTGGAAGTGGGCACATTGCTCGGGGAAGTTTGATTTCTGTGAATGAAAATGTTAAAAAAATTTTTAGTAGATACATATATGTACATATGCATACATACACCTGGACATTCTTTTCAATCGGATATCGCATCTTTTCCATATATAGTAGAGCAACTTAGACATCTCGAAATGTAACAAACAATGAAAAAAAGTCATCTCTGTGATCGCTGTCGACTCTTTCTTCAGAGGACGAGTAATCTGCTTCCTTCTGAAGTGATTAGTCCTTTCATTTTAAAATGATTGAAAAGGTATTCATATAATTTCAAATATGTAGGTGATGTCTTCGCAGGATCAATTCTACACAACTGCATATTCAAGGATAACATTTTCGTGCGCCATTATTGTTCTGCACGTACCCACAGCAATAGCATATCCACTGTAACATTATCTATCTAATTACGCTGTTTGCAATGGTAATTTCGACTTCTCTGCAGGAAGGGGTACTCTCTCCAACGAGATCGGGATCATCGGACCTTTTCATGAACGATGTAGTCGATGAGAGTGAACGATTGTAAGTATGTAAATACATATCTATGAATGTAGATGTTCTGAAGTATTGTCAAAATGGAGAAATAAGTCAAGAGGGAGAGAGAGGAGGCACGAGTGAGAGAAAAAGAGAGAGATATTACATAACTAATACTACCGAGGGAGAGATACAGAGATAGAGAGAGAGAGAAAAAGAGACACGGAGAGAGAGAGAGACTGTGTGGAGATATATAGAGATATAAACAGATTAAAGTAGGGCTCTTGACTCATAGAGTTATCCGTAAGAGTTGGGCTTTTTCGTAGCTCTGGTGGAGAGAAGAGAACGGAGGAAAGGAAATGAATTAAATGTCCAAAAGTAGAAGTGGATGTTAGAATTGAGGGGTCGGTGCATAAGCAAAGAATGATGGAAAGTTGCAGGCAAACGAGGAGATTCACAGCATAGAGAATCTAGAAGATGAGAAGGGAAAAAAGAGAACCACTCTGCTTCTCCCTCTCTCTTTTCTCTCGCGCTCTCTCTTTCGCTCTTTCTCTCGCTCTCTCTCTCACTCCCTTCTCTCTTGTTTTTTTCTCTCACTCACTTCCCTCCCCCTTCTCTCTCTCTCTCTCTCTCTCTCTCTCTCTCTCTCTTTTTCTTCTCTCTCACGTCGGTTTCTATTTATTTTTTAAAATAATTTTTTTTTAATTAAATTAATTATTTTTTAACTTACAGTAATTACTATAATTTACTAACATGCTTACTGCCAGATTTATTTATGTACTTCATGATATATACTGCGTTTTATTTTTTTAATTACCCGTGGTTTTCACTTTATTTGCGCATTTGGTGGGAAGAAGCTCATGAAATTTGCATCGATCTTTGCTGGCTTGCTCATCTCCTCCGAGAACATTTTAGACTCGTTATTCAAACTTTATCAACCTTGAACGATATACATACATATTAGATCTATGACAGTCAAACGGTGGATGCGGAGATAAGGGAAGAGGAGTGGAGAGAGACGACAGGCAAGGAAGAGGCGTAGAGGAAAGAGGAGAGAGGAGAGAAAGTGTGGTGGAGAAGGAGAGCGAGGCGAAGTCAACCTCATGCTCAGACGAGCGGAAAGCGAATGATTTCTTTCCCAAATTCTTTCCTTTTATACGGATTTTGAGTGAACGTTAACGAAAGTTAATGCGATCAAAGTACACGATGAATATGGCAAGATTCACTTTTTATACCTCTTCATCCAAAATTTGTACTTCCTGAATCGCACTTCCTTCTGGTTCTCACTTTCTTCGATGTATTCTTCTCTATGCAGTAATTTTGTTCTCTGAATATTGGTTGCGAAATTTCATCTTTTCTAAATGTGCAATTTCTACGTTGAATTTTTTTTGCACTTTTTCGCATATGGCAAAATAGTGAACGTGAGAAGTGCAAATAAATAAAAATTTTGCATCACTTTAAAATGTTTTGGAATTCCCTTTCGATCGGTGGGCATACGGACAAGGAATATGAGTCGTTTCTCATCTCTCCTCCTCTCGCGAGTGGTCGCCACTTCTCAAGTCGCTCAGCTTGGTGGAAGGGTGGGCGGAGCCTGACGAGAGATGAACAATGAACTAGAAGACTACGGAAATCAAAACAAAATTTGCCTAACTTCTTTAATTCGACATCTGAAATGAGCACATCGTTTTCATCTTCATTCAGGCGCACATGAAGGATGTTCCCGCTGGTCAAAGTTTCACTATCTAATGTCTATTTTTTGCCTTGTGGATATGAAGAGAAGAATTTTGATTTTTATCCCTGCTCGAAGGGAGCTACAAAAGGGTTAGAAGACGAGGTAAAAGGCGGGGAGAGGGAAGGCGGCACACATCAAAAGGATCGCGGAGCCATGGCAGCTGTCCTGGCAAATGCCTCTTGGATGGATTCCAGGAGATCCTTCAGACATTGATTCTCCGGGAACAACCACGCTGAAGTGACGCAAGGAATTCATTTGAATTCATTTCGGCTGGAATCTCAAAAAAAACTACCGTACCCAAGACGCCAATCACGATAATCACGATGATCTCGAGAAGCGCAAGGCCGATGAACGCAAAGACGACGATCATAACCCACAGCGGCCACGGCCAGCTCCTTCAATACTGTCAACCGTAACCACGGCATAAAATAAATTGATGAACACGTCATTTATCCGGAATGGTCAATGAACAAATAGTCTTTTTCTAAATGACTGGATGTCTGCAACCTCATATCTAAGGCTAAGTTGCTCCTTCAACTGGACGTTAGCTGCTGCCTCATGTATAGTATTGCGGTTGCACATATCATTATAACAAGGACAATGGAGGCGCCTTTCCTCGCTTGGGTCGAGTGCGCAGTTCATTGGCAAGCCGGCAGCCTTCAGACAACCACCCGGATCGTTCAAGGACAACTGTGGCTACGCTTCAAATAAGTTGAAGTAGGCAATGTAGTAGCATCCGTCGACGCATTCGACTCCTCCTCCTACTTCATGGCATGAGATATTGCTCTGAAAACAAGCAAACCCCGCATAGTCGAACAACAAAAAAAACTTTGAGTAAACTTGGTCAGTGTTTATTAATTAAATGTGCTTAAATGTCAGGTGGCTCTTCTGAAAGTTTCGACTAACAGCATGGAGAGGCGGGTAGAAGAAGATGAAGAGAAGTGCAGTCTTGAGAAGCATGGGAAGGGGAGAGGAGAGGAGGAAAGTTGAGAGAGGGGAGAGAATGTGGCTGAGGAGAGCGAGGCGAAGTCAACCTCAGAAGAGCGGAAAGCGATGATGGAATGATTTCTTTCTGAAATTCTTTTCTTTTATACGGATTTTGAGTGAAGGTTAATGAAGGTTATTACGATCAAAGTTCACGGTGAATATGTAAAGTTGCACTTTTTATACCTCTTCATCCAAAACTTTTGTTTCCTGAATCGCACTTCCTTCTTGTTTTCACATTCTTCGATGTACTCTTCTCTATACAGTAATTTTTTTTTTCCTTTGAACGATTGCGAAATTTTATTTTTCCTAAAAGTGCAATTTGCACTTTGAATTTTTTGTGCAATTTTTCGCATATGGCAAAATAGTGAATGTGAGAAGCGCAAGGAAAGGAAATTTTTGCATCGCTTTAAAATGCTTTGGAATTCGATGGGCATGCGGACAAAGAATACGAGTCATTTCTCATCTCTCCTCCGCTCGCGAGTGGTCGCCTCTTCGCAAGTCGCTCAGCTTGGTGGACGGGTGGGCGGAGCCTGACGAGAGATGAACAATAATGTTATATTTTGCAAGACAACGAAGTTGTTGAAGTAAAATATTTATTATGATTTATTGCGAATAGTAATCACGATAGCTATGCGCCCCGTGCTCAGCATAATTCTCTACAAAGCGCGTAGAATGTAGACCGAGGATTACGTGCAACCTCGTACGTGCAAATCACGGGATACGTGTCACGCGTGATAAAAATTAAGGGGAAGAGTCCCGTATGCAAAAGTGGGCTCGCCCACTATGCTGATGAAGAGGGAGCTCTAGCCCCTGTCTCCTCAGTTGCAAACCTGTAGAGCTCAGTGGTCGTGTTTGTGTAATTGAAAATATTTGGTTTTAACAAAAACACCAACTTTATCAATTATAACAAACAACAAATCAAAGAAAAGAAACGGAACCAACGCGGAACCATACTATTTCTTTTTATCCTTCTTCTGGAAATGATCCTTGTTATTGGATTTCCTCTCCTCAAACTTCTTCTTCTTGTAATCACGAGAGTCAGTCACCTTCTTCGGCTTGCTAGATCCACTCGTCCTAAAAAAGACAGGTACATAAAAAAATTTAGGGAGGGTGAGCTCGGGTGGGTTTATGTGATTACTATTCGCAATAAATCATAATAAATATTTTACTTCAACAACTTCGTTGTCTTGCAAAATATAACATTATAATTCATTGCTCATAGTAATCACGATAGCTTATTTAACACACCTGTCGTTCAGGACAGCATGTTGAAAAGAAGGGACACTCTCTTAGTGATAAAACCTATCAAAGATGGTTCCCCTGGGAGCCCAGTTTGCCGCTTCCATAAACATGGCGCTAGAAATACCAGCATGCGAGGCAGCCGAAGTAGCGGCTGCCCAAGTGGAATGGGCTCCAAATTTGCTATCAATCACCACATCAGTAAGCAACGAACGCAACCACCTAGCGATGGTGGAGCTAGTTACAGGGCCATGAGAGTAAATACTTTGTCTCATTAGAAGTTGCTCATTTTGCCTGTATGATTTTGTTCTCTCAATGTAATGCTTTACATTTTCGATCGGGCAGAGTATTGGATTTGGAAAGAATGCTTCGAAGGAAGCCTTGTGAGGCTTTCCCCCTACTCTCCTGTTCTTGTTAACATAGTTCACAAAGAACGTCCAAATATCTCTTCCCATCTGCTCCGATTCAAGCGAGAACCATGCTATCTCAGAAAACTCTCTTTGTCGAGCATAAAGCAAGGATTATTACCAGTTTCTTAGTAAATTTCTTCGCAGAGAATGTTGCATTCGGGCCTAGCTTGTCCTTGGTATTCAGAACAATGGACAAGTCTCAAATATTTGAATACTTAGATTGGACGGTCACTGACGAAAGAAAAATTTCATCGCAACAATGTTTTCATTAATAGTCTCCTCCCTGTTATGTTAGAAGTACTGGCCATAATGGCTGCTTTATGCGTACACAACGTTGAATAACTCACGACTAGTGAGTGAAAGTGGGCAGTTTAATTGACCAGACTGAGTATTTGGTTTTAGCCTATCGAACCCTGATGCCGTACAATATCTAACCCACTCTTAAGGGAAGAATTGTATTGATCGGACCAGGGAGTGCCTTTGCAGCTACATTGCTAAAGCCAGAGTCAATAAAGAATTTTGTCAGATTCTTCATACGGTCAATTGCAACCGACTGGTCGCAGGTTGAGGATTGCCTGAAGGAATCTATCAGAATGTCCTCGCGAGGAGGTAGCAGCATCTGTTCCTTCGAGAAAACGGAGAAACCACCACTGGGTTATCCAGTTCGGAGTTATCGGAATGAGGGAAGTCCCTTCTCTGATTGCCTTCCGGATCACTCTTCCGATCAGATTGAGTGAATGATAGAAAAGCGTATGCGAAAAAATCTACGACCATGACTGACTGAAGACGTTGGTTGACGCCGTCAGTGGATATGGACGTAGATTATAGAACCGTTCGCACATGTGGTTTAGACAGGAGAACGAACAAGTCGATACTTGGCTTCCCCAAGTGTCGAAAATTGTCAGTGTGATGACCTTGTTCCGAGAATATTCATGCTTCTCGCAGATAATATGTGATTCATAATCAGTAATCACGTTATCAATCCCCGGTCTATAGGATGTGACTAGGTGGATAGACCTAACCCTATCAAACTCCCAAACCTTCATTGCAGCGATGTTCATGTTCTACTTCGCGAAACTCCAAACGGCGGAGGTGTTGTACATTTCCAAATGGACCTTTTTGTCAGACATGTTTGAAAGAAGCATCTTAGACCGAATCAGACGGTCATAAGCTCCTGTACATTAATGTGGTAGCTCAGAGATATTTCTTCCTCCAGTTTTCTTGCCTCTCCATACCACACCCAAATCCCATGTTCGATGCAACAGAACTGATTTCGGATATGCGGGGTTTCCATATGGAATCTTGGCAGTCTGACAATGACACCTCATTAACCCACCGTGTTAACTCCTTCTTAACCTTAGATGGTAATGAGACAAAATACTCGAACGACTTTTTGTCGTTCGGATTCGTCATTCTTACGAGCCGTTTTGTGTGTCTCCTATCCGGAAATAACAGATAGCCCGAAACCGGTGTAAGCGAAAAGTTCTACCCACTAAGGTAGTAATTACTCTCAACTTAACCCTTTCTGACTTCACAACAGAAGTTTATCTACTTTTCTCGATTTACTGTTAAACCCAGTTTCGTGAAAAGTATAAGCGCATATTTGATATCAGATAGAAATTAGATCTATCATTACCCATCAAGAGTCAGTCATCCAAATATATAATCAGATTAAAATTCCTCGACTTCTAAGTTCCTCCGCTACCGCCTTTATCAACCGTGAAAACACGTATGGCGTCGGAGAAAGGCCAAATGATTGAGCCTGGAACTTGTATACTCTCCACGAGTGTTCGAAAGTTAGAAACTTTTGATAATCTGTGTGGATGGGAATCGCGAAATATGCGTTATTAAGGTCGATCTTAGCGAGAAAAATCCCTTTGTGATAGAAAGAAACCTCACAAGATGGAAACCCTCCATCTTGAAATTGTTATGAACCACATAGTGATTCCATGGTTTCAGATTTATCACTGATTGTAATCCTCCATCTTCTTTGTACGGTAAAAGAAAATGGAAGAAAACCAAACACTTTCATTTGGGGATATCTCAACAATTGTTTGTGCCTTAGGTTGTGAACCTCTTCATTAATGGCATATCTATGCATCATGCTTCCCCTACCGGATGTTCTACGTGACTGTGGAATGGGAGGCATTGCATAGGGTTCAATTATATACCCGCTCACACACCCTTTAACTCACGGATCATTTGATAATCTATGCAACTCAGCAAGATGGTATCTAATGTTCCCGGCAGTAAAAATGCCATTTTTTAAAACTGATGAGTTAGTGTGGGATGCCTAATTGTAGCGAGAGTATCCTCGACTGACCTCTGGCCATCCTTGGCTCTCATTGATTCGACTCGCGGTGTTGGCTGAGGCTTGCTGCGAAGCTCCCTCTGTGCCTTGAACTTGGCGAGACTCTTGGCGACGTCGTTGCCTCCTGCCCGCTTCTGTAGTTCGTCGATGAGCTGCTTCCCATACAGACGAGGGAAGACATCTCCACCCGAGATGAGTTCTTCTTCAGCAAGAGGTACTGAGCGGATGCTTGGCATGGCTTGGCGTGGATCAACACCGTTCGATCTGCAAAACGAATAACAGTTGTCCTCTTTCTTGTAATAGTACGAAGTCTATTGTAATATATTATATAATAGTATAATAATAATTTTATTACAACTTTGTTATATACATTTTGTCTGACCTGAGAATAGTCTCTCTACGCCAGCAAACGAGTTCAGGATGAGCTGCTTCTAGCAGACTCATCGATGCCTTGATGTAACCTGTTGATTTGGCCCGATCTTCCTCTGCTTCCGCTGCAGACGTCTGAACAGCAATGGCAGAAGCTCCAAGAGCAGCCATGGGCATACCGTCCAGAGCGAAGATCTGTAAGAAAATTACAATTTCTTTGAAAATGTTAGAGCTTACAAGTTAGACTTTTTCAAATATGATAGATATTTCGAAAAAAGTAGTCAACCAAAGAGTGGTAACCTGAGATTCGCAGATTTGGCCAGAAAGGCCCTTCATCCTTGGAATCTCTTCTTCGACTCTTGGCGGCTTGGCATACACGGACGCAATGAGCGGGAGAGCCTCGACGTAGGCTTCTCTCTCGGTCTGCGACCATATGGTGCCCCTGGCGGCAGACTCGAAGAGCGAAAGAGCCGGCTCTGCAATCCGAAGCCTCTTCTTGGGCTCCTTGATCACAGCTTCTGGTGCATTTGGCACCGCGGATCCCGCCGAGACGAACTCTTTCCTTCTCGGAATGGAGAGATTCGATGCACGCGAGAGAGGGGAGTTTCCGCTAACAAGACGATTCTCATCGGTTGAATAACCGCTCCTTTCTTCCGCTTCCGAGGAAGGAGGAGAAGTCGATGAGCAGGACTCTGAAGAAGACGAAGAGGAGAGATGTCGCTTATGCTTCCTCTTCCGTGTCTTCTTCATTCTCTTCTTTCTCTTTCTCTTCTTGAGGCGAGAGTCAGACGTGGGAGAGCCGTCCTTATGCTCTCCAGGCGGCGTCAACTCAGCGAGGAGCCTCTCCATTTCGTCTTCAGACATCCTGCAAGAAGAGTAAATATTAATAACCAATCACATTAATTAAAGTTATTAATATTAGGGTAAATTCAAAAATCTATCGAAATTTGCGTCTCATTACAAGAGAGTTTTAGGATAAATTATGGTAAAACCATGTGAATTTACTCAGCGCAATTTAACAAATTGCTAATTACTTCAAAGTTTAAAAGGTCACTATGAAGATATCATCCGTTCAGAAACGGAAATTTAGATCAGAAGCTAATATAGGCTATTGGCTTGATCAAATCCATGTGTAAATAAACAGCATGGAGAGGAATCTCGAGAGGCCTTTAGAAGCAAAGACCATAACGAGGCCATTTCTATGCGATCGACTCTGACAGAGAGAGAAAACGATCTAGCAAGAAAGGTTCAGTTGCGAATCTCTCCAGGCTAGCAAAAAATCTATCTCCCAGAGGGTGATCTTGCAGCGAGAAATTCTAGCAACTGCTTATCCAGTGCGAGACTACTCAATGAGTCAAGCAGAGGAAGACCCACATGAACGAATCCAGCCAAAGGCGACTCATTCATAAGTAGGCGAATCCGATTGCAAGTCACTCCAGCCTGGTATCAATTCCGCTTACACGGAAGACACCTAGCAAGCGACTCCAGCAAAAGGAAATCCCGATAGCGACCGACTCAACTCTGGCATCAATCCTTGTAAAAGGAGACACCTAGCGAATCACTCAAGCCAAAGAGAGAATTCACTCGAACCCCTCAAGCCAACGGAGGCAAGAGGCTCAAGAGCGAAGAGGGAGAAGAGGGCAGGGGAACAACGAACCCCAGAGAAGAAAGAAGAACCGACCGCCCGCTGAGCTCTACAGGTTTGCAACTGAGGAGACAGGGGCTAGAGCTCCCTCCTCATCAGCATAGTAGGCGAGCCCACTTTTGCATACGGGACTCTTCCCCCTTAATTTTTATCACGCGTGACACGTATCCCGTGATTTGCACGTACGAGGTTGCACGTAATCCTCGGTCTACATTCTACGCGCTTTGTAGAGAATTATGCTGAGCACGGGAGCAATGAATATGAGAATATGAGCATTACTATGAGCAATGAATTATAAGATGGAAGACATCCTGACACCTCCGCTTGACCACGAGCGGAAATGATGATGAATGATTTGTTTGCGAAATCCTTTAGAGCGAAGTTAAAGGAAGTATCCGACGAAACAAAACCGTATCTGATAAAATGACGTTTCAAACTGTGCTAAACTCCTAACTGGATGAGCCTTTTTTTAGCACCCGCAACAAAATTTCAAATTTGAAACGCATGCGTATCTAACCTCTCTCGACATCTTTCATTATCTCGCATTTCTCTAACGTCTGTATCTCTCATCCCTTGGAAAAAATGGGGTGCTAAGTGGGCAAGAGGGGCAGAGACTGCCTCTTCTTCCTACCCGTTGGCACTCCTTGCTTGGATTTGAGCATACACCGGGTGCATTGACAGAGACGTTTTCTACCGTATTCCATAAAACAAATGCAAATTTCTGGCAAAATACTGACTTTCGTAAAGCGGGACCACCTCTAATCGATCTTTTAGGGTGGACTTGATCATATGGGAACATAAACGAAGAAGTTATTTTTTCCTGGGATACTTCCTTTAATGGAATCAAAATACGCGTAATTGTGCTGGCAAACAAATCAGTAACTCAACACTAATATGTGTCACAAAACAGATACTTCGACCAATGTTACTCATTTGGCCAAAGCAGAAAAAGAGGAAGAGAGAGGAGAGAGAAGGAAAATATTAAGAGAAGATTAGTGAGGGCTAAAGAAAATAGTCGCAAATATACATCATAAATTAATATAACAATCTTCGAGCGTTTTCATAAGCGAATGAACATTTCCAAAGATTATGCGATTGTGATTTTCGAACCACCATTTTAGCACAGGAAAAAAAAAAAATTGAAATATTTGGAAGCACAATGTGAAGTTGCATTATAAAGAATTATTTCGATGACTAAAGACAACGATAAACATAACAGAAATGGGAGTGGCGATGAAGTAGAGAGAGAGAGAGAGAGAGAGAGAGAGAGAGAGAGATGTTATTGAGCGACATTCAAGGATACATTAACAAGAAAACCATATGTTTATTTTGCAAGATTCCAACACAAAAAGATTGACAATGAGGCAGATAAGAAGGCTCGTCACTTCATCGCAAGATCTGAGAGTTAAGATAGTTCATTGGAGAGATCAAGGCCCTTCCGTTCCACTCCTCCGTGTTGGTTTACACCTTCCCTTGCATTATCTGTAAATGTTTACTCGCAAAGTTGCATAGGGCGATGTTGTGCTATCGTTTATTTAATTCAGAATCTTTTGCTAATCTCTTCTCTTATCTCTTTTCTCACTCCAGATGCATAATCTTTTCGCAGATTTGTTTTTGGCCATCACTCTTTTTTTTTTGCATAGACTATGTATGTACCTGTGCTGCTGGCACCGTTCATTAATTGCCAATCACAAGATAGTGGACAAGAAACAGAGAGTGAGAGGAAGGGATAGAGGGAGGGAGAATAAGACACATCAGAAGCATCTTTTCGCTTCCCAAACAAAGGGTACAAAGTAAGCTGGAATCACGGCTTGCCAAGAATCGAAAAAATTCTTGCAAGATATAATGGTCTTTGGTGACACGTAAAGATGAAAAGGAAAATATCATCAGCGGGAAGGAATCAAAATATGGCATCTTTATCATTAGAAATGTGTTGAGAGAGGAAACGAGACGGCGCATTTTTCAGGAAAAAAAGAATCCTCCTCCATCAAAGGGTTGATACATTTCTATCGCCGCTCGTTGTAGCCTGGGCTTCTCTGGAATTGCGCGAAGCTCACATTGCTCGGGGAAGTTTGATTTCTGTGAAAGAAAGTGATTAAGAATGTATTTATTTTTGGTAGATATGTGCATACATGCAATCGCAAATCGCTTCTTTCCCCTATATGTATGTATAGAGCAAACGTCTCGAAATGTAAGATACAATGAAAACTTCCGAAACCGACATTCGGCGGATGAGCTCAAGTATTGCGCGTCTGTAGTCAGTGATGAAGAAGAGCATAACAAAGGCGTCAAGGAGAGGGAACATCTTCATTGGAAACGTTTTTCTTCTTTTATCAAAGTTTTTATCAAATAATGTTTTCCGCTATTTTATATTTTAGGGCATAAACAATTCTGAAATAGACGTGTTCATCATGATTAATAAATACAATATTATAGTATAATGTTCAAAAGTGTTTCTACCTGAAAATATGTACCACATTCTCAGATTGTGGCTAAAAAAAAAGAGAAAGAAACCTCGATCATTGAGATGGCGTAGTCGCAAATGTCGTGATTTTCAGTGGCAATTAGAGGCGATGTCACTGAGATGGAAAAGGGCAGTGTGAGGAAGACGAATGGGATCAGGGTCTGCAAAAGGATGTTGAGAATGGTTACTGAATCATTTACTTATAATTTTTCGTTAACTGTTAACGTTTTATTTACATATGTATACATACCATCCATACTCATGTACATTTCCATCCTTGTCCCCCTCCCCCCTCCACCTTACTTCTCCTCCTCTCTGCCTCATAGTGGCACTACTCTTCCTCCCTGGATCGTTGCCTTACCTGCATGCAAAGCGTGATGAAGAGCTGCCGCTGTAAGCTTCGCGTCCGAGCCGTTAGATTCTTATTTCTCATTTCACAGAGGATCATGAAGAGACAGGCCAAGATGACCGAAAAATTTACGAACATCAAAACACCGGAAATTGTTGATGCGAGAAGATGCCTTTCATTAAGCTGACCGTCGTCGTTCTTAAATACTTTCCTTCTCCTTTTACCGATCGGTTTTTCCAGCATTTGGGTGCGAACTCTCTCAATTTTAATTCAATAAGTAGAAAAAGCATGGCGTCACTGACCACATAGACAGCTGCCATGATATTCGTGTCGCTAAGGTACATTTCATACTTTTGAAAGAAGGCCTTGTCCAAATCGGCAAGTCCGGATGAATCCGTTTTGAATAAGCCTTGGCAGCATGCGAACCACGTCATCTCCTAGAACATGTCTCACATTATCATTTTTATCTTCTCTTTCGGAATCGTCGTTACTCTTGTAGCTCTAAAAGTGGTTAATTTTTGTTCGAATCGCTATGAGAACACCTCGGAGAAGAAGATGATGACAAGAAGGGCTACAAACCACGTGCGATCGAACAGTTTGAGGTGACGGCTACTGAAAGTGCTGCCACATCTCCACCAAAGTTGATATCCATTGTCTTGTCCAATTAATGTGCTTTCAAGCTAATGAGAATGTTTTAAATCAGACCCCTTCAATGCGAGAAGTCGATAGACAAAATGAAAGGAGAGCAAAGTAAATATGCTCGAAAAAGAAGCACTGTAAAGAGATGCAGGAATCGGCAAAGAAGTTTGGACAATGAAATAAAGGCAAGACACCGAATTTTTTATTAATCTAATCTAAAATATGAAAACAAAACTATTAGTGATTAAAAACTTACGATGTTTCGAAAGGACGTGGTAGTCACCAATACAGCGGCTCGATCATCACAGGATATCTTCTAATGAAAATATCTAACAATAAGCGCAAAAACGGCAATAATTTTGCTCTCATAAAACTCGTGGGTCCTATGCACATGAAGTAAATTTTTTGTTTTCTATGAGCAAAACCGATATTTTACCGGTTTCACGATCACGTGAAGCAGCGTGAAATAAAGGTCGTGAATGGCGAACGACAGCAACAGAAATTTGTACTTTCCAATCACTGGACTTGACCGCTTTACAATACAGAAGATTAGCACGATGTTTGCAGCAAGGGATACGGCTAAAAGTAATTGTAATTCAAGCAATTTTAAGACAAGGAAAATGCAAACTCCCAGAATACGACGAAATTAACTATCGAGAGTATCCTGAGATGAGCCAGCATGACGTAAGGGATAATCTGACTTGATGATGATCTTCTGGAAATTGAATTATAAAGAGACAATCACGGCAGAAAAAATAGTAATGCCATATTCATTGCTAATTATGTTTAAGCATACATATGTCTGTAAAAAGAATAATCGAGGAACATATGTATGTATACGAACTACCTAACGTTTTGCTAAATTGAGTTTTGGACAGCAAGCATAGGTACATATTGTACACGTTATCAATGTACCCTGCACGTGCTAACGTAAGAGGGAAAAATATCACAAATGTTACACATTAAAAAATCACGTGGTTACCACCTGGCATTAATTGAATTTCTTTCTTCATTTATTACGCGAGTACGACATTAACACAAGTGCCGAAAAGGTCTTTTATAGATATTGGTACTTGTTAGCGTATATTGCTACGTACGATTCAATTATATGACTTCTATTTCTCATAATTTAAGGTACACGTCTCCTTGACTCTACGCGATTTTTTTATACAAAATACAAAACTCAAACATAGAAAACAATTAGAGGAACCTTGCACCGAATTGTTCTACAGTAGTACAATAGGACCATTTTGAAGCGCGCCTTCATTTCTTTGGCCATTTTTCGGCTTACCATTAGAATGCGTGTGAAATAGGAGAGTGTCTATGTGCAGTTCTATTTATGTACAGTTAAAAAAATTTGGTCGACCCATATTTTGCGGGCTTACAACATTGTAACAAGTGGAAAAAATCTCTCAGACTTTCTGGAAGTGCGTTTTAGACAAAGGCGAAAATACCGACTTTAACAAAACCACATTATTTAGTGAACGGCTCCTTTAAGTTCGCGTGGGAAATTTGCTGCGCTTCTTTGCCTCCATTGTCGTTGGAAGGTCGAAAACAGGAGTAAGATATCTTCCTGGGAACATGTATGATTTGCAGACAAAAATAAGTGTAAATAAATTAGATTTCATAATATAATTATGAAATCTCATATATATAAATAAATAATCTCATATAAATAAATATATGAATATTTTTTGAAACATAAAAGAAAAAACTTTTAAAGTTAAAAAAAAGATTACGGTAGCAGACGAAACGATCCCAAAAGTGAGAAGAGCGCGCGTCTATAGTCCGTGATCACGAATAGAAGGACAAAGGCGTCGACAGCAGGAAAAAGCTGACAGACAATCAAAATTTTTAGAAATCTTTGTTTGTATATCTGAATGATCAAATTATTGTTCAACGAAGTAATAATACGATTATTTGATATTTATATGTTATTTTTTACACATTGATTATGGATGAGATAGCACAAAATTTTCGGTCATAATCCGATGAAATTGCAAAAAAAACCTGAATAAGCGCAATTGAGTAGTCTCCAAAGTCGCCAATGTCTAGAGCGACGAGTGGCGCGGTGATTGTCACCATGCAAGGCAGGGAGAGCAAAACGAACGGAACGAGCGTCTCAATGGACATTGAACTTCATCAGTCGAGTTCGAAGTTTTTAATGCGTTGATAAAATTGCGAATAGTCACGTATGTACGTATTACTGAACTTGATCTGATAAAAGGCTCCATGATTTTTGGTTCAATGATTCTTGGTCCAATGATTCTTTCTTCAAAAGTTTCATTTGGCGTTAGTGAGAGCGCAGCAAGCAACTGACGCAATTTGGGTTTCAGCCTGGACACATGATTTTTTTCCTGTATGCTGTAAAGTCATCCCCCAGGGTGCCGCAACGTTTTGTTCTGGGGACCCTAGGCTGCGTTCTATATGTAACGAAGAGGTACGATCGATTGGCTCAAGAGATCACTGGAGGCATGGGATTCGAACCCGGGACCACCTACTACACGGCTGCTCTGCCACTGAGCTACACCCACGACGAGCATGCGATCATGGATAGGACTTATGGGCCTCACTACTGCAATATCTATAGGTTCGCTTTTTCACTCAAGTTACATACAGTGACCGCCAATATTATTCGGTCGATCAAGATCACTTCATTTTTGCGAAAACCTGAATACAAAGTGTGACGAAAAGCTGTCGTTGCATGAGTCGCGTCTTGGCAGAGATGGTGGCATGCCTGAACGCGTGGAGAATGAGGCGGAAGCAGACGAAGATCACTGAGAAGTTGACCGTCATCAGTAAAGAGCACACAGAGAACGTCAGGATATGCTGCAGATTCAACTTTCCCGCGGCGTCCTAAAAGGGCAAGAATGTAAAATATCTATCACTGGGTGTAAAAAGGCACAATTCGCTGTTTACTCTATAATAGGAATAAGCTTTAAATTGTCCTGAATCAGCATGTCAACCGGAAAAACTCTTTCAATTTGCCGTCTTGTTTATCAGACTTTCATGCTCTAAAGCTCAGGGTGCATTAGCACAATTCTCATGTGTGAAGTAGACTTACAAATTTATGAGCAATTTTCAATTGTTCTTCTTATCAATGAGGACTGAAAACGTCGTACGAACAAAATAACAGAAGTTTTGCGTGAAGTATCTGCACTGACCACGTAGATGGTTGCCATGATACCAGCGTCGCCAAGAAGAATGTCGTACTTCTGTAGGAAGACCGGTTCTATGCTCTCCAACCCAGTAACATCGGTCGTCAGCAAGAAGTAGCAGGAGCCAAACCATAGCAGAACCTTTGCAGAATAAAGTAAGAGAAAGCATGCTATTGAAATTATAATAAAAGCACGTCCGTCCTTACTTAATTATTTTAATATATGTATGTACATACATATGAAGATGCAAAGGTTCGTTTTCCACCTAAGATCACCTCTGCGACGTAGAACAGCATCAAAATTGCAATGAACCATTTGCGTCCAAATAGGCTGAGGTGATGAGGACTGCAATAAAGTGGAATTTTTTTTGCATTTACTTCTAATTTTTAATATAATGCCAAAATGGGAATTATTCTTTTAGCTGCATTTTAAAATAACCAACGTTACATAATATAATTTCTTGCTAAGAGACCTTTTCAGAGCGAGAAGACGATAAATAAAATGAAAAGAGAGTAATGTAAACGATCCAGAAAAAAATGCCCCGTAAAATGACGTCGAAATCTGGAATAGAAAGAAAAGAGAATCTTTCAGTTATGCTCTCAATTTTGTTTTGTCTAAAGTGTGTCTGAATCCGAATAATAGTTCAACGATCATCAATACTTACAATCTTCCGTGCTATTCCCGTCGTTGCCATGACAAACATGTAGCCTCCGGTCAAGATTTTCTGCAACAGACCGTGATTTACTTCCTTTCATTTTTTGTGTGCAAACTTCGTGAACCGTCATTTGCAACCTTGTCTGCACCCTAGAAATAGCGTGTCACACCGGCTGCAAAAGTGCGTGAAGCGTGGTGGTAAAGAGATCATGAATGGAGAAGATGAGTAGTAGATACTTGTATCTGCCCAGGCGTACGTTCGACCGATTCACGATGAGCAGGATCAAGACAATATTTGCGGCCGCTGAGATTGCTGGAAAAATAATGAAATATACATATTTAAGGCAATGTTCACTTTTAATTTTTTTAACTGACCGAAAACGACGTGGTCAAAGACGGCAAGGAACACAATGTGAAATTCCATGTCATATAAGTTGCTGTAGTCAAAAAGTGTCGTCAAGGAAGTGAACCTGGTGGAAATAAGTGATCGTGGCGCAAAGTTAGTAATTCCAACTGCCGAATCTACCTAGAATTACATAGTTTCTTACCAAGACCAGTAATTGAAACAGATAAGTTCAGATCCACTTCAGAACAAAAAGTATATACCTTTAATGGTTATTGAGAACTGTAAAAGCTGAAATGGGAAAATGCATAAAGTAAAAAGATTAACCGTATGTTTAATCAATTCTCTCGAATAGGATTAGGGGAAGCTTATGAAATAAAGAGGAATAGAATGACATAATACATGTATGCATTAAACCAATTGAATATCATGTTAGTTATAGGAATCTTTTTGTAGTTACTGACATGAGGTTAATTTCTCTCCACCTCTCTCATTCACAGCAAATCTTCTTGTTTATGACCGCCTCACAATTAGCCTGCTGTCTCTTCTATGCCTCGTGTTGGGTAAAACGAGGTGCGTCAAAATCGTACTGTTTTCTAAAAGAAAGACGACAGCGCGTGAAGTGCAAAGCGAATGGCTTCTTTAGCTATGCGAAGCTCTGATCGGCCGCGTGCGAGAGCTTGTTATGTGTCATCAATGCCATTGCTGCCGACGAGGACTTATCCAAGAAGCGCTCACAGGGCATCCAGCGAGATCTTCGCCGTTCACTGCAAGGGGATGAAGGAATCGTGGAAGGAGCCGGGATACCGAGAGTTGTTGTGAGAGAACATCTCACAAGCACCAAGAGAAAAGACGAAAGACTGAAAATTCAAAATATAATATTCGAATTTAATTTCAAGTCAGTTAAACGAATGTCTATGCACAGTCTTTCTGGTGTCGAAGTGAGCGTTAATTTTATTCGCAAAAGTGTTGTAGAAATCTATTGCATAACATGAGAAGAATTCCACTCCAAGCAACAACAGCTCCAATTCCCACCAGATTCAATCTGAAAAGGTCGAGAGAATCTCGAGAGTAGCATGATGCATGGACGATTCCAAGAATGCTTACTACTTCCTATCCCCCGCATATGCAGTCACCTTATATACATACATACATATACATAAATGCTAGAAGGTGAAAGCGCGTTTCATTTTTTCTCCCTTCTATATGTCGTTTTGCTGTAGCGAAATAACAATTAACTGCATAAAAACAACGAATAAATAAGAACTCAAATAAGGCTATTGAAGCACTGAAACTCATAGATAGTATATTAACCAAATGCCGATTAGAATTGTTCGTCTAGAGAACCTGTTGAATGCAATTCCTTTCGTTCATCAAATGCTTCACTGCATTCGTTGCGTAACAATGTTTAGTGGACATGCTCGCCTTTCCCAAAGGTGACTCTTTTATGTTAGAAAGACTGAAGAAGAGTAAATTCAGCAAGGTTTATTCAGATGATCGGAGAGACAGGACAGGCACTACTAATCAAGAAGCGATTGTTGGAAGTATTAAGAGACAAGCTTTGAGGCTCATTTCTATTTCTCCTGCTTGTCTTTTAAACAATAGAATCAAAAAGATGTGAAGTGTAGCATGCAAAGAGAAAAGCTCCTCCTCAAGGAAATGACAAGAACCGAAGAGACAGCCGAAACTAGACGCAGACAATGGAAAGATGCTAATGGAGAACTTGAAGATGACGATCAAATGAAAGAGGACAATGCAGTCATCAATGCAACGTGGAGGAAGAACGTGGAGAGGAGGTGGTTACATTAATCTAACAACATTCCGACACTAACAACACTACTTCTCAGAATTGTAATTCAGACAATAAAAAATGTGCTTGATAACCTGCATATTTGTCCTTGACAACTAAGATACGTGAGTGTACTCAACAAAGTGACGGAAGCATCTTTCATCATCCGACAGTGAAGACATCTAGAGAGAGAGAGAGAGAGTGCAAGTGTACTTTCACAAGTGTTAAAGGATTCGAACATCTCGGTTTGAGTTCAGGTGGCACGATGACCAACCACGAGGCGTCTGCCTGGATGAGCTGTGACCGCGATCGCACAGTCCATCGGAAGGCAGCAGACATCGCAGGCTTCGGAAGTTGGCAGAAGCAGAGGCTTTGAACCTGACGACGGACGAAGCCGATACTTCGCAGATAACGAGTCTCGCAAACATGGCAAATAACAAGCTGAGCATCATCCCGCACTGTTTCGACCAGATCCAAAAGACTCTTAACGAATTAGACAACATGTTCGAACGAGCAGACGAGGTCAATAAGGAGCACCAGCAGCAACTATTGTAGGTACACATGGATGGCCCAAAGGAATCAACGCTCTCATAAAGAAGACAAATGATGAAATCGAAGAGCAAAGAAAGAATTCCGTTGATTGATTCTGGACAAAGCAACTCAACCAACTCGAATCGAATTAACGAAAAAAAAACAAGAAAAAAACAAGCAGGCGAATCCTGCACATCTCAGTCGGTATTTGCCAGAATCTGGAATGCGAACACTGACGTCGATGTCTGCATCGTCTTTTATGCAGTAAGAATTTATGTGGTTCGATTCAAATATAGCTCATCGTATAAAGAATCGAAAGGTAAGTATGAGAATAATCTTAGCTGAATTGCCTTGACGCTACCAGAGATTCTTACTCATCGAATTGGTCATCGAAACTTTTCTAAACAGATAATTGTTTGAATTTAAATTGACCTTAAAAATCTTCAAAACAATTTGAATTAATTCTCTTTTAACTCTTCTTTTCTTTTTGCCCTTTTTTGCTTTCTTTAACAGCAAGAAAATGATATCGAATTGTGAACTTTTAATTTTATTGTCCCCAATCTGGTTAGCAAATAGATGAATTATGTGAGAATTGAAATGATCGCGGGCCTTCGCACATTCATATGCGAGTGCTATTTTCATGTAGCGGGTTTCTGAGAGATGCGAAATAGCACGCGAGAGTGAGAGTGTCAACTCTCGGAACAGACAAGGATATTCGAAGCAGCTATCGAGATAAAAACCAGTGTTGTTGATTTTATCTCGGGTTCGCGTGGATTACTACTTTTTCAGGAATGTGTGCAAAAATGAGGTACTATTTTCTATTTTATGAAAGGTAACAATAACGGAACACCGATCTTTTGCATATGACAGGGTCGTTTCTATATAATTAATGAATAAAGTCAGAGTAATAATAAGCTTAATAGTAACAAAATAACTACAACCAATGGAATCAGTAAAGACGTTAGTGCAATGAAAAAACATTGTTTGGACCCAAAAAATTTTTATGTTAATCAAATCTAAAATATCAAAGAGATATTAATGATTGCGAACTAACGAAATCCGAAATTTGTACTTTCTGATAAGTGACATTGAACGCTTTACAGTGCAGCAAACCATCATGATACTTTCGGTAAGGGATACGGCCAAGAATAATTGTGACCGCGGTGTTGTTTTGCCTTGCTTCCTTTGTCGTTGGACTGTAGAAAACCCGAGGAAGATTGCTTCCTGCCAAAATGTCTATGATTTGCAGACAAAAATAGCATAAATTAATTAAATTAAATTAAATTAATACAGAAATGAAATCGTATATAAATGAATAAATGAATATTTTATTTATAAAATAAATTTAAAGATTAAAGCTATCAAAGTGTTTACGGTTTAGAACACCGGCGGCAAAAAAGAAAGTAAGAAGAGCGCGCGTCGGTAGTCTCTGATCACTAACAGAAGGACAAAGGCGTCGATGGCAGGAAAAAGCTGAGATGCAAGAAAATTTTTTAGAAATGATAACGAACGATCAACTTACTACTCTAGGAAGTAAAAATGTAAAAAAATGGATATATTTATTGTTTTTTTTTGCATATTGATTTACACGTATATGGATGCGATAGCAGAGTTCCTGATGAAATTACAAAAAAAACCTGAACGAGCGGGATAGAATAGTCTCCAAAGTCGCCAATGTCGATTGCGTCGAGGGACGAGGCGATTGTTAGCAGGCAAGGCATTGAGAGAAAAACGAGCGGAACGAGCGTCTCAAGGGATACACTTTCAATTTTTTTGCTAACCATAAGTTCACTATATTGCGAAAGTCATGATAAATCGTTCCATGATTTTGGGTCCAATGTGATCTTTTTGTTCCAAATTTTCAGTTTGCTCAGTGCGAGCACATCGAGCAACTGACTCTATTTATGTACATAAGCATAAGAACGAATTAATAAAGTCCTATAAAGTCATCAATCAGAGAGTCTTATGTTTTGTTCCATGCTTCTTAAGTTGCGCATAATAGCTCTTAGATCACTGAAGACTCCATTTCACCTCATCCCTACATTTCCGGTCTCTCATTATTTCCACTCATCTTCATTCCCTCGCTCCGTCTACTCTCTCTTTCCTCACTCTCTACCTCTACCTGTATGCAGAGTGAGACGAAAAGCTGTCGCTGCACGAATCGCGTCCTGGCGGAGATGCTGGCATGCCTGAACTCGTGGAGAATGAGGACGAAACAGACGATGATCACGGAGAAGTTGACCGCCATCAGGAGCGAGTACACCACGAACACCAGGATATGCTGCAAATTCAACTTTCCCGCGGCGTCCTGAAAGTGCAAAAATTGTAAATATATACATATATACCGTTTGGGGTAAAAAACATAATCCCTGTTTCTCTAGAATAGCAACAAGCTTTAAAATGGCTTAATCTATAGGTTAACAGGAAGTTGTTTATCATACGAACTTGAATGAATTAGTTCAATTCTCATGTGCAACGAAAAATTATATTTCTGACAATGAGCAATTCTCAATGGGTCATCAATTTTGTTTTCAAAATAGTCTGAAACAGAGTAAGGTTAAGATAGTAGAATTGTTTATGCGATGAGTAATTCCACTGACCACGTAGACGCCTGCCATGATTCCAGCGTCGCCGAATATAATGCCGTACTTCTGATGGAACTCCGCTTCCATGCTCTCCAACCCAGTTGCGTCAGTCTTCAGAAAGAAGTGGCAGGCGCCAAACCATGTCAGAATCTTTGCAGAAAAAAAGAAGATAAAGCATTCTCTTAAAATAATAATAAAAATCACATACATATTTCATTTCTTAAATTATGACAATAATTAATGAAGGTCTGCTACTCCCCCACATCGGCACACAGCGACAACAGTTACACGTATTGTGTCGACAATCCCCAGGCGCTGCTCATTGACTCCGCCCCAGATGAGAGCACTTCCTCGTCAAATCAGGGAACTGTGGTTCGAAAAAGATGGTGCATCCGCCAGACTGACCTAGACGACTGGAGGTAACATTAAAGTCCAATGTGGCCCTCGAGTTAGACAGGAGGTTGGGCAGCGTTCAATCCCTTCTAAAACTTCCTCACCAACAACAGAGTAGACGTTGCCCTCAAATGTCGAGTTTAACGAACCGGCATCGAGCCTGAGCTCCTGTATGGTAAGAAAACTCGTCAACAAGATCGCCGCCGTCTCAACGATTTCCCGACAGAGGAAAATGAAGAACAAAACGACAGGAATTACCGTTATTGAAAATCTTACTAATGATTGGCTCTCCGACAATATTCATATTATCGATATACGAATACGAGCCATGGAGATTAAGTGGAAATGGGACAATCTTATTGCGAAAATAGGTGGAGGACGTTGGACACGAAGAGCTGTGAAGTGGAAAAGACATGCTGGACGTCCCTGAGACTCGGATGCGAACCGCAGTCATGACCCCCGATGTCTTTCATCTTGCACCTGCGGAATAAACTTTGAAACTTTAAAAAAAAAGTTCAAACTGCCGTATTCACCCTGGGAGTAGGAACTCTCATTTTCGGTGCTATTTCGATGTTCGTGCAAACCCGCTGCGTGAAGATAACCAGCGAGTATGAGAGTGGGAGGGGAGTTTGAAAATGAAAATTTATATTTTTCCCTCCCTTAATTATTGGAATAAGCACATACAACATATGTACAAGATGAAAGAATATTTTTCACAAAATAATTACCTCTGAGAAGTAGATCAGCACCATAACAACAATAAACCATTTACGTCCAAACAGGCTGAGGTAACTAGGGCTAAACATGGTGGCATAATTTCTTTTTAAATAGTTTCTCATAACTTTTTTTATCAGAAAGGAGAGCTTTTAGTTGAATTTTAAAATAGTTAACCAAGGGCATATTTTAACTGCCTGTTTCGAGACCTTTTCAGAGCGATTAGACGGTAGATAAAATGAAAAGCGAGTAATGAGAACGTTCCAGAAAAAGCTGCTCCGTAAATAGTCGACGAGGCCTATAACAGAAAGAGGCAAGAATTTTTCTGTAGTTTGCTCTCAAAGTACAGTTAGAGTATGAGAAAAGTGTGCCTGATAATACTTCAACGATTATCCAAACTTACAACATTCCGTGCTATTCCCGTCGTTACCATGACAAATATGTGTCAACATTTTCACGGGTCAACATTTTCTGTAACAGACAGTGACTTACTTCCATATTTTTTTTTATTTCCTGAACAATCAATGTCTGATGTCACACCGGCTGCGAAAGTTCGTGATGCGTGGTTGTGAAGAGATCATGAGTGGAAAAGATGATTAGTAGATACTTGTACTTGCCGAAGCGTACGTTCGATCGATTCACAATTAGCAATATCAAAACAATATTTGCGGCCGCCGGGATTGCTGGAAAAATAATGAAATACACATATTTAAGGCAAAACTCGTTCTCTGTTCTATTTTCACTTTTAATTTCCGTTCACCTTACCGAAAATGACGTGGTCAAAGACGGCAAGGAACACAATGTGAAATTCCATATCAGATAAGTTGATGTTGTTAAAATGTGTCGTCAAGGATGGGAGCCTGGTGAAAATAAATGAATATCATATCGTGGCTACTTTATCATTGCTTAATATTACTCTCAAAATTAGCAATTCACACTGCCGAATCTTCCTAGAATTAATTACATATTTTTTCCGAGAGCTGTAATTGCAACAGCTAAGAACATATCCTCTTTATAGAGCAAAAAGCAGATGACCGTTATTTAGTTCAGTGAAAATCTGAACTAAGAAAATTCATAAGTAACAGTTATGGCGAAAGAATAAATTGCAAAAGGGATGTATGCATTAAATTTTTGAACTTTATCAAGACTACGCCTAACAGTGAGCTTAATACAGGTCATAAACGGATGAAGATTGACTATAACAAAAAACTTTGAGGCTCATTTCTATTTCTACTGGTTGTCTTTTAAACAAATGAATCAAAAAGAAAAAAGGATAGAGTATGAGCGGGATGAAATAACAGATGAGTCCGTCGTGCCAGAATTTCTTGCAGACAATTAAAATTAGATTGCTCAGGATGGCGAAGTGAGCTGTGCTAAAGTATTGGTAATGTTGAATGCTAGGCAGCTTTAGGAATGACTTGCACTAGAGCTAGCCAGGTATAGCACAGTTTATTAATGTCCAGACGGCGGTTTACTATATGGACTGGAGGATGGAGGATGGAGTACTTTCGTACGGGCACGGGTATATGGCAACTAGTGTAGCTATGATAATTTTGTTACGTGATATTTCTCATATACACGACAGTAATATGGCATAAAGTACATACATATCTTTGAACAAATGGAATTTTTTCCAATTCAATAATGTTTGCAGTTTGTCTCTCAATGTGATGGTTGTCGGGTGCTTATAATTTTATTCGCAGGAGCAAATGCAATTAATTCTCTTCACTAAAGGAAAGGAAAAACTCATTTTGGTCGGGATAAGCAAGATATAGTCTTATTTGAGCCATTCGGCAACATCTAACATCATCAGAAGGCAGCAATATTCGAAGCAAGCAACGTCTAGCGACCATTAATAAAATACTAGCGATAGAATAGCACTATCGCTGGAGTCATTATATATATAGTCCGCTTTAAACGGTAGATTATGAAAAGTACTGGGAGAACTTTAAGCAATTTGTAGCTTTTTGTTGCTCAAGAGCGTTTTCCACAGTCTGTGTTCAAGTCGTTGCGAGTCATATGTATCTTGGATGGGCGTGAGTTTGTACCATGAAAAAAACATATAAAAGAACGTGATGCGGTATTATTAATGTTACTTATTGTTGTTGCTCCTGGAATTCCTGGAATAAGAAACGATCTACTTCCTCACAACTCTCCATAGACTGTGGCCATGAGAAAATGGAACATCGGTCAGCCTTTCAGATGGAGAAGGAAAAGATTCATCAGACTTGTTTTGTTTCAGTCCATTCATTCTACAGTTCAGCGCTCGATTATCCACATGAGTTCATCAAGAAGAAGTTTTGAGGACAAACATGAAAGTTTGAGAGAAAAAACTTCCGTAACAGTTTTACGATAGCGGAAACGCTCTTGTCATTCATTGAATTTCGTATATAAAGAGAGAAATAGTTCACTTCGTTCAAATTCCATCATCATTCGAGCGCCTGAACAGTGACGCATCTTCAAGTAAAACTTATTTATAGCAATTTAAGTGATTGTAGGTGATGAGAAAGAGGAGCGTGAAATTTTTTCTTCCATACCCAAAAAATGCTTTCTATCAAGACCGTGTTGTCCTCTCTGATAGATCACATAAGAACGGTGTCTCTCCATGCCACTGTTTTTCGAACACGGCGAGATTTTCATCTGACCGATCCCGGAATCAAAAGAAATTTATTCTTTAATAATATCAGAAAAAGAATAAAAAATAAAAGCTATTCTGTTAGTAACTAAAGGTGATTGTATAACTTAACTTTGGCTGCCAATATGGCAGGGGGTTATTTGTAACCAATTCGTGTCTAAAGAAATCATAAATCAGAGTAATAATGAGCTTAGCAGTGACAAAATAGCTGTATACAATGGGAATCTATATGCTGAACTTTCTAAAAGTAAAAAAAAAATGTTGCCCTATAGGGTATACTAATTACCTTACAAACTTATGCTACGTAGCTTATTGTTTGGACAGACGATTTCGGATGTCGGCAGAATCGGCCAGCAATTGCCCAGTACTCAAGTTGCATAAATTAATTTTGCAAATAATCATTTATTATTACTACTGTAACTATTTCCTCTTGAAAAATGAAAATGTACATCTACCGAAATAAACAAGATATTTTTAGAAATAGAACTGAAGGAATAAACAAACTATTGCATAAAATCCTCATTTTTATCGATCAATTACGGCATTTAATAATCGATAATTCGAACCCGTTTACGAAGTTCATGATTGGCGAGACAAATGAGAGCGGGCGCGAGCGCCTTGATGTCGCATGAAACGGGCATCGCGCGGTAGAGATAAGTCACGATTGGGATGGCAGGGAAGAAGTTAAACAGCGTCTGTAAGCACAAGAACAATTAGAAGGGGAGGCAACGTATACTTTTAAAGATTATTCTGTTTCAATTGTTTTGGTTTTCTGAAAAAAAGGAAAGGAAGACTCAATATTGACATTAGCCAACGAGATGCTTCAGTTTAAGAAATGTTTTAAAGATAATTTCAGTCTAATTTCCAATAAGTTTATAAAACTTTTACTCATTCCGGTCCAAGTCGATTAAGAACAAAGAGTTCTTTTCATTTCCAGTTTTTGTAATATTCATTAATTTTAATTTTAAGGTGGTCCCAAAAGAGGCAAGCCATCATCACATGCATAACGGCGGGCGAGAAATCGACGAGGACGATTGCAGCGCCGAGGCGAACGAGCTGTTTCTGGTGGCGAGCCGCGTGGCCACTAAAACATGCTCCATATTTATTTTTTATTGTTTTGTATTTGTTATGTTCACTACTTTGTTTTCTTTTTTTGCGCTCAATATTTAATTCAATTTTAAAACATAATATTTGTTATTTAATATTGTTATTTTGCTACATAAATATTTTCATGCAAAAGTTTCCGTTTTCATTAATTATAAATACAGGATAAGATAAAGAAGAACTCGTGCCCTGTAATCGTCTTCCTGAGAGTTCTGCCAATGAAAATGTACATGGCGAGAGTGACGGTTGGAACGACCGTGAACACGGTCAAAGCAATGCGCGGATTAACCATCTGGAAGTGTTCAAAACCCTTTTTGAATTCGCGCCCCTGCGTAAGTTTAAATGGACAGAAAACATCTATGCATTCATTTAAAATAGCGAGAAAAGATTAAAAACGGCAACGTTGAGTTGCATCATGCTTTCGTCTGCTATTCATCCATACTCTTCAAACTAGAGCCTTTCTGTGAGAAAATACATAAGATAAGAATAATTTTAATAAATTCAAAAACCAGAACTTCCCGCCACTTACATATGGACGTACGTACGAGTCGTAGAAGAGCATGTAGACAATCTCGATGCCGTCGTCTCCTTTATCCGTCGTAAATCTCGCGCCGACATCCCAGAGAAACCACGAGAGGCCGTAGGCAGCGGCCATCACGGCAGGCGGCGTCAGTGGCAGGAGATAACGCCAGATCTGAATAGAACTTGAAGACTACCTTATTTTCGTGGTGGCAATGGCTAGTCTTTTCTTTCAGTTCGAATGCTGCATTATCACATCCTAGGCTACCATTTAATTGAGCTAAGAAAGAGTGTTTTTAAAGGAGGCTTAAACTCGGAAACTCCTAGCACGAAATGGCCGATCTTATAGTACGATACATTTTGGCAACCTGATCCTGGCAGAGTATGGAGAATTCGCAGAGACTAGCTGAGGTTCCAGACGGGGACAGAATCAGGTAATATTCAAACATTATATTTCTCAAACTATAAATGCTTAAACTGCAGAAAATATGTATGAATCTGTCGGGCATTTGTACCATCAGACATATGTACATATTTCTTTTTCGAAAGGCATTCACGAGTGTGGGTCGGATGTATAAGTTTAAAGAGTCTTACTTCTCTTATGGCTGGAAATTTCCCAGCCAGCTCCAACTTCTTTTTGGAAAATATTGTTTGCTAAACTATCTTTTCAGAATTATGTATGTAACTTAATACATCGGACTTTGTCCTACCTGTAGGAATTCGAGCAAGATCGTATAAAATAAAATTTTTAATATTAAATTCTGATTCAAACAAAACTTTTGTTGAGTGGGAGTGTAGTCATAATATGTATATATGTAAGAACTAACCAATTTATGCTTTGTTGGAGCTATTATTGCTGTAAATCGGTTGCAAGCCATTGCGAAGTTGAGCACGGTTTGCGAATACGGTAGGAAAAGCTTGAGTCTGAATAACGAGAAGAAAAAATAATTTTAAAAAAACTTTCTCTAAAACCATTTGTCCTAACTTCGGTTTCAGGGTGTTGAATTGATAAATATTTCTAGATGTAGTCACTTAAAGAAGGACGATCATTAAAAAAGATTGTGCTCTAGGAGTAGGATCTCTTATTATCAAGTGCTATTTTGCACGTTACACGATTCCGTAGAGAGGACGAAGGTCGGCGGCAATTTTAAAACCCAAATATTTTTTTCAATTTTCGTGCTCCGCTAATGCAGAACTCACGCAAATAAGACAGTCGTCATCCAAGAAGGCTTTATGTTGCCGTAGTATCTGTTAAGTTCAGCCAGGAGCGGCAGCTTGTAGACGAACATTACTTCTACGTAGTAAAGACAATCCTGAGTTTAACGCTCTGCTTTAAACTTGCTATTGTCTTGAATATCATAACACCCAACACTCTAGTTTACTACATGTTTCACATAAAAACATATATACTTTAGTATCAATTTTTTATGATACCAATATGCCGCCAAATATGAAGAGAAAGTAGAAGGAAGATGTGAAGGGTTGCAGCTTGCGAAATCGCGCCGTGGAAACGATGACAAGAATGGAGATGTAGAGCACGAAGATTGGAAAGCCGACCACGAGGTACACCAAGTAGTAGAGGAAGTGGGTCATTCTTAATTGCAATTTAGAATTTTAAAAAATTGCCGAATTAAATTGGTTAATTAATCATTGAGAAAATTGACTATGCACATATAAAAACGCAGTAAAAAATATAGAGTATGAGTGGGATGAAATATGCGATAACAGATGAGTCCGCCGTGCCAGAATTTCTTGCAGACAATTAAAATCAGATAGCTGATGATAGCTCAGGAAGCCGAAGTGAGCTGATGGTGAGTTAAAGTATTGGTAATGTTGAATGCTAGGCTGCTTTAGGAATGACTAGCACTAGAGTTAGCCGGGTATAACACAGTTTATTAATGTACAGGCGGCGGTTTACTATATTGGCCTGGATGATCGAGTACTTTCGTAAGGGGCAAGGGTATAGGGCAGCTAGTGTAGCTATGATAACTTTGATACGTGATTTATCTCCATTTACACGACAGTATTATGGCATAAAGTACATACATATCTTTGAACAAATGGAGTTTTTCGTTTTTTTTTCTTGCGTTAAATTCAATTATGGTTGAGTTTGTCTCTCAATATGATGGCAGTCTGGTGCGTATAATTTTATTCGCAGGAACAAAAGCAATTAATTCTATTCACTATAGGAAAGAAAAAGCACATTTTGGTGCGGATAAGCAAGATATAGTCATATTTGAGCCATTCGGCTACATCTAACATCATCAGATGACAGCATTATTCTAAGCACGTAAAGTCTAGCGATTGTTAATGAAATTCTAGCGATAAAAGATCGCAATATATGTATAAATAGTCCGCTTGAAACGGTAGATTATGAGAAGTACTGGGGGCACTACTATAAGCAACTTGTCACTTTTTGTTGCTCAAGACCGTTTTCCACAGTCTGTGCTCAATTCGTTGCGAGACATATGTATCTTGAAACAGCATATAAAAGAACGTGATGCGGTACTATAAATGTTACTCATTGTTATTGTTCCTAGAATTCCGGGAATAAGAAGCGATATACTTCCTCACAGCATTAAACAGACTGTAGCCATGAGAGAATGGAACTCAGTCCACCTTTCAGATGGAGAAGGAAAATATTCATCAGACTTTGAATAATTTATTCATTCTACAGTTCAGCGCTCGATTATCCACATGAGTTCATCAAGAAGGAGTTTTGAGGGCAAACTTGATAGTTTTGAGAGGAAGAAAAAAAAACTTCCGTAACAGCGTGAGCGGAAACGCTCTCGTCATTCATTGAATTTCGTATATAAAGAGTGAAATAGTTCACGTCGTTCAAATTCCATCAACCCGAGCACCTGAACAGTGACGCATCTTCAAATAAACATTATTTATAGCAATTTAAGTTCGTTTCAACTTTACATTAAAAAGGACAAAGTGCTTCTTTTCATAAAAAAAAGGAAGCCTCCTCTCACATCCATTGTCTAGTTTGGACTGTCTGCATTGCACATCAAATGAATGAAATGCTACGGTGTGAACAAACAAATGATACTGTCCAAACTCATTATCATATGATATCTTCGTCTGAAATACCTGCTCTCTATTCGAATTCTCAAAGCAGAGAGATAGAGAGAGAGAGAGAGAGTCCTCCGAATTCACAGCGTTTTGCCTAATAGCACCATCTTTCATTGCCCGTGAAATGGAACGAATCGTCACCGCCACACCTTAAAAATTAGTTCATTTTATTTTGGTCGAGAACATCGGACGTAAATTGGTGAAAAAACACGGAATTTGTCCGTAGATTTGTCAAGCATCAGATGATATCCTTGGTTTATTGCAAATATTCTGACCCTTTTTTTTAAGAACTCACAGTCCGATGAAGTTTTATAGTATCGCTTACGTATTCATAGGGAAAGCGACCTATAGAGAATTTATGCTCATTTTGAAGAGCTCGTCGATTTGTATAAGATATGTGATTTCATGTTTTGAATATATACAAATTTCTTGGGCAGGGCTTGTTGATAGAGCCGTGGTCGAGTCTTACTGAGCAAAGATGAAGAAGTCAAAGTTCAGGATTCTTCTGCTCATCTTCTCCATTCACGATCTCTTCTCGCTTCACGTAAATACTTTCGCAGCCGGTATGACGTCATTTCTTGAACGCAAATGCAGAAGTTTACAACAAAAAATATAAAGTAAATCACGTTCTGTAGCAGAAAATGTTGACCCGTGGCCACATATTTGTCATGGTTACGACGGGAATTGCACTGAATGTTGGATGGCCAACCGTTGAACTTATTAGGCACACTTTTGTCACTCGAACCGTATACTGAGAGCACCCTGCAAGAACATTCTCGTTTCTTTCTGTTCCAGGTCTCGTCGACCTTTTACGGAGCATCTTTGTGGAACGTTCTCATTACTCGCTTTTCATGTTATCTACTATAGTCTACTCGCTCTGAAAAGGTCTCGAAGCACGCAGTTATAATGTGCTCCTGATTAACTATTATTTTGTGAAAAAAGAACCTTTCATCTTGTACATAGTGTATGTGCCTAGGGCAATAATTAAAGGAGGGAAAAGGTATCCACTTTCAAACTCCACCCTCGCACTCTCATACTCCTTCAGAAGTACGGCATTCTACAGTTAAACGCTGATAGTAGTATTCAGTTGACTAGGAAAAGAGTAATGAGTTGCCTCAACCAGTGCAAGTTCACATTAAAAGTTGTTACAGGATCGCATTCTACATCACCGGATGCCAGTGTTGCTTGAGTACGTCTTTTGCGGTAAGCCGCTTCCTTGCAGTCCACGAACATGGGCGAATTTTTTTTATATCTTTCCTTCTTTTTCTAGTTCAAGATCAAGATGAAAATTACGTTGCAATGGGCCACTCGAATGTGCCTCTCGCATGTGTTTGCTTCCTCAAGTGGTAACCATTCACTCTGGCACATATGTATGTTATGTATTTTCTCAATTAAAACACCCCCCCCCCCACTCTAACAGTACCCCCATAAAAATGCCATTAAAAAATAGTACCCACCCTCCAATTGAATCCACCTTTAATACTGCCCCCCACGCAATGGTATCGAAAATAGCATCCATTGTGCAACGAATAGAGCAAATACGATTACTATAAAGAGAATGTACATATTCAATCACTTAAAGTTAACGTTGTTCATAAGAACTATGCAACAATTCATAGAATTTTATTCTTTCAACAAAACGGTTATTCACGGCGCGAAATAATTAGTGTCCAATGCAATCATAAATCAGAGTAATATATGTACATGTGTATGTAAGTCACACTTACTAGAAAATTAGGTAACGTAGCTTATTAAAGGCGATCTCGTATTTCGGTAGAAACTGCCAGCGACTGACCAGTACTCAAAAAGCATTAATTAATTTGACTAATAATTATTTATATTAACACCATAATTGTGGGAAAATGCTGTGGCATCATGGTATTTTTCTCGAGGAAAAAATGTGCATAGCTCTTGAAATGAACAAAATACTTTGTTGACTTTCTAATAGACTTTTGAAGAGGAAGAATAAAGAAACTATTGTATGAAATAATCTTACGGCAGAATAAAAATTGATAATTCTGTGAAAAGAGGAACAAACTCGTTTGCGAAGTTGTTGATTGCCGAGACAAATGAGAGCGGGAGCAAGCGCCTTGATGTCACAGGCAATCGGCATCGCATGGAAGAGATACGTCATGATTGGGGAGTTGTCGGGAAAGATGATGAACAGAATCTATTGGGTGCAAACATTTAGTTCCAATCATCTTTTTTAAGCATACTTCCCCAAGTTCAGGAATTAAATATAATATTTCGCTACTTTTAGAATCCAAGTTTATGGTTGTCTCCGAGGCTAAAGTACTTGTCATTTCTACTCTTGCAAATAGTATATATGTAGCCTTTTTAAAGGAGCTAAATTTAATCTAGAATGCCTGGCACCTCACAATGAAATAATACGTTGTAATAATTTAACAATTTATCGTTGTATCAGGCCGATTGTGGGATGAGCATAGGGATGCTATTGGCCGAACGTCAACTTCGTTGCGGGTTTTGAGTGAGATGGAGAGTAAGTGGTCAGTGAAGATGGTCTCGCCGGCGAATGGATGGACGACCGGGCCTACGTCGATGAACTGCTTCATAGGGGATCCAGTAGGTGGAGATGTAGGCCCACCGATTCTGTTCCAGTTAGTCGATCATGGCTGCCCAATCCATTTTTCCCTTGAATGTCATCTTGGGCCAATCCTTGATTCATGTCCAGCGTCTCAGGTCCACATTCCTTATCCGATCTTGAAGGGTCACACCAAGCATCGCACGCTCCATTCTTCTTTGCCTTCATTCTAACCTCTCGCGCCCACTTCTATCGAGGGTCCAACACTCTGATCCATATAAAACCACGGGGGTAATGTAGGATTCAAAGACTTTTCGACGTATCTTCAGCTGATTATTATATACATATTATATTATTAGCTACTATTATCTATCTTACGTACTTTTCGTTGTAATAGATTGGGTTGAATTTTCTGCTCCTTTGAGGAGGCACAAAAGAGGCAATCCATCACCTGCATGACGGCGGGGGCGAAATCGACAAGAACGATTGCGGCGCCGAGGAGAACGAGCTGTTTCTGGTGCTTGGTCGAGTGACCGCTAAAAAATTTTTCAAAATTTATTTAATCAAAAATTATTTTATTATTTTATTTTTTTTGTTTTCGAGTTATTTATTTTTCTGATCAAGTTTTATTTTTATTTATTTATTTTTGTTATGCCAACGCAATATTTTCCGTTTCTTAATGATATATTTTGTTGCCTAAGATAGAAGTCAATAAAAGAAACCAAAATCGTACCCGGTCATCCTCTTCTTGAGAGAGCATCCAATGAAGACGTAGATGGCGAGGGTGACCGTGGGAACGACCGTGAAGACGGTCACAGCAATGTGCGGGTTCACAATCTGCAAGTGTTTAAGAGTATCCGAAAACCCACTTTTGAATTCGCGCCTTTTCACTAATATAGATTGGGGAAGGGCATGTAAATACATGTATGTAGGTTGAACTGCATTACCCATTAAAATTCTAAATGGCTACGTTTGAGTTGAATCTTATATTTCTCCCATTACAGTTACGGCTCTCCTATTATGAGAGAATGGAGCGCAACTACATAGGTGCGAATAAAATAAGAAAAATATTTAAAAAAAAAAAGATATAAAAAGAATATGAATATAAAAAAAGAAAAAAAGAAAGCCTTACATATTTCCGGAACGCAGAGTCGTAATAGAGCAGGAAGACAGTGCCGCCGTCCGCACCTTGATCCGTCACGAATCTCGCGCTGACATCCCAGAGAAACCACGAGAGGCCGTAGGCAGCAGCCATCACGGCAGGCGGCGTCAGTGGCAGGAGATAACGCCAGATCTGAATAACGAGGAGACTACCGTATTCCTGCTGGCAATTAATTAAATTACAACACTGCAGCCTAACATCTCATTTAAAGGAGCCTGAAAGGAAGTATCCGACAAAAAATAACTTCTTCTATCTTTCCATATGATCAAGTTTGGCCTAAAAGATTGGCTGGAGTGGTTCCGCTTAATGAAAATCAGTTTTTAATCAAAAATTTGCATTTATTTTATTTTTTTTAATACTGTAGAAAATGTCTCTGTCGATGTGCCCGGTGCATCCTCAAATCCAAGCAAGAAGTGCCAACGGGTGGGAAGAAGAGGGAGTCTCTGCCCACCTGCCCAATAATCACCCCATTTTCGACAAGGGATGAAAGACACAGACAGAGGGGTTAGATATACAAACGTTTCAAATTTGAAATTTTGTACCGGTCTCCAAATCACGGTTCATTCGGGGGGGGGGGGGGAGGGGAGGGGGGGGGAGTGTTGCACCGGTTGAAGAGTATTTGTATCAGTACGGTTTTCTTCCGTCGGATTCTCCATTAAATCAATCTTGATTTTGCGCCTTTTCGCTTGACACAAAGGCGAGAGAGCATGTGATTTCGAGAGATGCGACTACAATTGTCAGAAAATGTTAAGGTATGAATGGATTGCGGTTCCGTGCTTCTTTCATTCAGTATTTTGATGATTTTAAAACACTCCTAATTGGATCCTTGCGTTAAGCTTGGTGAAATCGCAAATGAGCCGATGTTCCAAACTGCGAGAGAACTACATGTTTTATCAAGAAATACACTTGGCTCAACCCTAAATTTTCTCAAAACATACATATGCACTTTGAAAGTCCTCTTAAAGGAGGTATCCGGGGAATAATTTACCTAAGTTTTTTTTTCTATATGAACATGTTCATCTTGGGGGTAAGACATGTATCCAGAAAGTTTGAGCGATTTTTATTACATTCTGGGCAATAGTAACGTGAAAAATAGCTACGGTAGATCAGAGCGGCCCTCCTATTTCACATGCTCTCTCGAGCGCGCGCATTCAAACTCGTTCTCTAGCGCTACTGTAGAATTATTCGCCGGATACTTCCTTTAAGGCATTTCGAGTAGCACAGCATAGTATATTTTATGAACAAACCATTTTATGCTTTACTGGAGTTACTATTGCAGTAAATCTGTTGCAAGCCATCGCAAAGTTGAGTAGATCTTGCGAGTACGGTAGGAAGAGCTTGAGGCTATATGAAGAAAATTAATATGTTTAATGACTCTCAACAACGAAACCCACGTTTCCAGAGTGTTTTTTTAAATAAAAGATATTAGTTACTCCTTTAATGCAGAACTAACGCATATAAGACTGTCGTCATCCACGATTGATTTATCTTGCCGAAGAATCCGTTTACTTCAGTCAAGAGCGGAAGCTTGTAGACGAACATAGATTCGATATAGTACACACAGTCCTAGGTTTACCTCTTGTTTCCTTTTTTTCAACCTTCACATCACACCACCCAATACAGTAGATCATTATTTTTAACATTAACAAAAATATATTTTAGTAACTACATTTTTATGCGATACCAATATGCCGCCAAAGATGAAGAGAAAGTAGAAGGAGGATGTGAAGGGGTGCATCTTTCGAAATCGCGCCGTAGAAACGATGACCAGAATGGAGATGTAGAGCACGAAGATTGGAAAGCCGGCCACGAGGTACACCAAGTAGAAGAGGAAGTGCGTCATTCTTAATTGCAATTTAAATTTAAAACATTGACGATCTAAATTATTTACCATTGTTATTAAAGGAAGTATCGATGAATGCGTACCACATTCACCAAAGTAAAAGAAATGGACATTTTGGAGTGGACAACTAATGGTAAGGCTGAAGCCTTTCGAGTAGTGCAACCCTTATGGGCCACCTCAACGAAATACAATGATCTTGATCGCAGCCAATTTGTTGAGTGTTTATGCGTTTATTTTCTTCTAATTGCTATATTTACATACTAATTGATAAGATAAAACTTATGCGGGCGCACTGATCGAAATCATCTAGGAACTGTTCATAAATTAGCAATAAGAGAGCACTCCCACTGGAGTACTAATATATGAACATACATTCATAAATGGCCCTTATGAAACGGTAGACTATTATGTAAGTGACTGGAAGAATTCAATCAACTTGTAGCTTTTTGTTGCCCTAGAGCTAAACTCATGCTTCAATTCTTATCGAAACGACTTGGCTAAGCATGCATTTGTACCAAGAAAGCACAAATATGATTTTTGATCATCCATAAATGCAATAAGAAAAGATGTTCTTTCGCACAACAATACATGGTCGCCGGCAACAAGAGAATGAATCCAGTCAGCTTATCTTCTTAAATAGCGAGGCAAAAGATTAGTCAGGCGCCTTTTTGTTGCAGTTTATTTCTTCAAACTTGAGCGCTAAATTTTCTCATGAGTTCATTGACTTTACCTCATAGTTTTCTCGGAAAAAGAATTGTTAGTATTATAGTTACCAAGAAAAGCGCAACAACGAGGAAAGGCGCTCAATTTTCTCATGATTTCAATGACCTGCCTTTATAGTTTTCGCGTACAAACAATTGTTAGTATTATAGTTAACAAGAAAAGCGCAACAACGGGGAAAGCTTCCATTGAACTCCTCTCACAAAGATGAAACAGTTCACGTCGTTCACATTCCATTATTCCGATAGGCTGATTTGTGACTTACGTCCATTAAACATTATTTGTGTCAATTTTGTTAACTTTAAATTTTAATTTTTAGGGGAAAAGAGTCAGTGCTTCTTTAAAAAAAAAGAAAAGAGGAAGAAAACAAAAAGAAAAAAGGTCGGTCTTGGCTAGTTTTATGCTGTCTGCATCGTGTACCTAATGAATGAAATGCTACGATCAACCGTACAAATAATTCTGTCCACAATCATTATCATACGAACTCCTCTCTTATGACAAGTGTGCTCTTTGCTGGAATTCTCGGCGCAGATGGATGTCGTCCTCGTGAAAATATGTATGTCGTTCCGCACGTACGCAGTGACGTGCATATTTGTTTATAAAGGACAGTGCACATTATTAATGTTTTCGGTAACTCTGCTCCGGCTCTTTTCTCTAGCTTTATACATACTCACTCTCTTGCTCTTACGTTCTCCTCTCTCTTCGCTATCTTTATCATTCTCACTCTCACACACTCTTTTCTCTCTTTGGCTCGCTGTATTCTCTCTATCGTTCGCTCTCTCTGCATCTCAATTCCTCTCATTGTCAGGCCAATCCTCTCTGCCGATCACTGTTCTACATCGCCTACTCAGAATGTCTCTTCTCTGTCTCCCCCACTTCCCTGCTCCTACCCGATTGACGTTAATCACAGACATGATTAATTTTAGCCAGATAGAATACGTACACATGTACATATGTGTTGGAAACGGAAACAATTTGTTGGTTAAAAAAAGAAACGCTTGAATATGCAATATATATGTAATTGCCTTCTCCTAATTTGATCTCTTTATTCTTTCATTCTCTTTATGTCGCTTTCCTTTTCTGTTTTTTCTTCTCTCTTTTATCTCTTGTCTTCTCTCTTCTTATAAATTTATTTTAATACTATTTTTTTTCCGTATTGACGACTTTATTTTGCGAACGCAAAATATATTTTCTTTCTTTCTGAACTGAGGGGTGAGTGCGGCTGCGAGGTGCCTCACTGCGTCGCCGTACTGCTAACATCTCAACGGCCACCCCTCAATTGGCAACCAAGACATACACCCTCGCGGCTTCCTAGTCCTTCCTTCGCAGTATCCGTCATAAGCCAGCTGGTTTTGAGTTGCAAGACATCCTCCCCCCCTCTCACTTGTCTGATCTCTTAGCATGAATTTCTATTATTTACATTTGAATATGTTTTCACTTCTTTAACAAATAAATAATGAATGAATAAATAAATGTATGAGGCCGGAATGATGTGGATGAGGAGGGATGTGATAGGCATAAATATCATGATGAAAGAATACATAATATATGAATGAAGAACAAAAAGAGAAAGCGAGCATGATGGAGATTTTTAAAAGACGGTTCGTTCGTTTGCTCGAATTTACTATCCAAAAATAAACTATGTATATTTTCCCCAGGAAGAACAAGTCTCTTAGAAAAACTCGGGCATTACCCATCTACAAAGCTCGCGTTTTTGGCGTAAACTTGCGAGTGTTCAGTAAGTAAACTTTGGCCAGGGATAACTGATGAGGAATTGTAATCGACCGTTCACAATTTTGAGTTTAAAAGTATACGTACAATTTCAAAAGAACAAGTTGTAGGAATCTGATCTTTCAGAAGAAATGTTATTCAAGGCTTACGAAAAATAATTAGTGGCCAAAGCATAAACAAGAGTAGTACAAGTTCAATACATAGTAGCTCAAATTCCTAAAAGTGAGAAAGCGAAAATGTTTACGCTCAACAGAAACTTATGTTACGTAGCTTATGACAGGCGATCTCGGTTGTCGGAAGAGTCCGCCAGCAATTGACAAGTACTCAAGAAGAACAAATTTATTTTTGACTAATAATTATTTATAATATTACTAGGAAAATGCTGTGGCATTTTGTCAAAGCATTTTCCTCTAGGAAAATGTAGTGTCTATTGAAAAAACCCAGATATTTTGGTTGCTTTATAATGGAAGTATATATGAAAAGAAGGAATAAACAAATCCTCATTTATTTATAGATTAATTACGGTAGTTAAAAAGATTGATAAAGAAGAACAAACTCGTTTGCGAAGTTGTTGATTGCAGAGACAGATGAGAGCGGGCGCGAGCGCCTTGATATCACAGGCAATCGGCATCACGCGGTAGAGATAAGTCACGGTTGGGAATTTGGGAAAGAAGATGAACAGCACCTATGAGTACAACAACTATTTTCAATTTATCCTTTTTAAGCACCTTTCACCCCAAGTTCAGGAATCAGTTCCTTTTGGAATCCAAGTTTACTGTTGTCTCCGAGGTCAAAGTTCTTTTCATTTCGACTTTTACATATTTGAAAAAAATATTGGATTTTAAGGGAACCAAATCTCAATCTAGAATTCGGGCCTTTTTCCCCTGACAACCCAACTATGGCCAAGAAGATTGAAATTGATTATGGTTGAATTTCGCGCTTATTTTGGGAGATTCAAAAGAGGCCAGCTTTTACCTGCATGACAGCGGGCGCGAAATCGACGAGAACGATTGCGGCGCCGAGACGAACGAGCTGTTTCTGGTGGCGAGCCGAGTGACCTCTAAAATATTTGATCAATAATTCCTTTCATTAGAAATTTAGAGCATCACTTTGTTATTTATGCATTCTGTCCTTTTTTGTGCTAAATATTGATTTTAATTTAAAAGTAATAATTTGTATTAATTGTTTTGTTAAATGCACTTGTTTTTGTTATTATATTACAATTTTGTTGCCTAATTGTAAGATAGAAGTTTAGATAAAAAAATAAAATCGTGCCCGATCATCTTCTTCTTGAGAATGGTGCCAATGAAGATGTAGATGGCGAGGGTGACCGTGGGAACGACCGTGAAGACGGCTACAGCAATGCGCGGGTTCACAATCTATAAAATGTACAAGATAAAACCTTTTTTGAATTCGCGCCAATACGCATGTTTAAATGACGAAATGGCATGTATGTACACACACACGCTGAAATGCATTAGCCACAAAAATTGAATGTGAGTTGCATGTTACGGTTCTCATAGTATGAAAGAATGGAGAGCAACTATTAGAGAATAAAATATATAAAAAATTTAATTCTTAAAAAAAAGAACGTCTTACATGCGGCCGCACAGTGTTGTCGTAATAGAGCAGGTAGACAGTCTCGCTGCCGTCCTCTCCTTCATTCGTCACGAAGCTCGCGCTCACGTCCCAGAGAAACCACGAGAGGCCGTAGGCAGCGGCCAGCACGGCAGGCGGCGTCAGTGGCAGGAGATAACGCCATATCTGAATGGGAACTGATAACGAGGATAGTACTGTATTCCAAGTGGCAATTAAAAATCTTCACTTTCAATGATATACTCGACTTCATGTTTTATCAAGAAATACACTTTGCTCAGACCTGACAATCCTCAAAATGTGCACTTTTATACCTTAGAATAAAAAATGATAGATTCTCTAAGGCCTTTTGAGTGTGACCAGAGTTATATTATGCAAGAACAAACCATTTTATGCTTTGCTGGAGTTACAATTGCAGTAAATCGGTTGCAGGCCATCGCAAAGTTGAGCAGATCTTGCGAGTACGGAAAGTAAAGTTTGAGGCTGAAGGAAGAAAATTAACTTATTTGTAAAATGTCTCTCGACAACGAATCTCTCGCTTGTCCTTATCAAGTTTCCTATTGTTATTTTTTTAATAAAAGTTATTTTTGGCGTAGTAGTTTAATTCTGAACTCACGCATATAAGACAGTCGTCATCCACGAAGACCTAATGTTGCCGTAGAAGCTGTTTATTTCAGTTAAGAACGGCAGCTTGTAGACGAACATACATTCGATATAGTACACACAGTCCTGAAATTGCCTCTTTTTTAAATTTTAATATTTTTCCAAATTCTAATTAAAGGAGCTGTCCATGGAGATTACAATGTAACTGATTTTTTGTAAATACTATCCGGTTCAACTAGAAACATCATTAGGAAAAGTGAGAATGCGTCCTGAAGGGGCGCTGAGGAGAAAAACCACATTTTCCCAACGCCGTACTGTAGAATTTAGGGAGTGACGTCATCACCCCTTGCATATTTTCTCCATATGCACACCCTCATTCTACCAGAAAGAAGGTGAAAAGTAGGTGCGAAGCGGCAAGCCACGCTTGAGATTCGTGGGAAGAGAAGAGAGGCAGAGAGAAAAAGACTCATACAGACTAGTTTGTAGTGATGGATACTGTGCTAGCATACCGCCAAAACTTTTTACAATATCATGCGGGAATTCAAACGTTTGTTCCGCACAAGCGGCTTTTAATCTCCATGGATAGTTCCTTTAATTATTAGCAATTTTCTCGAACAGTAAAATTCATCAGATCACCCAATACCGTAAATTATTAATTTCAGATTAAAAATATATACTTCAGTAACTATTTTTTATGTTATACCAGTATGCCGCCAACGAGGAAGAGAAAGTAGAACGAGGATGTGAAGGGGTGCATCTTACGAAAACGCGCCGTGGAAACGATGGCCAGAATGGAGATGTAAAGAAGAAAGATTGGGAAGCCGGCCACGAGATACACCAAGTAGAATAGGAAGTGCGTCATTCTTAATTGCGATTTAGATTTAAGACTTTGACTACTTAAATTATTTACTATTATACGAGTGCCACATACACCAAAGCAAATGAAGTAGACAGGGCACAACCGCTGGAGTCCTCCTTATAAATGGCCCATTTGAGCGGGTAGAGTATGAACGTACTCTGGGAGGACTCAATTAACTTGTCACTTTTTTGTCCTTTCTTCATGTGCCGACCCTATATTAAGACACTACTGAACTTTGGTACAATACTACACAGACAGAGGCTGTGAGAGAATGGAAATCGGTCAGCTGCTTGCCGGACGAAAATGGAAAAAAGATTCTCATAAGACTTGGCTTTGTTTCAGTTCATTGTTTGAAAAGTACATCTCACAATTTTTTCTTATGACTTCAATGACTTGACTTTATAGTTTTATGGGAAAATTGTTGGTTTCGAGGAAGAAAAAAAGGTGGGCACCCGTGGGAAGGCGGAAGCGGTGATTCATTGAATTTCTCACACAAATAGGACATACATAGTTGACCTCGATCACTTTTCCATTATTCCCAGCTTCGAAAACCGTAAAGTTTGGTCAACTAAAAATTATTTGTGTCAATTTCGTTTCGTTTTCATTTTTCGGGAAGAAAGAGACAGTGCTTATTTTCAAGAAAGAAAAGAATTAAAACAAAGCCTCCTTACATATCCATGTTTTTATTTGTCTCGTTCCACACGTTACTGTACAAATCTGTATAAAAAGAGGTAATGTCTGAGTAATGTTTGCGGCAAATCTTTTCTAGTTCTTTTTTTCTAGCTTTATTCTCGCTTCAATTGCTCCTTTCTCCCCTGTCACTTTTCTATATCTCTCCATCTCTTTCACACACTTCTCTCTTCTCTCTCTCTCTCTCCTTGGCTCTCTTAATTCTCTCTTTTGCTCGTTCTCTCTGCATCTCAAAGTTCACCCATGTCATTCCAATCGTATTTCTTTTCTGCCGATCACTGTTCTACATTGCCTAGTCAGAATGTCTCTTCCCTGTCTCCTCCTCTTCCGTGCTCAATTGTCGTGAATGTGATTGTGACGGAAAAGTCTATGGATATGTCCGGGGAATGGACGTGCCTGTGCTTCCGTCCCCAAAGGTTCACCTCACAACAGCTGTGGGCTCGAGCTGCTGCGCTCATCCAGAATCGTCGTGGTTCCACCCTACTCCACTTACAAGCAGAGGGAGGGAGGTCTCGGCCTTACAAGTCAGAAACCATAAATTCCAAAAATTCTGATATTTTGCATATGAATAGTGCATCACATTGGATGGTTTGGAATGAAAAAATTGGGATCCGAATCCCTCTAGAAAACTTTTTAAACCCATTTAAAGATGCGTGAAAATCTCGTTTTTTTTTCAAAGCCTTTTGCAAATTTTATTTAAGGATTCGTGCAGTTCTTTTCTATACTTTAAATGGTTTTCTATTTGAATACGGACTTATAAAAATAAAAAAAATTACTTTTGGCTGTATGCGTGTCCAGGGTAGGCTGATGGAGACGTAGGCCAACTGCTTTTCGTTTTACTTTCCGATCCGACGGTACCAAGACCATCGTTTATGCGCTTTTTAACAGAATATAAATTATTAGTTTCGGGCGACGATCCATGATCGAAAAAAGATAACATACAAAACAATCCTTCATGCAAATATACATGCATACAGCCCAAAACTATTTTTTACATTTTTTTACTTGCACTTCACGAAGCCAGTTTTCAATTACATAAGTATAGAAAGTACGGAAAAGTTCTACACTTTTATACAATTAGCAAGAGATTTGGACCTGAAAGGTCATGAATCTCTTGCTAATTGTATAAAAGTTTTGAACAAAAAATCTGTATTTGCTATGACTATACAGACTTTGTGAAGTGCGAGGAAATATTTGTTTTGGACCGTATGTACTTACCGTATTTTCTCTATTAGTGCCCCTCCCTCTATTAGAACCCCCCCCCCCTCTAATAGTGCCCCCCTTGAGAAGGTGATTGAAAAATAGTACCCCTCCCTCTAATACAACCCCCCCCCCCCTCCAATACTGCCCCCCCCCCTATTAGTCTAATACCTCGGCTCGAGATGTACCTCGAATGGATTCTGGAGGCTCTTCCCAATGAATTAATTACAAATTCATTCAAAATTTATAGTAAAATGGATCTCCGGTGATGATTCAATTGAAGAAGAGCTACAAATCTAATTTGTTAGGAATAAATTGCTGCTTACAAACTTTTCGCCAATCACATTGAAAAATAGTACCCCTCCCTCTAATCCCCCCCTCTAATAGTGCCCCACTCTCGCAAGGGGAATGAAAAATAGTGCCCCCGGGGGCACTAATAGAGAAATTACAGTACGTACATACATACCGTATTTTCTCTATTAGTACCCCCGGGGGTTCTATTTTTCAATACCCTTGCGAGAGGGGGGCACTATTAGAGGGAGGGGTTCTATTAGAGGGAGGGGTTCTATTTTTCAATGTGAGATACAAAAAGTTTAATATCAACATTTTATTCCCAAAAAGAGAACAATCTTAGCCCGAATTCAATGGAATCATCACTGGAATGTCCGTTTTACAACAGATTTATCATGAATTTGGCATCAGTTCATTGGAAAGAGCACCCCATGCTTCCAGGATCCGTTCGAAGTATATCTAGAGATGAGGTATTAGACTGTTAGGGGGGGGGTACTATTGGAGGGGGGGTTCTACTAGAGGGAGGGGTTCTATATTTCAATGGCATTTTCAGAGGGGGGTACTATTAGAGGGGGGGTTCTAATAAAGGGGGGGTACTAATAGAGAAAATACGGTATGTGTATGTATCAGCGTACCCAGTTTTGTGTGAGGTGCAGGTGTGGGTAGTTGCGACAACTCTCCTTATTTCTTTCACCAAGAAATGCAAGAGTGCGTGTCAGGGTCTGTTGATTCACAGAACCGTTTTGATCCGCATTGCAGAAGGCAGAGTGCGGGTATTCACGCTTGCGGGAGTCATCGGCACACACATGCACGCACATGCATACAGCCCAAAACAAATATTTTATTCTGATCCTCGCACTTCACAAAGTCCGTGTTCAAATAGAAAACCATAGAAAGTATAAAAAAGAACTGCGCGACCTCAAAACTATTATATAAAATTTGCAAAAGACTTTGAGCCGAAGGGGCATTGAACTTGCGACAGAAAAAATATAGCCGGAAGGCTACCAACTGTGAATGAACAGACCCTGACACGCACTCTTGCATTTCTTGGTGAAAGGAAATAAGGAGAGTTGTCGCAACTGCCCACACTATCACCATCCTCACACAAAACTGGGTACGCTGATACATACACATACGTATGTACATATGTACATACGGTCCAAAACAAATATTTCCTCGCACTTCACAAAGTCTGTATATGTATGTATGTATATTTGCATGAAGGATCGTTTTGTATGTTGCGTCAAGAGGTGGGAAGAGGAGGCAGTCTCTGCCCTCCAGGCCGATTAGCTCGCCACTATCACCAAGGGATTAGAGGTTGTGAAATGATGAAATAACTAGAGAGATGTTAGGTACACATGCGTTTCAAATTTTAAAATTCGTAGCTGGCTCATCCAGTTAGGAGGTTAACATCGTTTGAGTAATTTTATCAGATAAGGTTTTCTTTCGTTGTATAATGCCTTTTATCGACAATGCAACAAGACTTTTAAAAATCAACAACAAGAACACTGAAAAATAACTTCACCATACTACTTTATCTAAATAAATGCTGTCATTGTTTCTATATTTTCTAGCGATAATCCCAAATGATACAGTTTTCGGGCTCAAAAAAATTCATTGACGGCATTGCAATCTTGTCCACTTCGCTTGCGTGCTAGCACGTGAAGGAGCCTGGCGCAATCTCGGCCGCCGTGCCATCCGCTGCAATGTACGTGATGCCCCCGTTGAAGACGGTCGCGCGTGCCAATTCGAAGGCCTGCCCGTTCACCTGTGCAAGAAGGCATTCCTATCTGAACAGTATCTTTGAAGATTAAACACGTCTGAGAGTGCGGCCATGTAACACTTATTGCGAAGTGTTGAACTGTGTTGAAAATACTTTCTTCACTGTAGAACTGTGTGCATTTATCTATCTACATATACATGTATATATAAATATATATGTATATATAATTTATTTGATTACTTATTTATATATATATGAATTTGAATAAGAAGGAAAAAGTTCGCATATTTAGAAGTTAGATAAAGCAGAGAAGAAAGAAGAAGTAATTAAAGAAGAATGCGTAAATAATTTATTTATATATTTATTTATAATGCCTATGAATTTGAATAAGAAGGAAAAAGTTTGCCAGTTAGAAGCTAGAAAAAGGAGATAGGAAAGAAGAAGAAAAGACAGAAGAATGCGCACCGTAAACTTAATCATCGCTCCTGATGTGCTGCATGTAACGCTGCAATGCCCGGCAGTCTCTCGTTGCACCGTCAGCTTGTCCAAATCGGCCATCGTGTACATTTTGCTCATCAAGTGTGTTATACATGCATCCATTTTGCAAGTCGCCTTCAAAATGGTGGAGTTGTACGATATATATACGATATATATATTTATTTATATATATATATATATATATATATATATATATATATATATGTATATGTATTTATATATTTATTTGAAAAAAAAATTAAAATAGACAATAAAAAATGATTATCCAAAATCGTGTTTACCAACCAGCCTAACTTCGCCCCGTACACTGGGCGTGTGCCATGCTACAGCCTCATTGCAATATAACTCGGTGGCTGGCGGATAGGAACCCAAACCAGTGCCCTAGAAACACACTTATTACGAGAAAAAAATGGAATAACAGCAAATGAGCAAGCAAAAAACCTACTTCAAAAAGTAAAACTGGCCAAACTGATTTTGCTATCCCCAACAATACATATTACATACGTTTTTTTCTGAACATTTCTCGCTAGAACAACATAATTTCTTGCAAGCTCTTGGTGAGTACTTGAAGGAAGTGTAAATAGCAACTAACACCAGTGATCATGCCATTTATGCATGTGGCATACACGGTACCGGCCTGATCAAAGAAGTAACGCACATCGTCAAAGTTGCCGCCGGCCAGTGCGGTGAAACCCTGCGAACATCTGTCGGGCACGCCCGCCGGCAGCTGCGTTGACAGCGAAGCAACTGTCAAAGAAGAACGGAGACTTGGAGTACAGTGTCTCCGTTCTTCTTTGACAGTTGCCTTACTACTCAAATAATTACGAACATAAAAGCCATCAATCTTATGGTTAGATGAAACTTAAAGAGAAAAAAAACCATAATGTATTGATTGATCATTTTGAGACCTGGCACTGCGCACGCCGTTTTGAATAACTTCTGGACGCCAAACGGCTGCCACATGTTAATTCCGTCACAGACGACGTCGGCCGCCGGCGCCATGACGCTGACGCCCTCGGACGGACCACCCATTGTCTGGAAGAAATGTAGAAGGCTAGATGTTGTCATACTTCTCTCCCCCGCTTCTATTCCCTCATGGCCGAAGTTAAAACGCCAATTTGAATGTCCGGTACTTAGAAGAAGAAAAAGAGTTCTCCTCACCGATGCTACAAACGCCTCACCAGCCCGACATTTTGCGCCGCATTTCGCGAGGGATTTGGCAGGAATCTTGTTGGACGGGCAGAATAATCCTGCGAGTCGATGAAAACAACATTAAACTAATCATTTTATTTTCACCTGTTGTTTTAACTTTACTTGACAAATACTCGCTGTCATGCCAACGATTGCCTATGTATTAGAAGGTTGGGAGAATACAGAAACGCCTTCTCACCAGTAGGGCAGAAAACTGGGTTTTGGTCGTCGTTGTCGAAGAGGCACATGCAGTCATCTGTAACAGAATTGATTCAAGAATTCTTTTCCCAAAGGTTGGAGATTGCTGGAGAGAAAGTGAATTAACATGCGAGCGAGAGAGCGTAAGAGAGATAACTAGAGACTACGTGAAAGAGAGAGACTTGGGAGAAGAATGGAGCATAAAGAAGGAGAAAGAAAGACTGACAACAGCCGATCTTCTTCGTGAGTGGCGTGCCCTTGTCGTACACGAAACCGGGCACACGGGGATTGCATGTTATCGAGGGCAGCGTTCGTGAATGCTGCAAGCCCATGAGAGAGTATCAAAAAGTGATCATCTTTTGGTTTTCAGATTTTTGTACTTCTGGTAAGCAGCACAAAAATCTGTATAATTTTTTATAAATCACTTCCTACTTAACGCGAGAATAGGGAAATGGCCGAGTCAAACAGACGTCGTCTTCGAATTGCAGCCGGAAGGTGCCGCAATTCTTGAGGCGGCATCCGTACTTGCCAATGGTCGCCGTATCGACGAGCGTTGCGGGGGGCTGCGCGGTGGCGTCGGTCGTCGTGTAGGGGTCCACGCACGTGCATGATACCGCTAGGGAACAGTGCCAATTAAAGGAGGGAGATCACCGAAAACTTATGTGATATTTCAAATTGCCGCGGCCCTTCGCAATTTTAATGCAGCAGGTTTCCAAACAACATATTTCTGTGGAGAGAGGCGAGAGGCAGTACCACAATTTCTGTGGGTTGCTTGTACCGTACTTATTAGTTATCGGGCAGCTGATCGTTGTAAGAGTTTTCCCTTATGATCTCCTTTAAGAGAGCCAATCTGAGAGATTCGACCATCCTCATTGCTGAGGGTGCATGGAACAAAAAAATTTTTTATTCAATTTTCCTTCACATGGTATGTGTACAGTCCCGCTCAACATTATTGGGTCCGATATTAATAATATTAATAATATTAATAATATTAATATAAATAATATGAACTTTAATAGCTCGCTGAATAAGCATTTTCGTGCCATTTCCTTTGTGTGTTAACCTATTTCGACCACGGAGAATACGACTGTGAAAACCGTTTAAGAAAAGATTCAGAAATGACAGATATCTAACATTTTTTGAGTTTACTGCATTTAACACAGGCCTGGTGGTGATTTTTGCTGAGAAAAGATGTTGGCTCGAGCAGCCAGGCCTACAAACTACAAAAACAAAAAAAATTTTGGAACGCTTCTAGCTTTTTCTGATCTTGTTCTTTTGTTTTGTTTGAGTTTCTCATTTAGTTTATGTGTAAACGATAAGAAAATTCAAAGAGAGATTTTCCCTAGTGGGCGGCAAAAATTCACCGAGCACCGAACCCAGGACCTCATGACTCCCAGTCAAACGCTTCCGCAATACACTACAGACGCTGGGTTCGAAATGATGATACCTTTCTTTTGACAGCGATGACTTCTTCCCAATGCCAGGCTGATGGTGAGGCTATAGAATATCGTTATTAGATTTCTTCTCAGATCAGTTAACAGCACATGCACGTTCTTTCGTGTGTGTGTGTGTCTCTCTCTCTCTCTATCTCTCTCTCTCTCTCTCTCTCTCTCTCTGTTTCTCTATCTCTCTGTTTCTCTCTCCACCGGTCTCCCTCTCCCTCTCTCTCTCTCTCTCTCTCTCTCTCTCTCTCTCTCTTTCTCTCTCTCTCTCTCTCTTCCACTCTCAATCTTCCTCAAAAGTATTTTTACTACTTGTATTTTTATTCGTATGCAACACTGCTTATAAGTTGATGAAAGAGAAAGAGAAAACGAGAGCGGTGGATAGAGAAACAGCGAGAGAGAGAGAGAGAGAGAGACAGAGAGAGAGAAAGAGACAGATAGAGAGACAGATTGAGAGAGAGAAACAGTGAGAGAGAGACAGAGAGAGAGAGAGACAGAGACAGAGACAGAGAAAGAGAGCGAGAGAGAGAGAGAGAGAGAGAGAGAGAGGGACACACACGAAAGAACGTGCATGTGCTGTTAACTGATCTGAGAAGAAATCTAATAACGATATTCAACAGCCTCACCATCAGCGTCTGTAGTGTATTGCGGAAGCGTTTGACTGGGAGTCATGAGTTCCTGGGTTCGATGCCCGGTGGAGAACAAATTTTTGCCGCCCACTAGAGAAAATCTCTCTTTGAATTTTCTTATCGTTTACACATAAACTAAATGAGAAACTCAAACAAAACAAAAGAACAAGATCAGAAAAAGCTAGAAGCGTTCCAACAATTTTTTTTGTTTTTGTTGTAGGTCTGGCTGCTCGAGCCAACATCTTTTCTCAGCAAAAGTCACCACCAGGCCTGTGTTAAATGCAGTAAACTCAAAAAATGTTAGATATCTGTCATTTCTGAATCTTTTCTTAAACGGTTTTCGCAGTCGTATTCTCCGTGGTCGAAATAGGTTAACACACAAAGGAAATGGCACGAAAATGCTTATTCAGCGAGCTATTAAAGTTCATATTATTTATATTAATATTATTAATATCGGACCCAATAATGTTGAGCGGGACTGCAGCATCCTAATGGTATGGCCTTCTCTAAACCATTTTTTCCCAAAAATTATTTCTTTGCCATAATGATTTTTATTAGTTGACCAAAACAAATTTTGAACAGTTCTATCGATTGCTAATTGGAATTCGCATAAAAAAGTCCATAAGACTTTTTCACAAACAAAAATCCTCATCTAAATTAAATTTGGTTGACTTTAAACTGTATTATGATCACTCGAACATTTTGGGTAAATACTGTAGTTATATATGATGCTTGTTTTTTGAAGAAAAAAAACTGTTTTGGAAGCTCTCATGATGATGCACAAGTCATCCAAAGGAAAAAAATAAAAATGTTTACTACGCGCTCGTGTATGAGAATCTCTCTTCATAGTCAGGTAGACGTAATAAATGCTGCATAACTGTCCAGCTAATAGTCAATAGAGGAAATCAATATATTATTAATAAGTTAATTGTCATATAGAATTAAGATCAATATATTACTAACCTAATCAATCATCATGCCAATAAGACTCAAAAAGAAACGGCCGCCTACCCGCTTTGCAGTGAACAGTCGTCGCATCCGGAAATGACTGCGGCGGGCTCGCGCCGTCAATATACGCAGCCCGTGTGGCGGCAGCGCATGTCAGCTTGTCCGTAACTTCGACGAACGTGCCGGCTGACTTAAAGTGTAGATTTACCTCCAGTTTATCATACCGATCTTCGAGAGAGCGTGCAATTCTTAGAGACCCATCAAAGGCAAGCGGGGCTTACATTAGGGGTGGCAATTTAATAGAGTGTGGAAAGTAATAGACATAGCGCGTGAAAGAAAGATAAAGACAGTAAGAAAGAGAGAGTGAGAGAGTGTGAGAGAGTGAGAGCGCGCAAGAGAGTGTGAGAGAGAGGAAGATGCTAACGTTTCGCGCTATCAGCTTGGCTCCGTTTGTGCACGTCGCAGTCCTGCAGACGTCGGCGGTCGTCGAGAGGAGCTCTTCATCTGTGCAATAAAACGGGTCCATTGGTCCACACGTTGTGGTGTCGGGAGCCTGAAAGACAGAACGATAGAAGAAGAGCATACAAATATATTTAAGAGAGCCTCTCTGTAAGACTCAAGGAGAGGTCCTTACAGGCCTGCCCTAGATGCAAGATGGCGGATCCAAACATTAAGGATGTTATCAGACATGACCAAGGACCTCTCTATTAACTTTCTTGGATTATTTGTATAAAATTTTCTTTCCAGGAATACTCAAAATTTGAAAATTCATATCGGGCTTTGAAGTCAACATTTTTTGCTATTCTTTTTTATTCGATTTCCCGTCGAATGCTTAATAAAAGTATGTATCTCACAATCAGACTTTCTTTCGAAAAGTTTCAATTTTGTTGTTGAATTTTGTCCAGTTTTTTTGTCAAGAATTTTCGTTGAGAAAATCGTTGAGAATCTAAACATCATTTGTGCGTAGGATTTTTATATCAGATTAAAGAGCTTGAAAAACTCTACAATAAACGGTACAAGTAAAGTTCTACCTCTTTCCCACAAGCCACTAAAAAGCTATGCGAATAGGGCAACTCTCTCCAGAGCGAATATAGCGACACCGTACCAAATTTGAAAAGCCCACGGAAGATAAGTAGACCGTTTTATTCAGCATCTTTTTCTCTACAAAAAAATGTCTATGACGTTCACTCACAAAGCGTGTTTTATTGATAAAAACTTGAAAATTCAATTTTCATTCATTTTGGATAATGGATGAAAGCCTATTTCATGAAGTATTGCGCGCACACGCTTCCTGAGAGCAATATCTTCGTCATTTTATCTTGAAGAGCAGAAAATTCTACACAACAAATATTCTCAGCACACTATTTTGATTTCCCATTTGATTCGAAAAGTTGATTTCGAATTCGCTGGCCGAGCGAAATTTACCATCGGGTGTCGTTTATAATTGATATAACGAGAAATCGATGTTAACGTACTAAATAACAATGTTTCCCGTGTTCCTTTAAGCATCGAACAACCCCTCTTGGCCAAATTTGTTGGAAAATTATTTTTCGAGTTTTCTTTGCCCATTTCGCTATTTTTTTCGACTTTTGGTATTGCGAAATGGGCAGTCAAAAGTCGGAAAAAAATGTTTTCCCCCAAATTTTACTTAGAGGGGTTGTTTTATACCAGGAACACGGGAAAGAAAACATCGATTTCTACAGTTAACTCATTTATAAACGACACCCGGAGCAAATTTTTGCTCGGACGGCGAATTCGAAATCAACTTTTCGGACCAAATGGGGAATCAAAATAATGTGCTGAGAATATATGTTGTGTAGAATTTTCTGCTCTACAAGATAAAATGACAAGCTTGTGCGCTCTATACTTCATGAAATAGGATTTCATCCAGTTTTCAAATGAATGAAAATTGAATTTTCAAGATTTTATCAATAAAACACGCCTTGTGAGAGAATGCCATACCTTGTCGCCATATTACCATATTCACTTTGGTGAGGGTTGCTCCTATTCCCGTTACTTTTAGAGACTTGTGGGAAAGACAACTCACTCATTTTTTCTCTCTTTCTCCCTTTCAATTGTTCTTCTTCTCTCTATCTCTCTCTTTCTTTTTTTTCTCTTGGGCTGTTCTATTCACAAGCACAACATGAAGTCAAATTGAGCCGTTTATAATCAGATACAGTACCGTCCAACATTGTTGGGTCCGCGATTAATAGGATTAATCCGATTAATAGGATTAATTAAATTAATTTAAATAATTCATACTCAAATTGTGGAGCGGGGACGCATTCTCTCGTGGTTTCCTTTACAAGGAAGTGATTTTGCGATATGGAATATGTATTCATCGAGTTAAATTACGAAAATGTCATAAAATGACTGAAATCTGAAAGTGTTTTTCCCGTTGTTTAGCAGCAGTTTAGCATGCAAATATGATTTTCAAAATTTAAGCCTTAAAAGTAGTGTAAAAGTAAATTGAAAGCAACTATTAATTATGAAATCGTCACACAAAAACGATGAATGCAAAATTGTAGCGGAATAATCACAAATAACAATATTCTTGTTTTTCGAGCATGCGGCTGACATGGCCCGGCAGCGCATTGTGCTAAAGACAGGAGAAAAGCCACTCTTTCAGATTTCTGTCATTTTATGGTAGTTTCGAAATTTTAACTTGATGAATACTTAATCCATATCGCGAAATCACTTCTCAGTAAAGAAAACTACAAGAGAATGCATCCCCGCTCCACAATATGAGTTTGAATTATTTGAATTAATTTAATTAATCCTATTAATCGGATTAATCCTATTAATCGGATTAAGGACCCAACAATGTTAGACGGTACTGTATGTTGTGTATAGCTTTCTGCTCTACAAAATAAAATGACGCAGATATTGCTTTCAGCGAGCGTTATACATCATGAAATAGGTTTTCATACATGTTCCAAAATGAATGAAAATTGAATTTTCAAGAATTTGTCAATAAAACACGCTTAGTGAGAGAATGTCATAGACATCTTTTTGTAGAGAAAAAGATGCTGAATAAAACTGTCTACTTATCTTATGTAGGCTTTACAAATTGGCATGTTGTCGCCATATTATCATATCCGCTCCGGTGAGAGTTGCCCTATTCGCATAACTTTTTAGAGGCTTATAGGAAAGAGTTTGAACTGGACTTGGACCGTTTAGTGTACAGTTTTCCATGCTCTTTAATCTTTTATAAAAATCCCCTACGTACAAATGATGTGTAGGTCCTCAACGAGCGAAAATTCTAGAAAAAAATCTATTCAAAATTTAACAACAAAAATGAAACATTTCGGAAGAGAGTCCTGCGATACTTTTTATTAATCATTCGACGAGAAATCGAATAGAAAAAGGAATTGCAAAAATTTTGAGTTTAAAGCTAGATATGAATTTTCAAACTTTTGAGCACACTTAAAGGTATTCCTGTGGTGTGCTCAAAAGGTGGTCATGTCTGATAACGTTCTTAATGTTTGGATCCGCCATCTTGCATCTACATAGGGCAAGGCCTACTGGAGCCTTAATGACAATGAGAGGCTCTCTTTAAAAAAACCATCTTGAAGTTTATGTCACGACTTGTTGAGCTAATAATAATAGCTACATATATGTACCTGATATGCGACTGCCGTACATGTACAAGCTGGCGTCGTTGTCACGGTTGCCGTCGTCGTTATCGATGTCGTTGTGGTGGATTCTGGCGGCAGCCTGCATGTCTCGGCATGTGTCATGTACAGCGAAGTAATTAGAATAAAAAAGAAAACTTTTGTAATATTTTAATTCATTCGCTTTCTCTTCTCTTAGAAGCTGGTCGCTCCACCTTGTGCTCCGTTCCATCAAAAAAAATTGTAACTGGTTATGTGAATGTTCCCAAGTTGTTTCGATAGACAGTGTGTTGTCTTCGCCCACTAAAGTTCTGTCTGGAATTGGGCATGTTACTGTACTGGGTCCGCTGCTTTTCTTATGGTTAGACAACCTTTCTCTAATGTGTCGAGTACTACTGTTGGATACTTTTTCGATATAAGTCACGACAATCACATATCTTATACTACTCGACGAGTCCTATAAAATGGGCAGTATTTTATATTTTTCTAAAATTTTCCGTTCGAGGTTAGCCACCGTATTCTTTTGAACATTTATATTCATACATTTGTTATTCGGTAGATTCGGTTGATGATCTATAGTAGCATGCAATAAAAGTGCATATTTTGGTTTTTCTGGCATATTTTCCACAAAAATTGAAGTAAGTTAATAAAAATTTTCAGGGTTGCTTCTTTATATAGTCCGACTACTAATAGTACATTATCGGTTTCCTTGATCCACTAGTGAGAGCGAAAATCAATAATGCAAAATCACCCAGAATATATATTTAGGCGTGCTGGGCAAAATAATTTGTTTCTTTGATGTTCGGGCAGTTTTTATAGAAATGATGATTTAGCTGCATTATGAAGATTCCTGCGATAATTTGAAGGTCTAATTGTGATATAATATCATGTTGTTACATGATGACTTCGATCAGCTCGGGATTCATGCACTCGTCCTGAGATGCATAACGTTCAGCAGGACAAAACGATTATTTACTACTATGCCAATAATAATTATGAATTTTAATTATTATTGGCTTAAAGTGATGCTATGTAGGGGTGCGTGTTAAAAAAAGTTTTGCCTATCTATTATGATAGCTAATAGTCGTTTCCATGTTCTGCAGCCTGAGTTCATCGCCGGCTTTATGAGTCTTCAATAAACGAATGAACGATTTAAGATAATTAAAAAGTGACAAAATGCAATATTTGGCAGTTTGCTTTTCTAGCTCATTCACATCAGTAAAATAGCTATTTGGGGTTTAAGCAATTGCTGAACGCTCTTCTGTATCGAATAAAGTAATTTTTGACTCGACCATAAATTTTTGGATTAACTTTCTTACCCTGTGGATACCATACTATTCTATTCCAGAAGTACGTTCAAACGTTCTTATATTTCTTGAAGTCACCTGAAGCCAGGGATGAACTAATGCTGCACCAAAATGTGCAAACTGGGTGATTTTGAATTATTGTTTTTTATCGCTCGTTAGTATTACAATGAAACCAATAATGTGCAATTAGTAGTGGCACTACATGCTTTCAGATAATTTTTTCAATTTGCTCTGGCTTGCTCTTCTGACTTGCCGATTTCATTACTTTTCAATCTTAAAGCCTCACGCAAAAGGTGTAGGTATTTCAAAACTTATTCCTCTCTTCCGCGCTTTTCAACAGTCTATCAGATAGTGATTTCTCAACCTCAATGTCAACTTATATAATAAATTATTTGCCTGACAGGTTTAAAGATAAATCTTCTCCATTCTGATGATTTGCTGGGAATTATCCTATCCCATTTCATGAAACAAATTTGCAACTTTAACGTGTTTACATTTTTCTTCCGATTTACATAGGTTCCCATTACTTGTATAACTACCTATCTTTGTATTGCTAATAAGGGCATATTCCATTGCAATTGTATCTCATTAAGAAAGATCTTGTATGAGAATAAAGACTTCAATATAAATAAAGTTCCTTTCCGTCATTGAACGGGGGGGGGCACAAATAAGGTGTAATAAATTAAAATAAAGAAGAATCTTGTTGTTGCCGGATCAGTCGGCTTCATCGCCAAGCACGCCAGCGATGCGGAAATCGTGATGGCGAAGCAGCACGCGAGAAGCGCAAATCGTTGTGTTGACATCCTGAAATAAGGTAGTAGTAGCTAGACGTGGTAGTGAAATTTAGCAATACAACTAAATATAATGAGAAGAACAATATACAGCAGAGTAACAGATGGTAAAACCGAAGATTTACTATTGGCAATAGAGGTGAATGACGAATAAAAAAAGGAGTGAGAACGAACTTTCAAGCGACTTAATAGGTAAGCAAGTTTTAAAGAGAGGCCACGAGTTCTAGAATGACGGATGTGGAAATGATTGGGGGTATTTAAAGCACAGTTTCCTATGGCCAAATATCAAGCGCGACGAATAAGAGTAAATTCATAATCTTCCCGGCGCTTTTCAAGAGAACGGAGGGAAAATATGCGGTTCCTGGGTCGGTAAGTGCTGAATAACCCTAACAATGACGGAATATAATATGCGTAAAATAATTTCGAACCGCTTTTAAAACGCAGATGCATTATTTTAAGAAAGCAGTTTAGACAGTAATGCAGTTTTCTAGAATCAAACGGACATAAATGGTGCAGGCAGATATGAGGACATGCATATTACGTGTGCGAAGGGACCAAAGGATAATATAGGCTTTTGAGAGAGCGAAATTAGCTATTTTATTACAGTGAAGAGAAAAGGATAAGCGGTTATCAATAATTATGCCTAGATCGCGGATAGAATCGATGGGAGCGAGAGGATTGCCTTTAAAGGAGGTATCCAGGGAATAATTAAGCTATGTTTTGTTCTATGTGGACAAGATCATCTTGGCGTACAAGCTATACTCAGAAAGTTTAATATATTTTCTTTAACTACATTTTGAGCAAAACTAGCATGACATCTGGCGGATTGAGAATTAGCTACGGTCAGAGCCGCCCTCGTATTTCACATGCTCTCTCGACCGAGCGACAGGCAACTTTATGAGCGCGCGCATTCAAAGTGGTTCTCAAGTGCTACTGTATAATTATTCGCCGGATCCTTCCTTTAAAGTAATGTGTGGATTAGTTCTACCGTTGTGGAGGACAGATCATTTGTTAGCGACGAGAGTAGCTACCAGATATCAGCCCAAAGAGAACCCCCCTCCACGGACTATAGATGTGAGAGGGAGGGAAAGACCGAAATATTTTAAGATCGTTAGCGAAGCAGTGAGAAGTTGCGCTCTGACAATGAGAGACCTCTAAAGAGCGGAGGTCGGCAGTGTATACGATGAAGAGAAGCGGCCCAATAACGATGAAGTACACCGATTATTACAGGACGGGGCTTAGATTGGGTTTTATATAACCGAATTGATGAGAAAGTACGATTGTCAGCCAGTTAACTACATTAGGTGCGAAAAGAGACATTTGAGCTTATAAGGAAGTTTGGGATGACTAACTCTATTAAAAGCTTTAGCATTATCAAAGTAAACAATGCCAGTAGAATCGCCTAGGGGTAACGCTTGAGACCAATGCTCAAAACAATCTAACAGTTGAAATTCTGTGGAGCGTTTACGACGAAAACAGAATTGCTCGTCCGGAAAAATAGAGTTCATTGAACCACGAAGACAGCTTTCGGCAGATAAGTTTCTCGAAAAGCCATGAAGACAAACAAGTGATCGAAACGGGGCGATAATTGATTTGATTAGAGAAAGGTGGCTTCTTCTTAATCGGAAATATATGTATGTAGCATAGCTCGTTGCCCGAATGAAAGAACAGTATAGAACAATGAGCAACGGGAAATAATTTGTTATAAAGCATAACCGTATTGGAAAACGAACATGAAGGTGCCTTCATATTGGAAAATGATCATCACAGCCGACATCGCGCACCCCTTTTATTTCGCTCGACTTAGCCGTCTTTGCCTTAGGGGAAATTTCAGTTTAAGGAACTGTTAAACAGAAGTGTCCGGGTAACTTTTGGTGGGAGGTTAAACCCATGAATGTGATAGAGAGGGACAAAGAGAGAGAGATTGAGAGATATTCTTTCCTCTCTGTTTATCTCTCTTTCTAAGGCAAGGAAAGCAAGGTGAACCAATGAAGAACTAGCAGTATCAATTGAAGAAATTTGGCTTTCCAATGCGCTCTCTGTCTTTAAACATTGACGAATTGCCAAGCCCGTTCGTGCCCGCAGGCAAAAGAAAGAAAGATAGAGAGAGAGAAGGAGAGATAACGAGAGATAAAAGGAGAGAGAGAGAGAAAGGAGAAAAAGAGAGAAAGAGAGAGAAAGAGAGGAAGAGAAAGAGATAGAGCGAAAACGTACTGAAAAGAGAGAGAGAAGGAGAGGTCAAGAGAGAGAGAATAAGAGAGAGAGAGAAAGAAAGAGAGATAAAGAGAGGAAGAGAAAGAGATAGAGCGAAAACGAACTGAAACTTCCCATTGTCAGGAAGGAAAAAGGCAGGTGAAAAAGGAAATGAGACAGGTTTATTCGGGCGTCATTTTATTCTCCGCTAACGTAGAGGCCTTGCTTTCGTGCCCTTGGGTGCATGCAGACTAATTAGGCTCAATTGTTGCTATGTATTGAAATGTTTTTTTTTATTTGATTGAAAATATTTGTGGCATCAAGTATTTACTTACAACCGTTACGCACATCCTTCTTCTCACTTCCTTCCTCGAACAAGGGAAGCACTTCGGGTCGACTTTTTGTTTCTTTCCTCGTCCACCCCACACTCGATGGAATAATACATATACCATCTCTTTAATTTGCTAACAATTTAAGTTGCCTGGGAATTTAAAAATTGTCGGAAAATCAATCATTTCTCTTCTCTTGACATTTTCTTTCTTTTGCTAATTAGTTTTTTACTATTTCTATTCTATCGATTTTTTTTTGTAATAGCATATCAATTAATCCAATAATCTATTACCTTAAGTCAGACAGTGTGAAGAAGCAACGCTGAAAATATCATTAACTTTCATCCACTTTGACGAAAAAAATGCATGAAAAACCAAAAGTTCATAGAGTTTTGACGAGCATTGCATAATAATTCTCTCTCCCCCTTTTCTCAGAGTCTCTGCAACCGCTTTCACTTTTTAAGCACACATTTATATACATATTTATATGTTCTTTTCCCCCCTTTCAATTCGTGAACTAATAGTTTCAGCTCTGCCTGATCCTTTCACTTTTAATTTTCTCCTTTCTTCCCTTTCTCCTCTTTCGGCATAAAGAGATCTGGAAAGCATTTCATTAGCATGAATCTTATCGTTATAATCAGTTTGACAGCCATTATCCGCGAGTAATTTTTTGTTGCGAAATCCGTTAGAAAAAAGTCTCTATGGTCAAAAAAATCTATAATAATTTGAATTTTTTCAGCATCCTTATGGATTGTTTGCGACAATTCAATAGGCTGATTCATAGTGACTTCTTCATCGAAATACTTTTATTTATCAAGTTAACTCATTTTCCGAAATATCGCAATAAAAAACTAAATAACGGGAAAAGTCCTCTGTTCCATGTGTACTTTGCTCCAATCGACGTAATCTCCGCGCAATCAGGTTGAAGATTTAACGCACCGATCTTCTTCTCCTCCCTGATTTCTCTCTCTCTCTCTCTCTCTCTTTCTCTATCTCTCTCTGTCACTCCATCCTCTCTCTATCTCTCAGCACTCTGTCGCTCTTGCACGGCAGTGTCAGTATTTTTTGAACTAAACTTCAATCAATTAATTTCAACAATTGCAAAAAGTAAAAAGATATGTATATATACATATTTCAAATGTTCTGTTTAGAAAAAAAGCCCTCCTAGGAAAAGCCATTATAAAGGCGTTAGAAAATGCGGCAAGAATCGGGCTGATAGAAATGAATTTTTACAATTATAATAAAATACATTTAAAAGTGCAAGATTCGTCATTGCGCTGTTTACAAAGCCGCTCCTCGCTCCTTCTTTTCTTCAGGCGACCTCGGCTCTCTTCTCGTTTTGTTCGTTGTAAGAAAGATATGGAAATGTTGAAATAACAGTTCCTGAAAATATTTTTTGCTTTATTCACTTGAACAGTAAACATATTAAAGTGAAATAATGAAAGAACTAGAGAGAGAGGTTAGGTACACATGCGTTTTTTTTCAAAATTTGTAGCGTCCAGTTGGGAAGTTTACATCGTTTGAAGAGTAATTTTATCAGATAAGGTTTCTTTCGTCGCATATTTTTTTATCGACAATGGAACAAGACGTTTAAAAAACAACAAGAACGCGGAAACTTCGCATTATTACTTTGTCTAAATAAATGCTGTCACTGTTCCTATACTTTCTAGTGATAATTCCTGGTGATTCAGTATTCGGGCTCAAAAAAGGTCATTGACGGTTCAGTGATCTTGTCCACTTCGTTGCGTGCTAGCACGTGAAGGAGCCAGGCGCAATCTCTGCCGCCGTGCCATCCGCTGCAATGTACGTGATGCCCCCGTTGAAGACGGTCGCGCGTGCCAATTCGAAGGCCTGCCCGTTCACCTGTGCAAGAAGGCATTCCTATCTGAACAGTATCTTTGAAGATTCAAACAAGTCTGATAGTGCGGCCATGCAGCACTTTCTGCAATGTCTTGATAGCGCGGCCATGTAATAGTTTCTGCACTGCGGAACTGTGTGCAGCTTAATATATATATATATATATATATATATATATAATATATGTATATATATATATATATATATATATAATATGTATATATATATATATATAATATATGTGTGTATATATATATATATATATATATATATATATATAATATGTATATATATATATATAATATATGTGTGTATATATATATATATATATATATATATATATATATATATATTTATTTATTTATTTATAACGCCTATTAATTTGAATAAGAAGAACAAAGAAAAGAAAGAAGAATGCGCACCGTAAACTTAATCTTGGCGCCAGGTGTCAGGCATGTAACGCTGCAATGCCCGGCAGTCTCTCGCTGCACCGTCAGCTTGTCCAAATCGGCCATCGTGTACATTTTTCTCAGCAAGTGCGTCATACATGCATCCATTTTGCAAGCCACCTTCAAAATGGTGGAGTTGTAGACGATATACATATATATATATATATATATATATATATATATATATATATATATACATATATTATATATATATATATATACACATATATTATATATATATATATATATATATATATGTATGTATATATTTTTTATTTGTGAATATTTATATTTAAATCTTATTTTATTTTCAGTTATATTCATATTTGCACTTATATTTATTTACAGAAAAATAAAAATAGACAATAAAAAAGATGATCATCAAAAATCGAGGTTGCCAACCTGCGCAACTTGGGCCGGTGTACCGAGAGTGCGCCATCCGCTGCTCTCAGCATTGCAAACTACCTCGGTGGTTGGCGGATAGGGACCCAAACCGGTGCCCTAGAAACACACTTATTACGGAAAAAAGTACAATAACAGCAAATGAGCAAAAACCCTTTCCTTAACAAAAGTAAAACTGGCCCAACTGATTTTGCAATATTACATACGTTTTTAAGTGCACATTTCTCGCTAGAACAACTTTATTTCTTGCAAGCTCTTGGTGAGTACTTGAAGGAAATGTAAATACCAACTAACACCAGTAATCATGCCATTTATGCAAGTGGCGTACACGGTGCCGGCCTGATCAAAGAAGTAACGCACATCATCAAGGCTGCCGCCGGCCAGTGCAGTGAGCCCCTGCGAACAGCTGTCGGGCAAGCCCGCCGGCAGCTGCGTGGACAACGAACTGTCAAAGAAGAACGGAGACTTGGAGTACAGTAAGCAGCCTTCTTACTCAAATAAATACGAACATAAAAGCCATTAATCTTATGGTTAGATAAACTTAAAGAGAAAAAAACAATAATGTATTGATTGATCTGTTTGAGACCTGGCACTGCGCAAGCCGTGTTGAACACCTTCTGTACGGCAAATGGCTGCCAAACGTTATTTGCGTCACAGACGACGTCGGCCGCCAGCGCCATGAGGCTGACGCCCTCGGGCGGACCGCCCATTGTCTGGAAGAAATGTAGAAGGCTAGATGTTGTCATACTTCTCTCCCCCGCTTCTATTCCCTCATGGCCGAAGTTAAAACGCCAATTTGAATGTCCGGTACTTAGAAGAAGAAGAGTTCTCCTCACCGATGCTACAAACGCCTCACCAGCCCGACATTTTGCGCCGCATTTCGCGAGGGATTTGGCAGGAATCTTGTTGGATGGGCAGAAGAATCCTGCGAGTCGATGAAAACAACATTAAACTAATCATTTTATTTTCACCTGTTGTTTTAACTTTACTTGACAAATACTCGCTGTCATGCCAACGATAGCCAATGTATTAGAAGGTTGGGAGAATAAAAAAATTCTTTCTCACCAGCCGGGCAGAAAACTGGGGTTTGGTCGTCGTTGTCGAAGAGGCACATGCAGTCATCTGTAACAGAATTGATTCAAAAATTATTTTGCTGAAAGTTTGGAGATTAGTGGAGAGAAAGTGAACTAACATGCGAGCGAGAGAGAGAGAGAGAGGTGTGAGAGATAAGTAGCGAGAGTGTAAGAGAGATAACTAGAGACTACGTGAAAGAGAGATACTTGAGAGGAGAATGGAGCGTACAGAAGGAGAGAGAGAAAGACTGACAACAGCCGATCTTCTTCGTGAGGGGCGTGCCGTTGTCGTCCACGTAGCCGGGCACACGGGGATTGCATGTTATCGAGGGCAGCGTACGTGAATGCTGCAAGCACATGAGAGAGTATCAAAAAGTGGTCATCTTTTGGTTTTCAGATTTTTGTGTGCTTCTGGTAAGATGCACAAAAATCTGTATATTTTTTTGTATAAATCACTTCCTACTTAACGCGAGAATAATGAAATGGCCGAGTCCAACAGACGTCGTCTTCGAATTGCAGCCTGAAGGTGCCGCAAGTCTTGAGGCGGCATCCGTACTTGCCAATGGTCGCCGTATCGACGAGCGTTGCGGGGGGCTGCGCGGTGGCGTCGGTCGTCGTGTAGGGGTCCACGCACGTGCATGCCACCGCTCGAGAACAGTACGAATTAATAGTCAGGTAACCAATATCTTACTAACCAATTAATAGGCTTATAGAGGTAATCAATATATTACTAATAAGTTAATAGTCATCAATATATTACTAACCAATTAATAGTCTTATCGAGGCAATCAAAATATTACTAATAAGTTAATAGTCATCAATATATTACAAACCAATTAATAGTTTTATAGAGGTAATCAAAATATTACTAATAAGTTAATAGTCATCAATATATTACTAACCAATTAATAGTCTTATCGAGGCAATCAAAATATTACTAATAAGTTAATAGTCATCAATATATTACAAACCAATTAATAGTTTTATAGAGGTAATCAAAATATTACTAATAAGTTAATAGTCATCAATATATTACTAACCAATTAATAGTCTTATCGAGGCAATCAAAATATTACTAATAAGTTAATAGTCATCAATATATTACAAACCAATTAATAGTTTTATAGAGGTAATCAAAATATTACTAATAAGTTAATAGTCATCAATATATTACTAACCAATTAATAGGCTTATAGAGGTAATCAATATATTACTAATAAGTTAATAGTCATCAATATATTACAAACCAATTAATAGTTTTATAGAGGTAATCAAAATATTACTAATAAGTTAATAGTCATCAATATATTACAAACCAATTAATAGTTTTATAGAGGTAATCAAAATATTACTAATAAGTTAATAGTCATCAATATATTACTAACCAATTAATAGGCTTATAGAGGTAATCAATATATTACTAATAAGTTAATAGTCATCAATATATTACAAACCAATTAATAGTTTTATAGAGGTAATCAAAATATTACTAATTAGTTAATAGTCATCAATATATTACTAACCAATTAATAGTCATATAGAGGTGGTAACCAATATATTAGTAACCAATCATCATGCTAATAACATTAAAAAAAACGCTCGCCTACCCGCCTGGCAGTATACCGTGGTCGCATCCGGAAAAGACATGGGCGGGCTCGCGCCATCCATAAACGCTGCCGGCGATGCTGCAGCGCACGTCAGCTTGTCGGTGACCGCGACGAAGGCACCGGCAGACTTAAAGTGTTTATTTATTTATTTATTTATTTATGACTTCAAAATTAATATGATGTGACAACACTTGGAGAACCTTTCGCGCAGCAAAACCATAAAAGAAAAAAAAACTTATAGACAGAATAACCATGGCATAATTTAGGAAGGTGGAATAAAGAGAAAATATTACTTGTAGAAATTGTTGTGTAGACTCAATGGCACCAATGTGCATTAGAAATAACATTAAAACGATATACTTAAATGGGTGGGGAGGTGTTTGGGCATCAATCACAACAGCTATGGCATCTTGGCGGGGTGGACGAGGTCCCGCATGGTTGGCATGAGCATCTGTGGTGCACTGTTGAAATGCACGCACAGACACCACAACCGAATTGTTGAAGAGAGGGCAGAGTGGAAGAGGGGAAGGTTTGACTAATAAAACAGAATTATAAACTAGAGACATTGATATTGCTTAGTTGTAATAGTGGAAGAGTTAATACTATATTCTTAAACGAGTCAATTTTAGAAGTGGCGGTTGCAATACTAGGGAGCTTCATGAACAATCTTGCCGTTCTGACAGAAAATGAGTTCTCAGCTAAGCTTTAACGAGTACGCCAGTTTCTCTCACTAACGAATAAAAGTCAAACAGAAAAATGTGAAAATTAGGGAAACAAAATTTAAAGAGTGATGGAAAGTAATAGAAATAGAGAGAGAGACAGCAAAAGAAAGAGAAAGACAGTGAGAAAGCGACAGTGAGAGAGTGAGAGAGCGTGAAAGAGTGTGTGAGAGCAAGAGTGAGAAAGAGAAAGGTGCTCACGTTGCGAGCCATCATCCTGGCTCCGTTAGTGCACATCGCAGTCTTGCAGACGTCGACGGTCGTCGAGAGCAGCTGTTCATCTGAGCAGTAGAACTGCTCTATCGGTCCGCACGTTGAAGCGTCAGGAGCCTGAAAGAGAGTTCGAGTTCGAGAGGCATAAAAAATATATACATATTTACATACATACATACATATATAAAATATATAGAACTATTTTGAAGTTTATAACACGACTTTTTGAGCTAATAATAATAATAGTTATACCTGATATACGGCTCCGGTGCATGTGCAAGTGGCCGTCTTCGCTGTCATCGATGTCGTTGTCGTGGAGGGGGGCGGTGCGGTCGTGGTGGGTCTCATCTCAGGCGGCAGCCTGCACGGTCTCGGTAAATCATTTATTCATATGTGCATCGTTAAAAGATGTGACAACATAATCAACTGAGAACATTACCGCGTCATGCTATCAGTGCAGACTAGTGAAAGGGGGAGGGGGAGGGAGAGGATGGCTAGGAACCCTGAAGCACGTGGCATGTGATGGTTTGACAGCAGGGTGCGCAACTTCCCAAGGGGTGGGCCAAGCCCCCTACAGCACGTGTGGCATGTGCTGGAGCGACACACCAAGAGGAACAGGATGCAGCTGTGGGGGTAAGAGAGGGGGGGGGGGGTTATATACACAGCCGCCGTAGTAAAGTGTCGCTTTTTGAGGGGTAATCCTGAGGTTGTTACCCATGAGGGTAAAACCATTACCACTTAGTTTCGCCGGACATTATCCTGAAGGTAATCTCAGCTGAAAGATGCTCTCTTTTCCTTTCGTATTTTTTTTCTGCTGTTGCGAGTCTGCTCCATTCCTGCTTCATCTCCATTCTACTGTCGCTCCCATTTGGGACTATTACGACGCGGACTACAACTACCCGCCATTCTCGAAGTCTCGTGATTTGCTGACTGCTGCTCTTTGATGATTACAATGTCAAAAATAGCTTTTTATAACAAGAATGTTATCTAACAGTGAATGAAAATTCCCAAGCGAACGGAGCAACAGCAATACAAGAACAGATCACAGGCATTGTAATTCAACAGCATCCCTTATAATACACCCCCCTAATCGAGAAGTTAAACACGCCGAATAAAAAAGAATACTTCAAATAACAACAAAATAACCGAATCATCTAAAATTGAAGCAAAACTTAGACTAGACACACACCTCTGATTGAGCTCCTTGAGATACCTGAGCAGTGCCTTCGGTGCAGTTCGCTGGAGGAAGAGACGAGGCGAGGCGACAAAGCTACAGCGACTCGAGATGGAGCGATGAGAACGAGTACGAGGAGGTCTTCGCAGTGCTGCGCTGAGCAGCAAGGTGTGAAGCTGCGCGAAACGGTAGACTCGCTCTCCGTTCGTGTCTCAAGCGTATAATTAGGCGCAAAAGTAATGAGAACCCGCATGGTTATCAAAAACAACAACAACAATTCACGAAAACAATAAAGCATCATAGACTGAACTGTTTCATCTCTCATGGTTCCGGACAGTACGCCGTTACTTTTACCACAAATACTATATTCGTAATTTGGCGCTGGACGATGAAAGGTAAAAACGGTTATGCCAATGCGTATTGGCATAACCATTTTACACATGAGGTTGACCTCGTCTCCAAGAATTGCATGCTCTCTCGGTCTGTCCTCGTTACCCAAACATTACCCCACAGCCTTTTCCATGCCATTACCCATGAGGGTAAACAATGGTGGCATGCTAGACTGTACGAGAGAGCACGCTCATGCCAGAGATTCAGACACATTATCCTCATGGGTAACATCCTGAGGATTACCCCTCAAAAAGCGACACTTTACTACGGCGGCAGAAGTAATATTACCGAGAAGGTAAAGCAATTAAAATGCACTGCATAAGAGGAATAAGAAAGTAAAATTAAAGATTGACAAGATCTATTCGAAGAATTTCTAAAAGCGGTCAATTCTGAATATGTTTCCTAAAGATAACAAGACTCTGAAATTGAACTGCCGAGGTACGAAGTGACAAGTATCGACTTGGCACTCAAATAGCAAAACTATTACGACGAATAAGAAGCTTTCATCTAGGAATGTGAAAGTTATGAACAGACAAACGGCCATTGCATGCCTTAAAAGTAATAAACTTACTAATTTCTGCATCTACAAGTTGGTTCAAAATCTTATAATGGAATATCAGATCAATACGAGTATGTACATATGTACATACGTCTTAGTAATAGAGATGGAAGACAGAATAGTCTAAGGCGTGTATTATAGCAAGGAAGATAAGTGAAAGGGAGTGATGGAGAAACGGCGGAACAACGAAAAAGTGTAAAAACATGTTGAACATTCTCTAGCTCATAAATTAATTTTTTTTCCTATATCGTCACCAGAAAATAAATGAAAATTCGAAAATCGGTATAATATAAACATTATAACATCTAACATAAATCGAAGGAGTTGTAGATTTAAGGAAAAATAGCATATACTAGACATAGTGCACGTCGGCAAATAGATTTTATATGCGCCGAGAAAGATAGATCAGGATCAATGAGAATGCCCAGATCGCGGACAGGAAGACTGGCAATTGAAAAGTTTGATGAAGGAGAGAGAGGATAAGGGAGTTTTGGATTAGTTTTGCCTAGGTGTAAGACGTTGCACTTTTGGTGAGTGTGGCCACATAGCTGCATGTTTTGGCAGTAATCTGATAATGCAAGAAAGTTGATCGTGAGCTCGGAGAGGTGAGCTAGGATCGAAAGAGGTGTAGAGTTTTAGGTCATCTGCGAAAAGAGAGCATTTTACGAGGGATAGGGGCGACAAAAGTTGTTGTAGATCCTAAATAAAAAAAAGTATGAAAAGAAGAGGGGACAGCACACAGCCTTGTGGCACACCACTGACAACCTCTTTTGGACCAGACAGAGAATGATTTACACGCACTTTGAAAGACTTATCTGACCAACTGAAAGGACATATCCGGGGAATAATTAACCTATGTTTTGTTCTATAATTAACCTTTGTTTTGTTCTAATTAACCAATGTTTTGTTCTATAATTAACCTATGTTTTGTTCTATGTGGATAAGTTCTTCTTGGCGTAAAACATCTATCCAGAAATTTTGAGCGATTTTCTTTCATAACATTCTGATCAAAACTAACGTGAAATGTGGCGGGTAGAGAATTAGCTACGGTACGTCAGAGCCGCCCTCCTATTTCACATGCTCTCTCGACCGAGCGACAGGCAACTTTTTGAGCGCCCGCATTCAAATGGTTCTCTAGCGCTACTGTATAGTTATTCGCCGGATACTTCCTTTAACGGATTTCCACCAATACCAGGGCACGAAAGTTAATTAATCAGCTTAACGTGAGAGATAACATCAAATGCTTTTGCAAAATCATAATGTAGAATGTCACAGCACAATCGCTTCTCCAGTGCTATAATACAATCATTCGTCGATGCAAGCAGGGCTGTCTCGACAGAGCGACGGGAACAGAAACCATGCTGGTGGGACGGAATAAGTCCGTTAAGATTTGACCACCACAACAACTTAGGCCGTAGGCATCTCTCAAACACTTTAATTGGAGCAGGGGACAGAGAAATAGAACGGAAATGTTCAACTTTCGCTGGCATGCCTATTTTGTTAAGGTAAGATGAATAACAATTGATTGTTTCCAGCGAGCTGGAAGAGAGATAGAGAGAGGTGAAAAATGTAGCTCAGTGGCTCAGCTAATTGTAAGGCTATGGTGGCACATTCGCGATAGACAATTTGAGGAATATTTTCTGCAGTAAGAGAGACTGAGCACTTAAGCCGCTTAAGATGCTTTATAACAGTTTGCGGCATGATTAGGATATCAGTGAGTGAATGTGAACGTGGAAGACAATGAGAGAGATCTGGAAGAGAGTCACCATCCTTTTTAAAATCCGATGAGAAGTGGTTAGCTAGGGCATTCGCTCCAGCAAATTGAATACCGGAGGTGTCAGAAAGTGAGCCAATAGTGGAAAGACTCTTCAGACGGCATGTATGCAATCTTTGCGCCATATACAGTACCGCTCAACATTTCAGGAACATATATTAATTATATTAATTCTATTAATTTAAATAATTTCAATTGATTTTTCAGCGCTCAGGGCGCATTTTAGCGTAGTTTTATGTTCAAGCTAGACTATTTCGACACTGATAAATTCAGGGATTACATTAGTTACTCAAAAAAGTTGACGCTGACGTGAAAATTCATATTTTAGCCCGAAATTCATATGAAAGTGCAGCGCACTCAATTGAAATTATTTATATTAATATAATTAATATAACTAATATATTTATGTACAGGAAATGTTGGGCGGTACGGTACAACGAAGTAATAAGAGTAACAAAGAAATTATTTTTTATAATATAAAGAAAGTGTCCTTATACTTCATCGAACGGGGGCATAAATAAGATCGAATAAAATAGAAATAAAAAGCAAAATTAAAAAATACCTTGTTATTGCCGGGTCCGTGGGCTTCATGGCCATGCACGCCAGCGATGCGGAGATCGTGAAGGCGAAGCAGCACACGAGAAGCGCAGATCGTTGTGTTGACATCCGGAAATAAGGAATCATTCATTTAATACATTGTGCAACATCTTGAAAATTTCTGTTTTGTTCAAACATACATACATACATATGTATGTACATAGGTATGTAAGTAATTATCAATAATTCACTCAGAAGCGATAGCGATTCTCTAAAAGCGCGAGCGTATGGAAAACGAACAGCACAGCCAACTTCGCACTCCTTTTATTTCGCTAGACTAAGCCATCTTAGATTTGAGGGACATTTCTGTTTAAGGAACTGTGAATTGTCTTTGGTTCGAGGCAAGCCATACAGAGGGAAAGAGAGAGTTAGAGTGAGAGAGAGATAGAAATACGGAAAGAGAGAGAGACAGAAAGAGAGAGAAAAAAAGACAGAAAGAGTGAGAAAGAGAGTGAGAAAGAGACATAAAGAGAGAGAAAGAGAGAGAAAGAGAGCGAGAGACAGAAAGAGAGCGAAAGACTGAGAAAGACAGAGAGAGAAAGAGACAGAAAGAGAGAGAAGGAGAGAGAGAGAGAGAGAGAGAGGGAAAGCGACTGAAAGAGAGAGAAAGGGAGAGAGAGACACAGAGAGGGTAGAACACGGAAAGGAAAGCTAGGTGAACCGATGAAGTAGCGAGTGTCATGAAATTGTGTGATAATCGTATTTGATAGTGCGCTCTATTCGCCTCATTCAAGTAGTGCTTCAAGGAGGCAAGGATACTGTGTATGACCTGTCTAAAGGAGAAAAAATATCGTATCGCGTTTTCAGCATGAATCAATTAGTTTTGGCTTAAAATATATATAGATTTGGAAAATTCATGATTTTCCTACATACATAGTCATGTTAAATCTCCCGGGAGGATAATTAGCTATGGATGATAGAGCTTCTTTCCTATTTCCGCTTTGAAAGTGCCAGATTCAAGAAAACACTATTCCTCTTGCACTACTATAGTTTTTCGAAACCTGGTTAAATTTAGAACATCTTGAGCGCAGATTCCAAACAACACATATGTATGTAGTATGCATGTATGTTTATTCGATAAAGCTTATATGTTGCGTTTATACGATCAGTAATTGTTTAATTTTTCAGACATTATTGCTAGAAAACACTCATTACAATTAAGGATTAAATAATATTCCATCGAGGGCGCCTTTGTTTTCACATATGAAGTTCACTTTGATGGCAAGAACGAGAAGAGTGAATACGCATCACAGGTATAGACACTAAGCATTGATTGCCGCAATGAAATCCTTCAACATTCCCTTGGCAGAACCTTTTGTGAACTGTTCGTGATAGCTTGACCCTGCCGCGATTAGAGTTCGATCATTAAAGGAGACCATAAGGGAAAAACTCCTACCACGAAGTCCCTGACAGATTTGGACGGAATGATAAAAAAGTACGGAGTAAAGAATCAACAGAAAGGGTGTTACTGCCCCTCGCCTCCCTCCCCAGAAACTTGGTGTTGGCACCACTGCCAGGTGAGCCTACGTGTTAAGAAAAAACCGGCCAATGTTGGTTACTTACACCATATGTATGCAATTTATGGGCATGACTCGGCTGGCCCCAGCGGCCATATTGTTGCTCTGCCAAAAATTTTTGAAAATGGCTGGAAAATAAAATATTCGGGAATTCAAAGTAGAAAACAGTTAATACGGCAGACAACATAGGCGAAGAGAGATCTGGAGGACTGCAGAAGATGTGATTCACAATTACGGTTATATTTTTCTATTTCACGAGAGTTCTTTTTTATAAACCCTATTGTATTCGGCGAGCACCGACTGACAATAGAGCAAGATGTAGCGATAGAAACCTTGTAGCAGGCGTTGGTCTTTGTTTGAATGTAGAGATCCGGCAGACAGAAGAGATACAGACAGAGAGAGACAACTCCAATGGCCAGACTGGCGATGCCCAAGGGAAAGTCTGCCCGACCGCGGAGCTCGCTCCATTTCGAACCTGGCTCTGCCACCACGCTATAATTAGCATACTCTTCAATCATATGCAGAAATATATCTACTTTAAAAATTATTACATAGGAAATTTTTTTCACAACGTTTACCTGCAGTTGTAGAATCGGTTGTTGTCAGCGTTCCATATTAGCTGAATTTGCCAAATGCGCACCATCAAGCAAACAGTCCAGTAAGACATTAAATGCGTTAACTAATATCTCCAAGAGATAAGGAACTGGACGACTAATTGAAAACAGCGAAGATGGAAGAAAGATTAAATGTAGAAATTATCAATCAGTGACAGGGGACTGGAGACATCACTGGGGCGCCGTTAATTGTATTCATACATTCTCCTCGTCCTCCCCTTCAGTTGTCTATCAATGTACGTGTTATCCATGTTTTCAAGAGTTGTTAAGCAAATTTTGTCTGATTTAATTATGTCCGCCTGCCTTGAGAAAAATGAGAATATTATGTATGTCTAGCAATACAAATTAAGTGAAATTCTGAGATGGTTGCTCCGGGAGTTTAGATAGCTAACCCGGGACTGCCATATCGCGTTCCTCTCTCGGGGAATGCCCGAGCGGGGAAGAACGGAAGATCTCAGGTGTATCGTTTTCGACGAATCCTCAAAGCTACTTTGACCAAGAATACATGTGCGGCTGAAATCAAGTGGGAATGAAAGCAAAAGCTCATTTGCAATATTCACCTGCTTTACCTGAATCACCTGCTTATAATAAGTACTCCCAAAATAATAATTAAAGTTTTCTTGACATAAATGTTAGTTTTTAGTATAATGTACATTCCTGACGCATTCGCAAAGAAATGTGCAGTTCGATAGAGGGTAATTTGAGCAGTTCTTTAATTACACGTCTCATATCGAAAAATACTCCGCGAAATGATTTGAGATTATTTCAATGAGATATTGCTCTAGAATTCCGTGATTGTTCTTGATGCTATCTAGAATTCTACCAGCTCTATCCATCTTCTTCCAGATACTGAATCAACCGTCAACGTGAAATTTTATTTCAAGAAAGTCTATTTAAACAAGATATGAAGTAAATATATGTTCGTATTTACATACATACATTATCAAATCTTAAATTTTGCCATTTAAAATAGACACTCTGTTTGTTATCATGATTACAACGAGACCATTGCCACGTTTAAAGGAGGAAATAAAAAAATTTAATGGAGATTCGAATGCCCGCGTCTGCCCGGTGATTCCTCAATCTCATTCTCGCGTGCACAAACCCGCTGCGTGAAAATAGCACGCGCGAATGTGAGTGAGGAGGGCCGCGGCTATTTCAAAAATCACATAATTTTTCGGTGATCGCCCTCCTTTTTTTAGCATTTAGCATTGAAAATTCATTGTAATTCTGCAATATTTTTGAAAGGAGTCTATGGTGGATCTGTCATTCCTGGTGCCCTCGCATCTGTCCGAGTTCTTTGACTCGAGAATACGCCAGAACGCCCCTTACCTCCTCCTCTTCTATCGCTTCTCTCTCGCCCGTCTCCTCCTCGGCTGCCTCTTCCTCCCATTTGATGCCTTCGCCGCCTTCGTCGTCATCAGGCACAGCGGAAAGGCTGCAGAATCTGGTCAGAGAAACTTGGCCTTCGCTAATCTCTTATTCGTCCTTCTAAAGATCGCCAAAAAATATTTAATATAAATTGTCGCGTACACGCTGGGAGTCTCTTATTCTCGCGCTATCTCGAAATTCGTGCAAACATGCGCTAAAAAAACGTCTGTGCAAATAAAAGTTCAAAATGTAACGTCAATTTGACATCTCAAATAATTATTTTGTGATCGCCCTCCATTAAATCGATTTTCTATTCACTTCACTTTCTCGAATGTTCTCCTTTAATTTTCTGTGCTCGTCATGCCATTTTCTTGCAATTATTCGACTCTGAATATGCTCTGGGGTTGTTAAAATATGTATGTACATATATTGTGTACTGAACTTAACGTCAGATATAGAAACGTATACATCTTTAAATGTTCCTCTCATATTATGACTTCGTGCTTTCATCTTTTTGTTAATGCTGATAAACCTGTATGATTGAATTTTTCGAATATAGAAAAGGGAAATTTAAAAAAAATTACAAATTTGAGGCAGCCTCCGTCCTGAACGACATCAACTGTGCTTTCATCTTCGATGTCGTGATGCTGGCTCCGCTGCCTTGCGGATGCAACGGCCCCTCCAGCCTTCTGCCGCATTTCATTGGTCCATCCGGTGAACTCGTCAGCACTCTCATCATATCTCATGCATTATTGATTTATCAGTTATATCTAACTATTGTAAGTAATATCAATATCTAAAGCTATTCAATTGCAAGTTCACTCAGGCATTCTTCGGCACTGCAGCCATGCTACTAATCGCGTGCTTTGGTTACTGCATTGTCTATCGCCATCAGGCAGGTTGGCATTGAATAGGAGAGATTGCGGGTGAGAAGGAGAGTAAGAATGCAGCCATCTTATCATTAACCGCTATACATTTTGTGGAAAACTCAAGTCAGCTCTCTCTCTCCCTCTCTCCCTCTCTCTCTTTCTCTTTCTCTTTTACTCTTTTCTCTTTGTCATATTTATTTCCGTCCCCACACAAAAAAGAATGTTCGTACCATTCAATTCTCGGGTTGAATGTTTTTTTGGATGTCCTGCTGAGAAGGACATTCGAACCGACCCGAGCAGGACATTCCCCCTGGCAGCGCCCTTGGCGCTGAATGTCCTGCTGACCTCGGTTGGAATGTCCTGTTGAGCAGCACATTCTTCTATCGGCTCCCTGTCCCGCAGAGTTTACTTGTCTTTCATGTATATCTTGCTTAATTGCTCTCTCTCTCTCACTTTCTCTCTCTCACTTTCCCTTTCTCTCATCTCTGTGTCTGACTCTCCCTCTCTCTCTGTGTCTATCTTTCTGTCCGTCTGTCTGCATGCCTGTCTCTCGGTCTCTCTTTCTGTCTGTCTGTTTCTTTCTCTCTCTCCCTCTGTCTGTCTCTCTGTTTGTCTGCCTATCTCATTCTCTCTCACTTTCTCTCTCTCTCTCTCTCTCTCTCTTTCTCTTTCTCTTTCTCTTCAGGTCGTCCAAATGCCCGGTTCGACGTTCAAACTGACGCGCCGAGGCTTGGTCGCGATGTGGTCGACAGCGCCTGTGCTGGCTGTCATCATGTATTCGGTCGCCGTCTCAGGCAAAGTGGAAGGAGCGGCGGCGGTGAAGATGCTCGAGCAGGTCTCATACCATTTTCTCATCGTCTTTATTACCCGCATAAATATTTTTTTTATTGTATTTGCCGATTAAATTGACTACAAATTAGCTATTACAAAGTAATAAAAAAGAAGATGAGAGAAAACGAAAATTAAGACATGGAAATAAATGTCGTTCAGAAAGCCGGCAACTGGACGCACGGACATCCGTGCATGGAAACGGTCTTTTGCGTGGAGAACGCGTCGAGTGTCTTCATCGCGGGTTTGCATTCATACGAATCCAGCAAGAATTGGTCACATTTCTAGGTCTACACAACAGAAGAATCGCACAAATCGAACATTTTTAAACATTTTGAAAAATTCCGAAAGTTCCTACACCCTTGGTTGCTAGGCGATAGTGGATGTATATATACATAATAGCTCTGCATGGCTTACTTTGATGATTCTTTCCTCGAACGATACAGTACCGCCGCGGGTAACTGGAAGCGGATTGAGCGGCACCGAACGGCTCGAGCAGTACGAGATAATTTAAATTAAATATAGAGAAAATTGTTCCCGGCATGTTAAGAAATTTGACTTCGGCCCACTCTGTCGTATCGGCAGAAGTCAAAATGTACTGAAAATACATAAAATATCAATATCTGAAGAAATGAAATTTTAGTTGCGTTGGATGCTCGAACCGCTCGGAGCTGCTCGTGACGTTTTTGAGCCTGTGAATTTTAAGAAGTTTATCATAATTCGACCATTGTGAGTAATTTTTGGCACTTTTTGAGAGTTATGAATGCGCAACAGTGTGCTGAAGTCAACAACACATAAAATATCCAGCGAATCATTCTTTACGCTTATTAAATAGTTTGGATCTTACAATTAGCGGCTTGAGCCGCTCGGACTCGCTTGAGTCGCTTCTGGTTCTTGTGAAACTCCATTTGCTCATAATGAGTATGTACTGCTCGGGTGGGTTTCTTTGAGATTTCTTTGGGTATGAAGGCTACGTCTTGGGAGCGATGCTCGGCCTCTTGCTGCTCGCGGCAGCCATGACCGCGCACACCTTCCACACACTTCGCAGCGCCGCTACGCATCTCTGCGAGCGTACGCGCGCCTATCACATCGCCATGCTGAAGATTCTCATTGTTCAGGTAAGAGACGAGAGTTTAAGAAGACAAAAGGAGCAAAAATAGTACATATGAATACCAATATATCAACCATAAATATGTACATACATATATCTTTGTATATCAAGACTTGCTTTATACCACATCTTCCCTTTTTGATTCTTCTGCCAAGTCTCCTAATGGTCGTGCCTTTGTTCTTCGGGGCATCTTCCTTCATGAGCAGAGAGGACGACGATGGTGAGAAGCCTCTTGAATTAAACAGCTACTACATACCGTATTTTCTCTATTAGTGCCCCGGGGGCACTATTTTTCAATCCCCTTGCGAGAGGGGGGCACTATTAGAGGGGGGGGGGGGGTTCTATTAGAGTGAGGGGTACTATTTTTCAATGTGATTGGCTAAAAGTTTGTAAACAACAATTTATTCCTAACAAAAGAGATTTTTATCTCTTCTTCAATTGAATCATCACTGAAAGATCCATTTTACTGTAAATTTTCAATGAATTTGTAATTAATTCATTGGGAAGAGCCTCCAGAATCAATTCGAGGTACATCTCGAGCCGAGGTATTAGACTAAGAGGGGGGCACTATTAGAGGGGGGTTCTAATAGAGGGAGGGGCACTAATAGAGAAAATACGGTAACTACCGCAGACTCAAAGCTGCAATGACGCATAGCGCCTATTGTCATGCTACGATAGTTCAATTTACTAGTTTGCCTTGTGATAATTATAATGCCAGTCACGGTAAAAGCGAAGTGAAAAGAGGCTGGATGGCGAAATCGCCGGAATCCATGGGAGAAGATAAACTAACTAGTTCATTCTGATAGTTCGGGTGCATAATACTATCTGCGCTGTGGGTATATTTTGGAGTAACAAATCGCTTTAGTGTAATTGCTCGAATGGCGATTCTTGATAGATTGGCTCTAAGTTTCTTCCAGTTCGCATTCCACTCGCGGTGCTCATCTACGCGTTTGACTCGCCGGTGCACGTTCTTTTAAACTTTTATCACTCGATACCTTGCGAAGAAACAATTGATCGATGTCAAGAAATACAATTTAGAGTTGCTCATGTAAAATGCTAAAGTTGGAGTAGTAACCATAGAGTGAAAAACAAATGAAGATATCTAAAGGAGCACACAGTTTTAATTTCCTTAATGAAAGAATGACAGAGATTAGAAAACAAAGTTGTAAAAAAAATGTCAAACCCAAACTTTGTTTCGACACTGTCATTCAATACACCCACTCACATCTTCTCCTTTGTTAGTCTTTCTTGTAATGTCTGCAAACGAATTAGGATATTTTGGTTATAATCAGCCTCTCTGATGGCGAGTGAATGAGTTCAATGAATTGCCTTTAGAGTTTTGTGGGCAAACTTGCAAATTTCGAGAGAAAGAGAAAAAACATGAGCAACAGTGGGAAAGAGGAAACTTTTCCGTCATTCATTGAATTTCTCATTCAAAGAGGAAATAGTTCACGTCGTTCAAATTCCATCGTTCCCATGTAGCTAATGACGTTTTGTCAAGCAAACATTATTTGTGGCAATCTTTGTTTCGCTTAATTTTTCGGGGAGAGGGGCAGTGTATTTCAAAAAGAAAACAGAACTTCCTCTCTCACATCCATTCAATCATTTCTAGTTTATATATACATACATACTGTCTATATTGTGCAGCAAAGGAATGAGATGTTACGTGCGAGCAGACAAATTATTCTGCCCTCACTCACTATCATTCGACTTCCTTGGACATGTCTGCTCGTACGCGTGGAAAATGCCTCGTTCCGCACGTACGCATTGATATAAACGTCTGCATATAAAGGGGCCCGTGCACATTAGTATTGTTTTCGGCGTAACTTCTCTGTTTCTTTTTTTGCTTTCTTCCCTTTCTCATTCTTCTCTTTTCTCTCTCTCTCTCTCTCTCTCTCTATCTCTTCCTAATTCCCCTCTCTCCTTATTCTCTCTATCGCTATCTCTCTCTGTATCTCAATTTCTCTACGTCCAATCATTTCGCCGATCACGGTTTTTCGTCCGCACAGTCAGGATGTACATATCTTCTCTGTCTAATTCCATTTCCGTACTTTTCTTTCTATCTTTTCTATCTCTTTCTCTCTTTTATCTTTTTATCTCACTCTCAATCTCATCGAGGATACATAGCTTTTCGATCACTGTTTCACATCTCACTATCAAATGGTCCGTTCTCAGCTTTCTTCATTGCAATTCACGCTTTATCAACCAATATATGGTTATATTATATTAAATACTATTGCTGACCGCTAACAAAATATGTATGAAATGAAATTCTCACTTAATTTAATTGCCGAAAAATATATGTTCTACTGAATGTACGATGATTAGATGCTAATTGTACGTTACTACTTCGAGGAGGGCAAAGTCCATGGAATCGACCAGCCACTTGAAGAGTCGAACTCATTTAGAGACCGAACAGGGAGGTTTGCTTCACTGCAGATTTTCAGTTCAATTCTTAATTCTCCTTGTAAAGAAATCCATTCCAGTCTCACTTGTTTATCCTTTTCTTTTTCTTAAGCTCCTCTCTTTCCTGCTTCCTTCTTTCGTCTTTATCATCTTTTGCTCTCTCTCTCTCTCTCTCTCTCTCTCTCTCTCTCTCTCTCTTATGCTCATTCCCCTTTAAGTTTCTTCTTTGTCCCCTTGGTTTGAGCGCATTGCCTTGTGGACTGTCCACCTCGTCGTTTCATTCTTTATCTTATCTGGAAAAGAGCTGCCAGTTGATGTAATAGAATGTGTAGCGAAGAGAGAGTCGAGATAGTGGCCAGACAGTAAGAGAAATATATACAATGACCTTGCTCCTTATCAGTTCCATTCATGCACTCTTCACGTGCTGTCTCTCTCTCTCGCGTTCTCTTTCTCTCTCTCTCTCTCTCTCTCTCTCCCTCTCACCTTACATCTTTCCCTCGCTCCCCTGTATTGACCGCGCTATATTGCGCTAACTTTCCTTCTACGACTACACTGTCCTGACTTACACAACGAATGATAAGCCCTTTCAAGCCCCCAACTTTCATTTCTTTTTGAGAATTAGTTTTTTCTTCCCTTTTTTTCGCTCTCCGATTCTACTTATAACTGTGGCTATCAGCGTGCAGTGAACCTTGTTACTGGCAAGCCAAAGGACTGAGATAACGCTGGAAATGTTCCCTGATTCTTGTCTGTGTTCTGATTATTCTCTCTAACAACTTTAACAAGATCCTTGGAGCCAACTTCCTATATCATGCATATCAAATCTACAAGAATGCCGCCCACGGAACCCCATGAACCGTTTGATATAAAGCGTTATGTAGAGTACATATCTCTCTGTCTATCTTCTCTGTTCGATAGTGATTATTTTCCTGTAGCAGCCTCGGGCACTACCGATAGCCATGACATGTTCATCTTTGCAGCCTCATCCACGAAACCATGTCTCCCCCTGCGACGCCCTCCATCAAACGCGTCCTCATCGCAGATGACATTGAGCAAGAGTGTGTGGACATTCTCAAGGAGGTTTCGCTCATCTCTTTCTTTTCATATATATATATATATATATATATTTTTTTTTTTTTTACAAAATTGTTCTAAAATATTTATTTGTTCATTACTATTACTACTTGTTTCATACCAATCTCAATAATGGCTCAATCAAGTAAACTTTTTTCCCAAAAATTTTCTGCTTACATTATTATATGTAGTATTCTTTTTTAGTCGTCCAATTATGTACTTATTTGAAAGAGACGAACAATACTAATTTTCAAGAAGAATTTTTGATATGAAAATATAATAATTTTTGAAGGCCGGCATCTCAGTGACCGTGCAGACGAAGCAGACCAAGGAGCAGCTCACCATCTCACTCGCAGAGCATGACGCTGTCATTGTGCGCAGTGCCACCAAGGTATCGTTGCACTCTTTCACTCTTTCTCTCTTTCTTTTCTCCTTCTCCCTCCTCTCTCTCTCTGTCTCTCTCTCTCTCTCTCTCTAGATTACTGCTGATCTGCTGGCCGCGGGTGCAGCTGGCCGTCTTCGCCTGGTTGGCCGCGCCGGCACTGGCGTCGACAACATCGACGTAGTCGCGGCGTCCAAGCACGGCGTGCTCGTCATGAACACTCCGCGTTCGTTTCCCTTCTTTCTCTGTCAATATCTTTCTCTCTCCTTTATTTTCTGTTACATTTTCGCTCCCTCTGCTTCTCTCACTCCTCTCTCTCCCACTTCTCTCTCTCTCGCTCTCTGCTCTCTCTGCTTCATTTTTTTCTCTCTCTCCCTCTATCTCTCCCCTCTCTTTCTCTCCTCTCGCTCTCTCTCTCGCTCTCTCTCTCTCTCTCTCTCTTCCAGAGGCCAACTCTCGCTCTGCCGCCGAATTGACTGCCTCTCTGATCGTCGCCCTCCCTCGCCACATCGCTGCCGCCGACGCGTCGATGAAGGCTCAGAAGTGGGCGCGCAAGGACTACATGGGCGAGGAGGTTTCTGACATATTATTTTATTTATTTATTTATTACTTTATTGATGTCCACGCCTGTAGATAATATATGCATGTTGAGAGAGACGAAAAGAACTAGAACAGATTGTGGCCAATCTTAATCATTCCTTCTTTCATTCTTTCTCTTCCTTTGCCTCTGAAATATATCTTCAATGATTAATAATAGTGCCTAGGAAAGTTATAGGCACATTCATAAACGAATGTCGTAGACAAAAGTCCTACGGCATCCTAATTTCCAAATCCTAGATTAACTTTGTGTTCTCCTATGGTATCCTTTCTCCTGCTCCTACGGTATCCTTGTTTCCAGCTGTATGGCCGCACACTGGCCGTGGTCGGACTCGGCCGGATTGGCCGTGAAGTGGCGGCGCGCCTCTCCGCGTGGGGCATGAAGGTCATCGGCTACGACCCCTTCGTTTCAAAGGAGGAAGCCGCCAAGATTGGCATCGATGCGATGTCGCTGGAGGTCAGCATAGAGCAAAAGACGTTATATATTCAAAAAGTAGACAAAATATTTAGAAAAAAAATTTTTTCAGCCCACATATTTTGCTGCATGATATGCTATATCTATCTATGTACATACATACATATAAGACAGTGTGAATTAAAAAGTTTGGTTTTTCTCTGCATTTTTCGATTAAGCTGTTATTTTTGCCAAATTTGGCAGGTGAAACACACAAGCAAATGTGGCAGTATTTTATTCATTGATTCAAACTTGTCATGACAAATAAGACGGTTAATAAAATGACGGGCACAATGTACAAGCGAAGAAAATGGCTGAGCCACAGAAATGTGCCCTAATTATTGACAACCCGGCTTCGGCATATTTAACAGGACAACAATTTGGCGTGGCAAAAATAGAGGTCTTTAAAAGTGGATTAATAACATGCCAAATTTGACGGCCTCCAAATTTTCCATGGCGCAATTTGCATATGTTCAAAATTTCAAGGGTTTTGGCAAATTCTTCACTTATAAAAAATGTCACAGCCAAAATAAACAGCTATCAGAATTGGCAAAAGGATTTGACATTTTTAACAGCTGTTAAACGTGCCACGAGGAAGCGGCTGTCGGCCGAGCAACTTGGCAATTTTGACAGCCGTCAAAAATGGCAACTTGGCAAATTCAGCGGGCATCAAAAATGGCAAGCCAAATTTTTGACCCTTCAAAAGTGGCAAGCCAAATTTTTGACCCTTCAAAAGTGGCAAGCCAAATTTTTGACCCTTCAAAAGTGGCAAGCCAATTTTAACGGCTATAAATAATGGCTGGCCGTTTTGACGGCCGTTAAAAAAGGCAAATCCTTTTTTTTACCCCAAAAAAGGCTCATAGCACAACATTCCTACTAAAATAGGATTTAGCCCTCCTCACATCACTAAATTCACATATGCATCCTTATATAACAAATAGGAAACAATAAAAAAATATATTTAGATCAGTCATGAAACATGGCTGTTTCTACAGTATAACAGTCATCACAACATTCTAGAACTCAGTTGATAAATGCTAGCAAGGTTAACATACCAGCCACTAGACTGGCCATCATCACTGGAATAGGTAACTCTTCCAGCTTCGAGATGCATGGCCTCGTGTGACTTGATCACTGAGAATCCCTGGGGACGCATGATTCACGAAGGAGGAGGGCCGTAGCCCGCTGCCAGAACCATCATCGACTTCGCCACCAAAGAAACCACTGCGACGACCGGCGGCTCCACCATCACCTCCTGAATTAGATTCTCTTTCATTTACATGTCAATAATTGTTGGCAAAACTGAAAAAAAAACTGTTGGCCAACAAGTGGATATTAATGAAAGATTTTCCATCCTTATAAAATATCAATTCTATTTAACATAAAAAAATTAAAATTATAATAGATAATTGAAAACAATAATAAAACAAAACTGTTTAAACTGGACGCGGTCGTCCATCTCCGGCGGCACTCCCACTGCACATGCTTGCCTTGCACGGGCCAGCTTGACATCTAATCTGAAACAAGAACACTAAATAATGTTAAAAGATGTGTCTGCGATTATCATGATGCTATTTTCCCGAGTTATGGTAAGTATACGGTATATGGCCTTGTAGCTCCATACAATGTGTATATGATATCATTGCTGTTTTGTTAGAAATGAAATACAACATGAAATATTAACACTAGATTCGTGTTCTCCATTCTAAATAACAAAAAGGAAATGATTTACACTTATTTTAGAGGAAAATGGCCATCTACCGTATACACACCGTAATTCTGAGAAAATTATAAAACATCACGATAAGAATTGAATGGAATGTTCGTCATCTCTGTAACTAAAAGCCCCCGAACTGTTGAATTTCAGGGAAAAAAAATTTAAATCGACATAAAAAAATATTTGCGCCGTCAAAATATTAGTGGTCGGTTTTTGGGTGTAAAATTTTTTTTGGAAAAAGTGTTTGAATGCAGTTCAAAGAGCTCGCGATTCTCTATTTAATGATATGTCTACCGTCGTATAACATTAACAACTAACAACTCTATGCTCAATTTCATTTTAAGGAAATATATGAAAAATTTAAAACATGGCATAGGTTGTTGAGCTCTTCGCATTGTTAATTTTGGACTAATTTTTGCAGGCGAAATTGAAAAAAAGTACCGTGCTCGAAGATTAAGAACAGGATAACTAGAATAAAAACGAAAACTGCAGAAGATTCAACTTGCTCAAAAGAATAATTCTAACGAGCAAAAACTTCTGCCCTGAGAAATGACCTAATCATAAATCAAAAAATTGAACGCGACAAAATCAGTTCGCTAATCCTATAAAGCAAAATGACCAGAAAATAAACAAATATCAAAGAGGATGCCAAAACCTCAAAGTGGTGCTTCGGGGTGGCCGCCAATATCTCGCCGATGCCGCGCCAGGATTCCGCGGCGCCGATGTTGGAAGGGGCGCCAAGCGTACATCTTCTCTTAAAGTGTAAATTAATCACATGAACAACAATTCAAGCAAAAAGGAAAGGCAGAAACAACAAGATAAACATGTAATCTCGTTTAGCACTGAATAAGTTTTATTCGGCAGTTATGAGAGCTGCGACGCGACCGCAACGCGTACAGGTTCTCATTTTGCACTATGCACCTCGTACGATGCACGTAATGTCATTGTTCTTAATTGCACGGTGAATGGGACCATTTTTGAATAGTTATATGTAATTTTACATTTCTGCACGCTTCACCTGATTAAAAATTACGTGAACCATGCAAATAATCACGAATGGTCGCATGGAAATTAAGCACCATATCATTAGGTGCGCCGTACTACAGCGTGCACCGTGCAAAAAATTAATTGTCGCGTTTCGAAATTCTCGGTAAAGCTGTAGCTTTTTGGATTGCTGTTAGGTTTTCTGCAAGTATTCTTTTCATTTGTTTAATGTTTGACGACGAATATTTGCTTCTATGTTTTTCTTGCGATTGTAGTCCCGCCATCCACGCAACGGCATCGAAATGAAGCACCAGGGCGTCAACGACTACGGGCGTCAGGGTCGATGCCATCTCTAACGGTTAGAAATTACGTTTTAGGTTTATTTTTTATTTATTTAACTGTTTGGTATTCGAAGTGTTTTGTTTAATCGAAAATTTCGTAGGCATTTTGTTCTTAAGTTTGTTTTTTTCACTGGAATGAAATCCGGTAGTTGTTTTAGAATAAAAATAAAGGAAATCTTTCTTAACGGTTTATTCGAGAATGCATCCTTTTTGGAATAGCTTTCAGATTATACTTCCATTAGTTTGAGTATGCGTATTGTATAGTGGGAAATCGAATGAAGTTCTTTTCTTTTATCCTTTTTTTTAAAGATATTCGATTCAATTTAAACTTTTTTGTAGTGGCGACTATGCGGAAGCCACGGGAGGACTCTTCCGCCGGCGCCTAGGGATGCGACTTCTAATGGTTAGACATCACTTTTTGGCTTTATATTTATTTGTCTAGCATTACAGGTGTTTAGTTTTGTTTTAAAACGGAGTAGGTCTTTTGATCTTTTTTAACTTCACATAATATTAAAATCCAACTTTTTTTAAGGATAAAATCAAGGTAATCTTTCTTAAAGATTCATTTGATAATGCATTTTTTTGGGAATAGTTTTAACATGATTTTCCTTTTAGCCGATTAATGTCGGAGCGAAACTTTTGTTTTTATTTTTCGGTTCTCCTTTAATCCGTTTCATAATTTGCTTTAAAATTAGCGTAATGTAGTAAGAGCGTAGTTTTATTTATTTAAAAAAGATCAATTTATTGACATAAGAAACCACTTCATAGAGAATTCTTGTACCGTACTCATTGAGATTACGGTAGTCGATAATGCTTAAACTGGTTCATTTTAATTCACCCCCCCCCCCGCACAATTAGTTTCTTTTTTGTCGGTATCTCTTATAAACTTTTCTTATTTCAGCACGAGCAACGTGTCCTGTTCGATAAAGTGGACGGGAGTCCTCGGGGGCATCGAGTGGACGGCGAACTCTTGAGGGAGTTCGTATTCCTCCCTTGCAGCCTTCCTTCCCAATTGAGAAAGGTTCGACATATACATTTTATTTTCCTTTGGTGTTTTTATTGTCTAAAATACAGCTTTTTGGGCGTTCTTTCGCCAACCCGTATTATTTTTTTCACGACATTGAATAGATTAGATGTGTGAAAGGAATGCACTTTCCTTGACTGTTAAAGGGAAAACCTTTCACTAAAGCACTTTTGCTGACCAACGGTTTTTGTTGTTTCTTGGTATCAAAAATTATTGATATTATTTAAATGAGGGGGATCTAATTCAGGAGTGGATGGATGTGCCCCGGCCCTCTTCTTCTTTGGTGGCGGCTTCGATGACGGTCGGTCCTGGTGGCGGCGGACCTGGCCGCGCCCTCCGCTTTTGTAAGTATTTTTCTTCTTTTAAAGGTTTGGTAAAGTACATTGTATACAACAGGCTGCTTCTTTTAATTTATTCTTGCTTATCTAGTGCTTAGTTTCATTAGAAAAATCTAAGTTAGCATCGCAATAATGTAAGTTGGAAACAGTGACATGGTACGGTATCAGGGTAAAAAGGTACTGTCCTTTCGACAGACCTTATTTTGGGCCTCCCCGATGTTCTACCCCACCATGTTATTGAAGGCCATTTAGACAAAAACAGCTAATCCACCCTGGTTTCCCGGCCTAATAATTCATTCCCCACCCTAATCTTTTGGGTCCTCGACAGCGGCTTTTATTCCCTGTACGGTATGCATACTGTAGCGGCGCAGCCTTCTTTTAGGTGATGATTCACAGCTTGACTTTCGGCCGGTACAAGGCTAATAGTCTAAGTTTATCCTGTTGGGTATCGCGCCCGTAATTTTGCGCCTTTGTATCGTAATTTCTTTGAAGAAAAGAATCATCTAATCTAGTCTTTTCGAGTGAATTGAACCAAGGAATCCACTGAAATTAATGCTGCTATATCAGGGTGGGCTAACCCCCCCCCTATCGTTAGCATCCGTGATTTCCTTGTAGTGTTGTCGTGAGTTAAGTTCCCTTCCTATTTTCAACTATCTAAAAGTAGAATTCCTTTAAAATGTGGAGTTGTTAGTGTTCCTATTTAATCGTAACTGAAACTGAACAAACAAGTTGTAGGATATTCTTTCTTTTTTTCTGACAAAATTTCAAAGGAAACGTTTTCAACCATTCATACCGTAACTCCTGTTCTTTTTCTTTATCCTTTTCTTTAATCTCAATCTCCCTTCACCCTCTCTTGTTTTACCTTCCTCAATGTCTTTTCTTGCAGACCATGGCGGCCGACCCGAGACCTACCGCCAGCACTTCGAGTCGATCTCCCGAATAATCACCGGTGGGGGCTAAAAAGGAATCGTCTATTTTACATACCCTCCCTGATTTTTTGCCTTCAATCTAGTTAGTCTCCATATTGCGAATTGATTCTTTCGAATTCATGCTTTCTCTGTAGTTCGTAAGTCCACTTATTCCTATCGTCGATTTTTGTTTAGTTAACATTATAATTCCATTAATTTTCTGCTTTTCCTTACTTCATTTTTTCTTACACTATGTTTTAATTGGTCCGATGTTGAAATTTCAACCTTTAGCCAGAATTAATGGTCGTTTAAAATGACGTGCCACTTTTGACAGCCGTAAAAAATGCCTTGCCAATTTTGATAGCCATCAAATTTGCTGGACTTTTTTGACACCTGTTTAAACTGCCATGCCATTTCTGCTAGCCGCCAAAATTGGCAAGCTGGTTTGGCAAATTTTTCACTCTATTATTTTGGCTTGGCAAATTTAGCAGTTGATCAACTCTGGCAGGTAATCTTGGCAGATTTATATCGCTGCTTTTTTTGGCAAAAAGGCCCACTCCTCCTCGAGAAGCTGTGACATATTTTTCAACCATTTTCTGTGCCATCTTCGTTTAACACTTGCGTAATTTTGCCTCGACACTTTTGACTCGTATCTTTTTTTGGTTAGGTTGTTTTTGCCATTTTAGACAGCTGTTGATTTTGGCATGATGAATATTGAAGAATAAACCTTGATGACATTCTTGACAATCATACAAATTGCCATGGCATAATAAATGGGCTTGAAAACTGGCAAATTTGCTTGCCAAAAATAACAGCAAAACTGAAAATTGCAGAGAAAAACCAAACTTTTTAATTCACACTGTCTTATATGAACATATGTATGTATATAATGTGAGAAAAGCCGTGACATGCAAGGCAAACAAAGTGATGAATAAAAACGAAATTTTCTATATATTCCCAAAAATTAACTTTTCATAATTATAGGAGATCTGGCCGCTCGCCGACTACATCACCGTGCATGTTCCGCTGATCCCGGAGACGGAGAATCTCATCAATGCCAAGGGTCAGGATATGCCGTTACTTTTCTCCATCACTTTTTTCTACCTTATCTTTAAAATATATATTTTCCAGGTTTTTTTTATAAAGTAAAGTTAAATAAAGTTGATGATGCCAATAAAAAAACATATGAGTTATATATATATTTTATTGATTGATTGATTGATTGATTTAAAATTAGCTTTTAAATCCATAATTCAGTGCTCGCGACCTGCAAAAAGGGCGTGCGCATCGTGAACGTAGCACGCGGAGGCATCATCAACGAGGACGATCTGCTGGCAGCCATCGAGATGGGACACGTCGCGGGAGCGGCGCTGGATGTCTTTGCTGAGGTGAGAGAGAGAGACGAGGGAGAGAGAGAGAGGGAGAGAGAGGGGGAGAGGGAGCGAGAGAGAGAGAGATAGAAAGAGAGAGACAGAGAGAAAGTGAAAGAGAGAGGGAGGGTGAGGGAGGGAGAAAGAGTGAGGGAGAGAAAGAACGAAAAAGAGAGCGTGGTGAAACGAGCGATATTTGGCACGTTTGTCAACACGCAGGAGAAACAGATGAGAAACAGAGGAACGAAATTGCAGAAATTAAAAAATTGAACGTTTAACAATAGCTGAAAATATCCGTGGTATGCGCCTAGAAAAAACACACAAGGCAGTAGCGAATTAGGTGGAAAAATGAAAAAAAAATGAAAAAAAAATAAATAAAAATCCTATAGTCTTATTTCCCTTGGCATGAATAGGAGCCGCCCACAAAGTGGTCGCTGGCGAAGCATCCGCGCGTCATTGCCACTCCGCATCTCGGCGCGTCCACCACCGATGCGCAGCTACGAGTCGCCGCCGAGGTCTATTTCCGGCTCCAGATTGACTAATTAGCATAATTAATTTGCATAATTAATTAGCATAATTACTTAAATTGAAACATCTGTGATGAATCAGCAGTTGCACTAGCTATGCATGAAACTCAGGAAGAAGTAAGCAGAAGTATGTATGCCTGAATATCGATGGATTTTGTTATCTTTTGAGTGCATGATGTTAGGAATGGTTATAAAATAAGTAAGCCTTGTCATGATCAGGTGGCCGACAACATTGTCCAGCTCAAGCAGAACGGCGCGCTCCTCGGCGTGGTTTGTTTCGTTCATTTTTGTCATAAGAAAGGCAATGAGCTCAAGACAGTTGATTATTGTCTTGAACAATATTATTCTGTTAATTATCGACATTAAGTAAACTTGAATATGACGACACTTGAGTAAACAGAATTCAATAGTCAGTACGAGAAAAAGCAGTGAGAGTTTTTTTTTGTTTCTATTGGTGTGACAAGTCCAATGAAGAAGAAAACATTCCATCGTTCAGTTGAATGCGAAGGAAGTCTATGGAAAGAAGTGAATACAGCACAACCAAGAGCCGCGAACTCGCGGTTGGAAGAGAAGCTACGCTGCAGTCTTTTTTTTATTTCTTTCTATTCTTGCCATATTTTCTCACTTTGTTGTGCCAATTAATAGGTTTACATAATATTGTTTGTGCTTGTTGACGTTGCATTCAATACTTTCAACAGGTTTTTGCATGATTTTACCTTGTTTCAAGTTTTATTTGTTGCCTGGGAAATAAAATATGAGGAGACATCTTTTGTGAAGAAGCAGTTTCAGAGGGGGAGGTGCAATAAAAGACACGTAAAGCTTCATCCTTCACTCGGATCTCTGGTGGGGGGGGGAAGACTGCAAAGAGCGAGCAGTGGACAGAGATAGAGGTGGATAGAGGGTGCAAGGCAGAGATAGAAAGAGAGATTGAGAGCGAGAGCGAGAAAGAGAGAGGATATAAGAAGCCGCTGCAGTCCACAGTGTCAGCTGTGATTAATCGCCTCCAGAGGGCAGATCAACTCTTCGTCTCTGATTCTCTGATCTCTCTTCGAACGCAACGGATTTTTTGTTGCTGCTCTCGGACTTTTCCACTCGATCTCGCTGATTCGCTCTATTTCTCCACCTCTCTTTTCTCTCTTTCTCTCTGTCTTTCTCTCTCTTTCTTCTCACTTCCCTCTCGCTAACCACCCTGTCTAAGGCAATCTTTCGCTCTCTCTCTCTCTCTCTCTTCCTCCTTCTCTCCCTCTCAATCTCTCTTCCTTCCGCTCTCTCTCTCTCTCTCTCTCTCTCTCTCTCTCTCTTTCTCACTCCCTCTCTCCGCATCACTGACCCTGGCAGCCTTGTTCAGACCGCACGTTTCTGGCAGAGAGAGAGTGCCGATTTCACTCTGGGTCATTCTCGTGCATTGATTGAGTCTTGCCCAGGTGGCTGCTGAATCTGAGAACTTCCAGAACTTGTTCCCTGGACTTTGAAACTTTATTAAATGATTGTTCAGTACGCCTATAATAATAAAAAACTTTATGAAAATGTGGTTTATGTCTTTTAAACAAAATGTATACTCTTGAATTGCGCCATTCTTGAATTTTTATAACTTAATGCTATGTTAAAACTTAATTTAAAAATTTATTTCCAGAAGATGCTTTTGACTCTGTCGAGGCTTCCCCTCGTTCTCGTGTGCTTCGTCGAGCTCGTCTCGTCTCGGCCTGCCTTCCAGACCATCAAGAGCCTCAGCGATCTGCCGAATGAATACCAAGGTTGCAAGTGAAGAATTGGGATGATATTTAGCATGCATGCATAATTATTCTCATAAGCAAGTAATCAGTTCGGCGAGCAGATATCTCGTCGTCAACATTTTATCCGGCTCCGAAATAAGAAAAATTCAGGTATCAGAGGGTTACAGACTATATTTCCGTCAACATTTCATCCTTCTCGGATATAAAAAAAAACAACGACATAATCATTTCTCTCCATCTCCCATGTGTTCGTCTTTGAATAGCCCCCAGTGTTCCTACTGAACCCCAATCTCTCTTGTTTCCTTCCCGGCTGCTCACCGAACTGTTGCAAGCAGCCTTTACAGAGATCCTTCCGGCGCCGGTGCGCGAGTTCATCGGCGGACTCAGCGATGCGGACAAGGCCGCACTCGCTGAGGTCGCCAAGAACCACGCGCAATACACCGACATTGACAAGGTAATCACATCAACATCGCAAAAGGCGCACCCTAGAATCGCCGGACTTTCTATCTCTGAGATCCCCGGAATCGGCGAATGTACATTTTTGAACCATGGTTATTGCTATTGGGTCGTAAAACACAACTGTATCTATAGAATCGGACAAAATCCTATTATCACCAATTGGTTCTTTCACGATTAGACTTTTTGAAACAATCTCACTCGATTGAAACAGTCTTCCACATCCGCAGCACTATTCAACTTGCAACAACTGTGAACAATCAATTAATGACTTCCCCGGGAGTTTTTTCCATCATTGAATTAGTAAATTTTATCTACATTACTCATAAAGGCGACTTCTCCTTCAGCTGCTGGAGGCGCTAAAAGAGAAGTCGCCCGATCTTTACGAGCGAGCAGTGAAACTGCACGAGGACGTCCGCGAGAAATTCGACGCGCTCTCCGACGAGGCCAAGAAGTTCGCTGAAGGGGTTTGGCTTCATCGTTTGCTATTTGTTTAAGTAATTTTTAGCAAAATAGTAAATATCCGTCATTTTCTTGTTGTTATTGAAGCTTCCTCGAATATCAAGTCTTTCGTATAGATACTGCACGTATCATTAAATAGTACAGTTATAAAATTGAATGCTTGTAAAAAAATTATTTCCAGGTGATTGGTGCTGGCCGCAAAATTCATTCGGCCTACCTTGAGAATAAGATTCCGTCCATCGACGAGCTCAAGGAGATGGTAGGAAAGAGTTAGCGAGAGAAAGGAAAAGAAGAAGAGAATTTTGGGAGTTGCATTAGTATGAGATTATTTAGAGACATAATTAGGATGGAAAAAGAACAGAAGAGATCATGTAGCTCGCACTTGAATTCTTTTACCAGACACGAGGGCGAGAGAGCGTGCAATTTGGAGAGACTACGGGTCAGGAAAATTATAAAAGCCATTTCCTTACAGGTGGCTACCGAAGTGGAAAAGTACAAGGCGCTCTCGGTGGAGGCGAAGGAGAATCTCGACAAGAACTTCCCCGTCATCGCCGCCGTCTTCAAGAACGAGAAATTCCAAGCGATCGCTCAGCAGTTCCTCAAGAAGGACTGAGAAATGTGGAGAATCTTGCTGATTGTATTTTGGCCTTGGCCGACTTTTGCGCTCCCTTTTTGAATTGTGTGTCTTCGATAAAAAAAAAGTAATTAAAAGTTGTTCCACTTCTTCTAGCACAAAATCTCAAATGGAGATCTACACAGAACATAAGTTTTGTACATTGAAATTTGGCAACTAAAACTAAAATATTTCAGCAAAAAGTTACTATTTAAAAAAAAAGTACTTCGACATCCGTTAAGCCTTTGTGGAGCTGTTGCCAGAACGTTTTTTTTTCTTCCCGCCTTATCACCTGGCAACATTTCATCTTGGCCAAATGCCAAATAATCGTTAATAGTCTTGTTTTCGTTTTCTACCTTTCCGCAATTGACAGGCGGGGGTGTGAAAGTATTGCGAGATTGCACTTTCTGATTAGATTCTGCTGAAGAAGAAGAAGAAGGAGAACTGTCTCTGGCAGACATCGAAGAGCACCGTGACAATTATGGACTCGTCATGATAACGAAGATCTTTGTCGGTGACACGGCCTAATAAAAACACATTGCAAAACTATGATAAAGGCAGTTCTGTGTCTGCGACATATAATTAGATTGAGGTGGTTGAGCCAAAATGAAGCGAGATAGTGAGAGAGAGAGAGAGAAAGAGAGAGAGAGAGAGAATGAGGAATTAAGAAAACGAGAGACAGGTAGGAGAGGGGATGAAATTGAGCTAGAGAGAGAGAGAAAGACGGAGAGAGTTGATACAAAGGGGAGTGAGGATCGAGAAAGAGAGCACTGTCAAGAAACTCTGCCAGAGTGCGCCTGGGGGAACGAGAGACTGCAGGGATGGCCAATAGCGGGGAGTGGAAAGATGATATAAAAACGACAGTTGCAGACCACATTCGCTGTCACAGGTGGTGGAATTAGGCAAATAGGAAATGATAGAGAATGGAGAGGAAGTGAGACCGGAAGGGAAGATAAATCGGGTTAAATATTTCATGTACACGTGATGAGAGAAAAAGAGAGAGAGAGAGAGAGAGGGAGAGCAACCAGAGAAGCATGTAACCTGTAGTCAGTCACAATCATAGACAAACGATTCTACGACTGCACCATTTCGAAAATATCTCCTGCGTTCGTGCTTGCTCACCTCTCGTGTTCGTTCAGGAAATATTGAATCGCTCTTCTCTATTTATCGTTTTCTCTCCCCTACTTCCCTTTTCCCTGTCGCAAAAGTCCGACATATCCGTCGTTCCTCTCTCATTCTTTCTCTTTTATTTTTCTCCCATTCTCCCTCTCACTCTCTCTCTCTCTCTCTCTCAATAACTCGCTCAGCTTGATCATTGAACTGCCCGTTAAACTGTCGCGCGTCCAAGCCCCAACCTCATTCCTTATATCTTTACTTTCTCCGGTTCTTTACTTGATGTTATATGCATTTAATTTAGTGTCATGCATATGTAAATTGTGCCGCCGGAATGATGACAAGCAAGTTGAAGTGAGTGACTGTATCGATAGCTATGAAGGAGAGAGTTGGAAGAGCACTTTCGTGACTCGTAGAGAGAGAGAGAGAGAGAGAGAGAAAATGAGGGTGAGAGAGAGGGAGCGAGAGAGACTGGGAAAGAGAGGAAGAGTGAGAGTGAGAGAGTGAGTGAGAGGGAGAATGAGAGTGAGAGAGAGAGAGTGAGAGATGGCGGGTGACAGGCAGGATTATGCAATAGTGACAGAAAACATGCCATCCAAAATAGAGAGTTTTAGAGTTGGCAGGGGTGGTGACATGGGCTGGAGAGCGCAAGCACAAGGTTGTCACAGGCGAAGAGAGAAAAGTCGGCCGAGCAGCGCAGAGTTGTTGTTCAGTTCCTTGCATGGCCTTGCGCATACTGGTAATCTTTCTCTCTCTCTCTCGCTCTCTCGATCCCTCTCTCTCTCTCTTTCACTCTGCCTCTCTGTCTCTCTCCCTCTCTCCCTCTCTTTCTCTCTCCCTTCTTCGCAATACATACATACATACATATTCCTCCCTCTCCACTACTTCCGATCTCTCCTTGTTTTACTCTAGCTTTGTGCTATCTTATTCTCTTTCTCTCACCTTCTCTCTCTTATAATCTACCACCATCTCTTACAGGAACTGGTCCCATCTCTCTCTCCCGTTCCTCTGTCAAACTCTCACTCTCAACCACGTGGGTGACTCTGTGACGGAGTGGATGAACCACCACTAAACCGTCGCATTTCTTCTATTCCATAGAATCTTTTTGGGAAGCTATTGTTTTAAAAGAGAAAGAGAAGAGGTTTTTACCGACAAAAACTTTTTAAAAGTTGAGACTGCTCTGAGCTAGAACGACTTATATTACTTGACTTACGTACACTCTTTCCCTCTCACTCTCTCCCTCTCACTCTCTCCCTCTCACTCTCTCCCTCTCACTCTCTCCCTCTCACTCTCTCCCTCTCACGCTCTCCCTCTCACTCTCTCCCTCTCACTCACTCGCTCTCTCTGACTGCGGCTGCTAAAAGAAACCATCGAAAACATGCGAAATTAAGTTCTCGAAAAAAGCAACTTCAAAATCTTGGCCGCCCAATGCTCACAAATTTTTCCATTCAAGCTCTTTTTGACTTTTCGACGTCAATGAATCTTTTGAGAGCAAAACGCCCTTCCCGCGACCATTTTCATGCCATCTCACTCATCACCATTCGGTGACATTTTGATACGGGCAGAAGAAGAATAAACGGATCCGTCTAATCATTAGCTACGAAGGCGCTTCGCAAGTCAAAACCGCATGATTTTGACTCTATTGGAAATTATGTGTTTAAATGTTTGACTGAAAGCTGTCAACCCTTTGGCGGCAGACTTGCCAATCGACTGAAGGATCTCCGCGAATGAGCAAGGAGACGAGATGAGAAGTTGCCAACTCTACGCTCTTCTTCTCTGCGCACTTTTAGCAGTTGAAGTCGCCGCTCTAGCTGAGACTGAGAATGACAAGAACATCGTCGTCGTGAGATTCTATTTAATACTACATTCTTTCTAATCTACATAAACTAACAGAAAAAAAGCCATTATCTAAGAACTTTGCTTAAATTATAATCAAAATTGCCCTAACTGTTGTGTATCAATGCGGCCAGATTTTCATTTAAAAAATTTACCTATTAACTTTTAAATATATATTTGTTTTTATTATCATTTCTAGAAACGGTTGCGTCGCCGCTCACGACGTCCGGCTCCGGTGGCGACGCCCGCGGAAGACGACTACGAAGAGGAAACAAGAGAAGAGGAGCAAGATGGCGATGACACGTTAGATTTGACATATTTTTATGGTTTTTCTAAAATTGTTCTTTTTGCTTGTTGAACACATATTCATTTATGCTTGTATGACTTCCTAGAAATACTCTATTTGAAATTGTCGCCCCAGGCAAAAGTCCCACAAAAGATTTGTGAGTCACTATAGTTCAAAAGCAGATAAATCCCTACTTAATGTCATGGAATTAAAAGAAAACTTTTTAACGAATAAATCTTTTTCATAGCGTTGGCGACGTCGTCAGTGACATTCATCGCGCGGGCAAGACCTTCCAGCACGAGAAGATTGTCTCCGTCTTCAAGGTAACGAAGCGGCTATTGAATAAGAACAATTAAAGAGCTCGCATGAAACTAACAGCAACAGCAAGAAAAA
>CALZFC010000059.1:1035000-1260000 GCA_945643635.1 Allodiplogaster sudhausi | reverse complement strand
AGAGAGAGAGAGAGAAAGGAAGGGGTAGAGAGAGAGAGCGAGAGGGCGAGGGGGAGAGAGAGTGAGGGAGAAAGAGGAAAAAAGAGAAAGAAGAGAGAGAGGGAGAGAGTGAAAGATTGGGAGAGAGGCGATATTTATAGGAGAGCGCCTTTTTAGTAGTGCATATGAGACAGTAGCAAAACTGCATAATCGCTTATTCAAAATCCCACAATAATACGTAATAGCCTCTTGAAAGAAATCCACCTGGTATGCATGAGAGAAAAGTATTAAATGACCATCCATTCTTATCACCTTCTCCTTTCCTGCTTTCCACGATCACTTTCATCCGAATCACCGGTGATAAGACTAAATCCTCGCATATCTTGCCCTTTTTAATATCGATCTTAACACTGACAAATTGCTCATCGAATTTAAATAATATAAATTCTTTTTTTGAATCGTGAATAGCTTTAAACCTTCTTTCTTGTATTGTTGTCAACTTAAACGTGCAATTTTTTTGCAAATAAACTCTTCAATAGAACAATTGGCGATCAAAAATTAGATTTCAGAGATAGATATTTTTAAGCAGGTTTTCTCCGTCGACTAACTTTTTTTTTTAGATGTTTGTGCGGTCATAAAAGAAAAGAATTGCAGCGAATAGTTATTGTCTATGGCTTTGGCGATCGAGAGAGAGTGAGAGATAGTGAGAGAATGAGAGAGAGAGAAAGAGACAGCAGAGAGATCTCACGATCGGACAGACGATGAACGTGTATAAGAAAAAAATTAAAAACATTGAATTAATCATTCATTTCACGAGCTCAGAATAGAGCCATTATGTCGTTTTCATGCTATAGTAAGCGCTTTGAAACATCCACATCTTGACAGCCCGAGAATGCTGTAACTCATTTGTCATTTCTTAAACGAGGAATTCAACTTCATTTGCTGCGTTGTCTTCATACATTTCAAACACACTTTAGTCCATGTTACACTACTGTTGACTGAATGGATTTGGTGTTGGACGTATGGGCGGAGTCTAGTCAAACTTGTAGCCCTTGCGGGCCTTGCGGGCGAGCACGATGGTGGCTGGGTGGACGGCAGGCCCGATGATCTGGTTCTCCTTGCCGCCGAAGCCAGCCGAGCACTTCTCGTTGCGGACGTCGCACTGGAAATCATTGTTTTAGAATAGAAGATGAGCAATTTGGTGAATGGCTTGCCTTTCCAAGGATCTGCTTTCCATTGAACGTGATGACGGCCGGCGAGATGTCGCCCTTGTGGTAGTTGACGTGCACGGGCACGAACTCGCGCTCCGTTCCGAAGACGAAGACTTCCTGAACGGAAAGCGGGTACGGTAGGTTATTGGACGGGTCAAACAGCCAAATGGACTGACGGAGAAGGGCTTTCAGTGGTAGTCGAAACCGCGGACGTGCTCGGAGAGGTTGACGAGCAGCTGCAGCGAGCCGACGTTTCCGGTGAACTCGCGGTTGACCCACGCGAAGTTGGCAGCGATCTGAAGAGGAATCAGTATTATTTTGGGCAAGATAATTTTTTTTGTAAATATTTGAATGAGAGGAAAATAAATCTTACCTTGCCACCCTCGTTCCAGACGCGGCCCATAACAGGCTCACCGGCCTGGTACCAGAGGGCCACGTACTGGTCGGGGTTCTGGCCGGGGATCGTGTCGAGGGTCTTGTCCAGTGCCCTGAAATAGATATATGAAATATGAATTCTCCACATTTCTTATCAGGAAATGGTACAAACTTGACGAGTTGACGAGTCGGCCACGGGTCGCCGACCTTCGCGTCGAGCCACTCGTTCGTCATGACGAGCGGGCCCGGACGCGGCTGGACGGCACCACAGGAAGAGCACTCGCAGAACGGGGGGCCGCCCTGCAGTTCACTATTTCATTTCCTTTTCTTTTCTTTGCCAGGAAAAGCAACCTTGATGTTGCGCATGATGATGTAGAACTCGCCGTTGAGCTGGCCGCCCGAGAACTCGGTCGCTGCGCCAGAATGGCTAAATACTTTTATAAATCACGATTTCGAACTTCGCATGATTCTCAACACCTGAACATGGCCTTCTCGGTGTTGTTATCGATGTAGCCGAGCAAGTTGCCCTTCTCGCCCTTCCAGAGAATCGGCATGGACTGGCCACACTTCACGAGCTGGCGGTTCTCCTACAGCTTGGCGAAGCGGTCCGAGTACTTGATCCACTCGTACCAGTAGCCCAGCGAATTGTGGTCGCCCTTGTACGTCAAGATCTGCAATATATATGTGGGTTCCATTAGTTTGATTTTAGAAATAGTAATTATATATGTTGCTGATAGAATAAATGCCCACCTGAATCTGGCCGCCCAGATCCTTGGCGCCGGTGAGCTCGGCCTTCTTGTAGGGGAAGGAGCACTCGACGACTCCGCCGTTGTTCCAGGCACGGCCGTGGATGGGCACGCCGTGCTTGTACCAGAGGGCCACGTACTGGTTCTGCTCGCCCATCACCTTCACCGGAGCGTCGGGGAAAGGAGCGCCGATTGGCTGAAAGGAAGGAGGGATTAGACGGGTCAGAAGAGGGAATGGTTGGGGTTCGAGGAGAAAGAGTAGGATACCTGGAAAGCCCAAGTGTCCTCCTTCGGTGGCGGGTTCGGCATGGCGAGAAGTAAGAAGAAGAAGCGAAGAGCAGCACTGATAGGAAAGAAGCCGCACGATTAATCTCCCTCGAGGACACGGACAAGCGTCTCGGATATGTCCAGGACATTTTCTGGGGTGGCAGACAAATGTCGCAGACACTAAGAAAAATGCCTATGTTAATACACATGTCTCGCATCTGTCTCTCAGGTGTCTTTGAAATGTCGCAGACACTTTTGGAAAAATATTATGTCCAAGACATTAAGAATGTCAGGGACAATGTCCATGACATCCTGGGAAGGCGAGAGAGTATGCAATTTTAAGAGAGGCGAAACAAACACGCCGAATGTCATTTCGTGTCTCCGAGACAAAAGTTATGACTTTGTCTCATTGAAGGGTCAATCGTACTGTTTATACGTACTGTAGCTGCTACTTTTGGTAGGAGAAGCAGTTTTCAAAAAATCTTTTTTTTTAATTCGCATCCACTGTCGTTTTGTTTCTTAATTCTGTGATTTGTTCTCAAATACGTTTTGCTGATTAAATAGATGAGCTCCGCTCACTTGACCGGCGAATAGAAGAATATTTTCCGCTTTCAGAAGATGCGCGAAAGCCACCGCTCCCGAATAGGAGAAGACGGTGAAGAAGGAAGAGAAGGAGAAGTAAGACGACGACATGAGATTCGGCCTCGTCGACTAATTCTCTCACTCTCTGCCTCTTGTTTTGTTTGATAAACTTGTTTTTCATCGCTCTTCTGTATTGACTTAATGAAGTAATGGAAGGAGATATCTATGGGAATTTTTGCTGGAAAAGAATTCAAAATATCTACAAGCATATTTCGCCTCGAAAATATTCGTAGTGCTGATTAGAAGAATTGAAAATAAAAAGATGGAAGCATTTCCAAAATGCTTAATGTCTGATGCTGCTTTGTGCACTTTTCTTTCGTCTCCATTGTTAAAGATGAGTGTTCATAGTCTGGAGAGAAAAAAAACATGCAACGTGTGCATGTCATGTAAAGGAAAATATATTTAATAAAACATTAATTTCTCCCTATGGAAAATTTGTCCCTGACATGTCAACCAAGTGTCTCTGAAATGTCATGGACAATAAAATGTCCTGGACATATCAGAGACGCTTGTCCATGTCCTCGAGGGAGATTAATCGTGCGGAAGGAGAGCTCCTGGTGAAGAGCGAAGTGAGGAAACTGCAGCAGCCGACCCCTTTTATAGGGGCCGAATGATGCAAATATGAACTTCAGAGGGTGGAAAGAGGGTGAAATTTCCAAATTTTAAGAACTTTTGATGGAACTCACGTGATTTCTTCGAGTTTTCCTGAGTTCATTGACCTGAAAACAATGAAAATACTTGGAATTAGAATTATTGCTTCACTGATTTAGGTATTGCCTCTAATTGACTATGCTAATTCCATATTTGTTCTTTAAAAATTTTAAATAATCAAAATTCACTTGTCTCTTTATTTCGTAATTTGCACCGTTTTTTGTGAACTCAAGTACATCTTGGCAGTAGACTGTGGAAAACTCATTCTCCGTGTTCTCAGCCCCCTCGCCTTCCTCTCGTCTCTCTTCTCCCCAACAACGCCAATGTTGGGAATAAGTGTTCCGAATATGTTTCAAACTTTAGGCAGATTGAAAATGCAGCAGGGAATTCCGCGAATATCTTCAAATGATTTATTGCGAAATTTGTAATTACTTGCTTTTCGAAGCTTCATCAATTCTCCCATTTACAAGTGAAACACTTTCATCGTGCTTTATGCAAATCTTATCAATCATACTGCTTCGAGAAAATATATTTATTATTCATCTACGAATTCGAGGAGAAGCTGACGGTTATTAGCCATTCTTATTTCTTATGGAGAATTATTCAGTTGACACCAAGCATGTTGACTTATTATCACCCTGTGAATAACGTATTAAACAAATTAATCAATGTGTCATGAAATTCGAGTGGACCCTTTATTCGTGCAATCACAATTTCTATTTGGAATATAACAAATTTAAACATTCATTAAATATTCAGTGATCGCCTTCCATTTAAAATCATTGATAACAATTGGAAGCACGAAAGTCTAGAAAACAACCCCTCAATTGTTCACGAGACTTATTCCTCTTCTTTCTGCCCTTCGGAGCGTGTTTTCCGAATAAAGAACATTTGGATTGCGTTATTTAAAGTAAATTGCGAGATTTCTTCTTTTTCTTCTTTATGGGACAACTGTGAGATGGAAGGGGAAAGGAGAAGTGGGAGTTGATTGGGTGAGGAAAGGGAGAGTGATTCAGAGGTACGGGTACCCGTACCCGTACCCCGGGTACTGGCCGACGTAAGCTGAGTAGCCTGCAGTTAATACTTTATTAATTATTCTTACCATAAAAATCTTGAGAAATGTTTTTGTCGTTTATTGACCGTAGGGAGAAGCGTAGGCGCCATAAAGCTGAAATTGGAGCTAATTTTATTATTTGTAATTTAATAAAAAATTTTTTATTTTTCCCCTTAAAATTATCTGATCTAACTGACATTCGCGGAATAGTATGGGCTGCCAACGGCTCCAGGGATGAAAAATAACACATACAATATTCTTCAAGTATTATTAAACTAAGTCCTTTGTTAAATAGATTTATATTATTAAATAGAACTATAACTTTATCACCAGTAGTAGCTCGGGGCGAGAGGGTAGACCATCCTTCGAGAGTGAGGAGAGGTGAAGTGAATTTTTTTTACTTGAATTTATAAGCTTCATCAATTCAATTATTTACAAGTGCAGCACTTTTTGAGTGCATTCTTCAAAGTGTATCAATAGTGCATTGGCTGACTAGAATGCCACTCGTGTATTTCATCCAAAATCGAATTTGAGGCGTAAAGAAATCGCGCAAACATGAAAGGCCATGAGCACCTTGAGGTCATTATCTGAAATCGAACTGGAGTACGTGAGTACTTGTCAAAATCATGAAAATCTTGTTAATAGTCGTATAAAAGTGCAGGGAAAGGGCATTCTGGGCAGCATAAAAGAGCCCCTCGGAACAGGAAATCATCTCAGTCTCGACTTCGCTCTCCGGTCTCCAGAGGAACTCCGAAGATGGCCTACGTTTCCGCAGTCAGGATCTGCCGTTTTCCCTTTCCCTCGTTCTCTCCTTCTTTTTTCAACCAAACGGTCGTTTGTTCAATTTTTTATTATAATCAAAATCTCCCCAAAAATCTGGACATTTATTTCGGAATAATGATTATATTTCCAAATGCCTTCCGCCACAACTGTTTGTTTTCCCCAGCTTCCCGCCGGTTATCGCCGCGAGGCGCCCGAGGAAATCTCGCGCCAGTACGGCAACCGTCCCGCCTTCTACGATGCCAAGAACGGTATGAGTCTTTTAGATTCCAGGCTCACTAAACATTACATAATTAAATTTCAGGACTCTACTTTGATGGAAAGTGCGCTTACTACTACGAAGACCCGGAGCAAAGCCAGGCATCCGCTCACCAGCTCCAGCAGGGCCACGGGTACCAGTACCAGGCCCCCGCCAACCAGCACCAGGGGTACCAGTACAAGGCCCCCGCCAACCAGCATCAGGGGTACCAATACCAGGCCCCCTCCAACCAGCACCAGGGGTACCAGTACCAGGCTCCCGCTTACAACCTCCAGCAGGGTCAGGAGTACCTGCGCCAGGCTCCCGCCCACCAGCTCCAGCAGGGTCAGGGGTATCAGTACCAGGCACCCGCCTACAATCTCCAGCAGGGCCAGGGTTACCAGCAGGGAGTCCCTGCTCAGGCCCAGCAGGGTTAGGGGTACCAGTACCAGGCACCCGCCTACAACCTCCAGCCTGGCCAGGGGTACCAGTACCCTGCCGCCGCCTACAATCTCCAGCAGGGCCAGGGGTACCAGCAGGGAGTCCCTGCTCAGCCCCAGCGTCTGGAGTACATGGGAGAGGGCTACGGATCCCGCTACGAAGCGCCTGAGCACATCTCTCAGCAGTACGGCAACCGCCCCGCCTTCTACGACGCGGAGCGCGGTTAGCAATAAAATATACATATGCAATTTGAAATTGAAATAAAATGAAAAAGGTAGAATTGAACTTGATTGAGGCCTCTACTACGACGGCAAGCGCGCTTACTACTACAAGCCCCGCGAAGGCCACGCCCTCCGTCGCTCTCCTTCCGCCTCCAACCTAATCACTGGCATCGAGGCCAATGCGATCAACGTCCTCCGTGTCGGCAACGGAACTGAGGTACGGTAATTTTCAAAATTTTCTATGCAAACGTCAAGGCTCTGAAGTTCAATAATTAATCACTACTTTTTGCAGGGCAATCTCGAGGAGATCCGCCGTGTCGTCCCTTCTGTCTACCTCGGTCGCTAGATCTCCCTTCCTTTCCCCTCTCAAAACCCTCCCTTATATTATGAATAAATGCGTTGAGCTAAATGAATTTTTTGGAATCATGCACATTTCGGAGAATAAAAGGGAAAAAGCGAAGATGTCCACAGCGATATGTCTAATCCGCATCTTTTGATAATTCTTTCAAGGTTATGAAAACACTGAAACTAATTTAACACTGAAATTCAACCTGAACGTTAAATAGGAAAATGAACACTTCGGAACCGAGTAACTCGTTTTTGCTCGATTTTTTTGTTATCAATAAAGAAGGCAGTGAGATTGAATTTGATATTCCTTCCTCTCCCCTTCACCTCCCTTACTCGCCAGACGACAATTGAATAAACAACCATTAAAACGAAGTCCACAAAATAACAAATGAATTGATTGTTGCGAATTAAACAAGGAAATGAAATTATTTGTAAATATGACGCATTCGCTTGTTTCCCTTTCTATTTATCCCATTACAAATCGATTTACAAACGATATCGAAATCCCTGGAAGTCTCCCTGCTTTTTATTTTACGAAAAATATTCAAATATGTTTTTTGAAAGAAACATTATGAAGCTATTAAACAGTCAGAAATACTATTCGAAATTATTTGATTTATGTTAAGCATGAAGTTCTCATCATTAACTTTGTTATTTAAGCTGTGAATATCTTTATTCTTTTAGGAGGCGAAAACTCAAATTGTTCGCTATATGTATGGGTGATATTGTGAATGTGTTAGGATTGACAATGAGCATCAGCAAAGAGTCAATTTTTAAAACAAAAAATTAAATTAGTAATTTGCATTTAAAATACGTTGCCTGTAACCGATTTTGTGAAGTCAAGAGCATCTTGACAGTACAAAACAGTCCCCGAGCCTGTGGAAAACTCATTCTCCGCGTTCTCAGCCACTCGCCCTCCCTCTCGTCAACTCTCTCCCTCTCTCTCCAGCACTGTCAGATCTCATTATTTTCCTTTTATCTATGTATGATATACTCTCTAACTCTATACTTCTCTCTCTCTCTCTCTCTCTCTCGCTCTGGATCTCTTTTCTATCTCTCGCTCTCTCACATTCTGTCTGTCTTTCCCTCCGTCTGCCTGGCTCTCTCGATCTCTTTCTCTCTCTCTCTCCCTCTCTCTCTCTCTCTCGCATATCAACCATTCCTCTCTCTTTCATACTAACTATTTGATTATTATATTGTATTTTATCTGTGTAAATTGATAAAATTTCCGTGAATTTGTTAACGTTGAAAAGTCGTTGAGAAAGCATTCGGGAAAATATTATCGTCACTTTATTCAAGAGAACAATAAAATGACGAGATTGTAATAGTGCTCTCCTGGTTGCGGCTTATTGTTAGAACTGCTCGGATGGCTCAACTGTGCGGAGAAGAGCTCGTCGTTGTAGTACAGGAAGTTCTGGCACGGCTGCTCTCATTACGCCGATTTTGGCATCGGCCAATGTCTCCACGCCAGAGGTGCAAAGTGGCCGGCCCGGCCCGGCCCGGCCCGTAGGGCCGGCCGGCCCAACTTTCCAGAAAAAAAGTTGGGCCGGCCCGCAGGCCCGATTGGGATCGATAAGCACACAATGTCGTCCAGTCAGGACGACTGGTGGCATTGTTAAGTGCAAAACTTCCTTCATTTGTTCATTTTTCCCCCTAAAACTCTTTCTACTATACAATAAAATGAATGTTCATAGCACAATCATGAAAAATTCTGAATTTCAAAACACTTAGTTACTTGTCGGAATTTTTTCCCCCCGATTTTTTTGAAAATCGGGCTCAAACGGGCCCACGGGCCGGGCCGGGCCGGGCCGGGCCCAAAATTCTAGGGCCCGGAAATGGATCGGGCCGGGCTGGCCGAGTCCGTGGGCCCGACGGGCCGGGCCGGCCCAAAATTTTTGGGCCCGGTAGCACCTCTGCTCCACGCCTATTTTTATTTAGTGTGTATGGTAGAGAGTGAGAGAGAGAGAGAGTGAGGAAGAGAGAGGGAGAGAGAGAGAGAAAGAGAGAGGAAGTGAGAGGGAGAGAGAGAGGAAGAGAGAGAGAGACAGCAATAGAGGTATAGAAGGAGTGGTAGAGAGAAAGGAAGAAGCAAGGGAGGGAGAAAGAGAGTCGCATTCGCGCGTTGAGCGTTATCTTGCAATTAACCGCGTTAGCGTTGTTGCTCTCACTGAAAATTGGTAGGAAATTTTCCGGTTTCCAGCTAATGTCGAAAATGAATCGCAGTGGTTTTCTGAAATGCCATAAATATATTGAATAGTGATTTCACATGTTTAAACGATACCTCACTAGGCCGTTTTAGATTAAGAAATAGCTAAGTAAGGGAAGAAATAGATGAATAATGATATTAAACAAACTTATGGGAGGTTAATGATGCACCACTTTGGCTCATCGAAGAGGACAACGAGTAGAACAAAAGCACATCGAGTACATCTTTGGAGCCAGCACTTATTCTTCTTTAGTTTCAGGAAAAAAATTTAAAAAAAAAAGGGGCGGAAAGGGGGCGAGCAAGGGACGATTTGTCATGCCTGGGGGCCCGAGCAAGCAGCAGCGGAGGTCACGCCTAGAAGAACAGCCTCCGCTGCCCCAGTGTTCGCCGGCAGCCGCTAGGAGGCGGCAGCCCCCCTTGCCCCCCTCTTCTTCTTCTCTCTATGTATTATGCTATGTACTAAGTAAGACTAAGAGATAAACATATGTAAAGTAACAAAGTGTGTATGTCCCCAATGTACAACACGGCGGCTAGGGGTCCGCCCTAAGGACTCCCGAACCCGGCCGTAACAGATTCGATGAACTCACTGGGGTGGGAGAAGAGATAGAGTAGGGAAGAGAGAGCGAGAGGAAGAGAGCCAGAGAAAAAGAAGAGAAACAAGAGAGAGAAAGAAGAGTGAGAGAAAGAAGAGAGAGAGAGAGAGAGAGAGAGAGAGAGAGAGAGAGAGTAGGGAGAGCGCGAAATATTTGGAGAAAAGACATTTATAGAAGAGCGAATTGTTTAGTAGTGCATATACATAAAGATGGGGATACAACAACTTCTTATCAGCTATCCAAGATTCCACAGCAATAAGTAATGGCCTCTTGACAGAAATCCACCTGGTTTGCATGAGAGAAGAACATTGAATGACTATCCATTCCTTTCTCCTTCCCTTTTATTTGTTTCCAAGATCACTTTTCTCCGAATCACCGGTGATAAAACTAAACCCTCACATAGATATCTTGCCCTTATCAATATTTTAATATCGATCCAAACTGCACATAGAATTTAAATTATAGACATACTCTTTTTTCCCAATCATTAATGGCTTTAAACCCTCTTTGTCGTATTATTGTCAAGTTATGTGCAATTGCTTCACTAACAAACTCAATGGAACAAGTTTATTAACAGCTTCATAGGTCATTATTATCTTACGAATACAACGAGAAACGGCTTTAATATTCGATTTTTGTGTCGCGGATAGAAAAAGAAAAGATAGAACGCTAAAAAAGCGGCTGCGCCCACCGACCAAGAGAAGGAAACCCGCTTTTGTGGGAGAGAGAGAGACAGAGAAAAGGAGAGAGAGAGAGAAAGAGAGAGAGAGAGAGGGAAAGAGGGAAACAGAGACATTATTGATTGATTTTCACTAGTCGCAGATGTCTGCTCTACTACTTCAAAACGACAGAACTGGGTACGTACGAAAGAGAGGGCGAATAACGAACTTTCTCTAGCTACTTCAATATTAAAATAAACTGTAAGCGAATACAAAACAAATGGCTGTTAGGATGTACGGTAGTTGGCCTTCGTTTTTGAGAGAATGAATCACAATTTTAGGGGAGTTTCGCCATTTAGCACAAAAAAACGGAATAAAAAATTCTTGTCGCCTTGTACCTTCCAACCCAAGACAACTATTCTGAATACAAAATAAAAACTCATGAAAAGAAAAAAAACATAAAAATTAATATGTCAGACACACGAATAAATTCCACTTGATTGGAAAATAAGAGCCGAATATTATCGAGTCGAGGTAGAAACCTTTCTTTACTTTTTCGCTCCTCACATCAAGTTAACGATGACAAGATGAGAATGTCACAATTGTACTAGAAAGTTCCGATATTCTTCTTTTCCTCACCATCTCTCATACCACTACTCTTGGGTATCCGTGAAAGAGCACAGCCATGCATAGTCTAGCCAACTGATCTAGCTGCTTTTAGACAACTTTCCTATGCGCCTCAAGAAAGAATGTGGCACAAGTGGGCAGCTATTTTTGAGTTACAGTAAGGGAGAGACTTACTGGTTGTAAGAACAAGAGAGATGAAAGAGACAGACAGACACAGAGAGAAAATGATGATAATAACTTGATGAAATGGATCTTTAACAGCGCGAATGCAAGGCATGCTCGGCAGATATTATTTCATCATTATCGTTGCTAGCTACAGTAATCTCATCAGTTCTGCTTGATTTGAAACAACAACAAAAAAGAAACGACAATTGATGAACAAAGGGATACTATCCGAATTCGAAACAGCGAAATATCTCACATTTCGAAATAAAAAAAAGGAATAAAGACAAAAACTTTAGGGATATTAACACAAGACAATGAATGATAGCAATGCATGATTAAAATATGGTGGAAATGGGGAGGGGGACGGCCATAGAAAGATAGGACAGATATAGGAAATGATGAATGAGGGGGGGGGGTGACCTTCGCCACAAATAAATAACATCAAAATTGTTGTTGGCCGGCATTGCTTACTTACCTGTTAGACTCCTCTTATGACGGTGGCCTTCTGTTGTTATTCTGCTGATTCGTTGCCGGGACATGTCGAAAAGTGATGTCCGGGTTGGAGATGAGCGAATTGGGAGGGGGACGATTGGCCTGCTGAGAGAAGAGCGACGGTGGAGGGTGCCTGGAAGAGCTACGAGTATAGTTATGTAAATAACTATTAATATTACAACTATAATAGTCCTTTAAGGCACTACTTCTCAAGTAAATAGAATAAATAGGCTAGGTGGGCTCAATTTCTCTAATATCTCAATCACTTTTGCAACTGTGCTATACGCAAATATAAACGACATGAATTAAAGTTCTTTCATTTTTCACTCACATTCACCACTGAAAACAACGGGTACTCGAATATGTGTTCTAAGTGTAATGTAAAAAAAACCTTAAACAAATTAAAAGCATAATGCTTGCGGTAAGCCCTAAAAGTTCACCCCAAAAGCTACTGCACCTGTTAGCCTGTTTATTGGCAAGGCTTATATTAGAATACAAGCATGTTTCACAGAAGAAAACTTTTGTTTTATTTGAAAGTTGGTATTGAAAATCTACACTAGATAGTATCAAAATTTTAGTTTTTTTTTTGTAGACACATCCAAATCTCTCAGAATCTCACAAAAGTACCGTACCCGTAAGCCTGCTGAGGAGGCGGAGTACTGTAGAAGTGTTGATGCATCATGGGAGGATGCTGCTGCTGTTGGATTGACTGGAATTGTTGCTGTTGCTGAACCGGGGCTGTCGCCCAGGCGCAACCCTAAAAAGGTTTTTGGTATATAATTCAAAAACGTTAATCCAGTATATAAGAATTACAAAAATATTCTCCTCAGCATTGTCTACAACTATTTTTCAAAGATAAATTGGAAATAGTTAAAGTATTTGACGAAGAAAAAAGCCGACTTGCGCGGGATAGAAAGAGACGAGAGTTAATGAGACAGAGAGAGAGCGCGCGAGAGAAAAAGAGAGAGGGCGAGAGCTAGAAGATAAAAGAGCGAGAGAGAGAGCGAGAAAACGAAAGAGAGAGAGGGAGGGGGGGGAGAGAGAGAGCGCGAGAGAAAACGAGAGGGCGAGAGCGAGAGAGAGAGAGAGAGAGAGAGAGAGAGAGAGAGAGAGAGAGAGAGACAACACGTACCCGTGGCGGTGCTCCTGCGTGATAGGGCGGCGGTGCTGGGAGTGGTCTGAGAAGAGATGGTGGAGGACGTGTCGTGTCCACGAAAGGGGAAGAAGCAGGCGGCGCGCCGTACTGGCAATGAGGGGGAACATTCAATATTTCGTTACTTCTCAATATTTTCTTTCTTTTTTTTTAAATTTAAATTTCAAATTCTTCTTTTAACATCCCTAATTATTTTTTGTTTATACTAACAAACAATTATGTTTATATTACTTTAAAAAACACATGTCTTTTCATGCGTATCAACAAGCAAATCACATCAAAGAACCCTGCAAGACCCGTCATTCCCTAATTATCCAGTTCGGTTCAAGCTAGACACGCAAACTACCACTCTCTTGCTATAAAACGTGCTCGAAATCTAACGAACCCTTCAATAACTTGGGGCCTTTCACGCTCAATTATCCTGATATTTCAGTTTACGATTTTTTTTATTGTACAAAAACCCAATTCCAAAATGAATGAAAACCACAGTATTAACTTGACAATGAACTTTACAGAAACCGGTGCAACTCAACAGATACCTGCTGCATGTTATGGTTGTATCTGCCGTAGTCGGAGGGGGATGCCACTGGTGCAGGAGATCCATAGAGGGGAGACATCATTGACGCGTCTTGGAGTCGCATGAGATCTCAAACGTTTTTTATTACTAATAAAATAAATTTATTTATTTATTTATTCACTTTCTTCTATTTCTGGCTTGGATAATGAGATTCTGTTTCCGAACAAGGCGAATAATTTTTTTTTAAATCGTAACGCTTCGACCTTCAGAAAAAAGTAAAGCATGAGAACGAATCTAAACTGATGTTCTAGTCAAATTCATTCGCTATTTTGCAAAATTCGTTATATTGATCCAAATAAAATAGTCACAATCGCAAAAGTTGCATGCACATTTCATACTATGACTCGACTATACTGAGAGATTATGCTCAAATTTCACTCAAATCTGATCTCACCAGGGCACTCCTCTCAGAAAGCCTACTTTCAAAAAGAAGACCTAATTTCTCATTACAAACAATCCGTCTGATACAAAGCACTAGGAGAAATGCAAAAAAGTCCAAATTCCCTTTTTTTCTTTTGATTAAAAGAAGTCGTGAGTGGAATTGTTCTACAGTGCTAAAAATGGATGCGCATTGGAAGAACGTTCCTAGTTGGGGTGAAAAAGCGTGCGAGAGGGCAGGGCGGCTTACAAGGACCGTACTACAGTCCACCCCTGCCAAAGTTCGCATGCTTATAATTCAGTATGGAATGAACAAAAATCTTTCAACTATCGAGACCAATACATCCGACTAATATAAAATAATCAATGAAGCAAAATCATACGTAAATTCTCGTTGAATAGCATTCACCTCTCTCACTCTCTACTACCCTTTCGCTCTCTACTCCTCTCTTTCTCTCGCTCCTTCTACCTTCACTCTCTTCTCTCTTTCTCTCTCTCAGTATCTCTTTCTCTCTCTCAGTATCTCTTTCTCCACTCCACTCTCCTCTCTCCTCTCCTTGCAACTTGCATAATCTCTTGCATAGATTCGAGACATGCAGCGCAACCTGCTGGACAGAATGTTTGAATCCATATCTGACTTGGCCGTATGCCAATTCCTCCTCCGGCTCCGCCCCCTCTGCCTCCTCCTCCCCCTCCCCCTGCTGCTGTGACCGGAGGGGGCATTGGCTGTGGTGGGGGCTGCTGCGGTGGCAGAATCATCGACATCATGGGCTCCGGGCTTCGCGAACGGCAAGATGTCTGGAAAAGGTAGTATATTATGTCAGTCCATGGGAACTAAACATAACAAAAATATTGTTATAAAAATAGCAAAGAAACCAAAGAAGGGGAAATGTAATGTTCCTACTTTTCCTACTTAGGTATATTATGTTATACTTCCTTTTTCAAGATCCTTCATATTGCTGCTGCATAACAACAAAGAAGCACTTTTAACTATTACTCCCTTTTTAATAGTATAAATAGTCAGTTTTTTCTCAATACAACTTCCACAAAATGGTTTCTTTGCTCGTTCTTACAGTGACCGGAGCAGTCAGTGGTTCGGCATCGGGCGCGTAGTCCGAGCCGAGAATTCTCTTGCGTGCCGCGTCGTAGTCAGCTTGGCGCTCCTAAAAAATGAATAATTCATATTAATAATTAAAAATTCTTCCTCCAGCGCTCAAAACCAAAAGCATAAAGAAAATATTAACGAAATACATTTTTTTAACACTGCCTGATTCAAAAGGTCAATAGCAAAAATAAAATATAAACAGATTCAACCGGATCAGCATAGTTGGGCGTATTTCACATCATATATTTTCGCCCTCTTTTAAAACCATGTGAAAGCCCCGGGTACGGTAATCGGACTCCCGGACAATACGGCCCGTCTTCCGGATACGGTAATCAGCAACGCTTCTTTTATCTCCACCGACCTCGAGAGACTTGTGCTGCTTCTTTCCTCCATTCCCATCGTTCTCCTTCTTTTCATCTGCTATGCCAATCGATCCTCCACTCGCAGGCCTCCGGAGAAGTTTGATAGAAGGCGCCGCGGCCGCCGCCGCCAAGCCCGTTAACGACAACTCGGGACTGCTGTAAATACATCATTTATTTTATAACTTATTTTTTGCAATAATTGAAGTAGCCTCGGAAAGGTTCCAGTCCAGCCTTGGAACATGCACAATTTTACAAACAACTAAGAATGAGTGATTTCTATAGTTTGTAAGGGAGCTGAACTTCTGAAAGCATGTGACCGAACACAAGAAACCTCAAATGACAGCAAGAACATTCTCAAGCTATTCTTTTTTCTCACTTTCATAAGCAAACAAAACCCTCTGTTTCATTGATTCGTAAAATAGTTCATTTCATCGACTTTATAATTTCTATGATTCTGGAGAGCTCTAAATGAGTGAAAAGAGAAACGGCAATGCATATAAACCGAGATTAGGCGGGTTTATGAAGCATAAGTACTCTCGAAGAATATGGCTAGAGGGATATCAGAAACGAAAAAAAGCAGTGCTCATATCCGCTAGATTGGGTCAACCCAGAGATTCCGGCAACCACATTGCGGGAGTATCACCTCTATTGAAATCGTGACTGGGCGCGTTCTTAAAGTTTTAAACCGGGGAATAAAAGCCGCGATCGAGGGCCCAGAAGATTAATGTGGGGAAGGAGGTATTGGGTAAAAAGAAACAGGGTGGGTTCGATGTTTCTTCTAATTGTTAAATGTCACACAAAATCATGGTGGGGTACGGCTTTGGGGAGGCCCAAAATCAGGGTGGGTCTGTGTCAAAATGACAGTACCTGTTTTCCCTTGTTTCAAACTCATATGAGGATGGGGGTATGACATTCATTCGTTAATATATTTTCTCTAATAGTATAATCTCTCTGAAACCTGGACGGCGCAGCATGCGCCGCGATGCCTTGGAGGGACACGGCGCCGGGGTCGGGCTGCCTGAGCTGCGCGGCGGCCGAGTTGGCGACTGCCGCCGCTGCCGCTGCCGCCGCTCGCTCCTTCGAGATGGCCGCGCGGTCGTCCGCTTCACGCTTCAGGATGCGTACCTTTGGGAAAAAATAATGTTAATTTTCGTTCAGTTCCCAGTAAAACAAATGTTCACTTAAAAAATATTTTAATATCAAAATTAGTTATCATAAATTAAACTAAGACGCCTAAGTAAGAAAAAGAAAAATTATTTGTGAGATGGGAATTGCAAAATAGCAAAATAGTAACAGTTATTAAATGTAGAAAAAGGTAGGAAAAAAGGTACTATTTCGGTAGACGCAAAATTTTTAAAAAAAACCACGCAAAATTTTTCAAAAAATATTTTTTTGCTGAAACTTGCCCTATTGGGGTTATTTGATGCGAGGAAACCGAATCTGAAGTCCGTTTTGCTTGATTCCGCCGATTTCGGGAGTTACGGTAGGTTTACAGTAAATGACAAATCTGCTCCAAATTGGCTATAAATCTCTACGCAGGGGTTATTTGATGTGAGGAAATCAAATATGAGGTTCGTTTTGCTCGGATTCGACGTTTTCGAAAGGTGCAGTAGGTTTACTGGAAAGAAACTGAATTGATATTGGGTGCTTGAGTCGGCTGGTCATTGAAATTCGAGGCATGAGAGCTCCCACCTCGCAGTGTTTTTCTCACGCTGTTTTAAAGCAGTATAAAAGCACCGAAACGGGCAAAAACCAAACGTCGCAATCAAAATATGGCTCGTCAACTCATCACTCTCCGTACGTGCAAGCAGGAGCTAATGAACATGAGGCTCAAGTACGCACTACACCTACTATACCTTTCGAATAAAAAGGACTTCAGATTCGGTTTCCTCGCATCAAATAACCACCCTGGGGCAAGTTTCAGCAAACAATATTTGTTGAAAAATTTTGCGGGGTTGGGGTAGTCATACCGAAGTAGTACCGGAAAAAACGCGTCCCTCACCTGCTGCAACTTCTTGGAGAGCTGCTCTTCTATGGCGGCGTCTCCGTCCTCCCAACTCTCGGCCACGGCGCTGGCGCCGCCTGCGGAAGAAGCTGCCTCTGCCAGCTCTTCGCTGCCCACCACGTCATGGCCACTCATAGAAGCCAGGCAGGCAACGTGCGCGCCTGACAATGAGGAATGAAAAAGTGAAGTAATAGTAAAGTAAAAGTTACGAGCATAAGCAAGATTATGCCAAGGTTTACGTATACGATTAATTCCTCCGACATCATCTTTTTTTTGAAGCACTGCAATCCAGTTTAGGAATGAAATTCGGAAGGATTCCATATCATACGGCAAGACTCGTGGTAAACGAAGAATTAACTGCCAAATCATAAACAGTTACATTAAACTTAGTGTTAGAGCAGCGCATAAGACACATTCTAAAGCAGCATCGCGATATTATTAGCGTGGTTCGATACAAAATATAAGTCGTTTACGAGACACTCAGCTTGCTAGATAAGCGTGGTGGAAATTAGGTCAGGCAGAATAGAGATGACAACTCCACCAAAAGGATGACAACCAGAAAGTAAGTACAGAATCTTATGGAAATCAGTTCTCGCGAATTGATGATTAGTGCTTTCGGCAGACGAAAAGCTCATTGTGTTTGCAGAAGATAAGCTAGCAGTAAAAAGAAAAGCAATAAATAAAAAAAACTAAGTCAATTAGAAGAATGTTAATGAGCCCAGCAACTTTTCCAGTGAGCACGAAAAATTGGACGATTAGCGCACGATTCGTGAGACAACCACTTTGATGTGACGGATGTGACCACTACGATAGGTTAAATTCGAGCGCACAACAGAGCAGAAAGTTAGGATATATTACTATCAGCTGATTTTACTTTCTTCAAAGTAAATGGATATTACATAGTCCAGGAAAGCTTTTTACGATTTATTTTAATGTCTTTGAACTCTGTTCTATCTTTTATTACTTGTTGCTTTATTTTACTATTTTTCGCTTTCGTGTAGATAGAGAATTTATCACCTCTTAAAAAGAAAAAAAAGGGTGGCGAGTCCCACCCCTACTCCATCCGCCAACCATTCTTTCTTATCCGATCGGCTAACCATAACGGTTATCAGGCGTATTTTGTGAACAAACTGCCATACACATATCGTATCATGTTTATCATACAAGGTGCGTGTCATATGTAAATAAATATATTAATTAATTAATCAATCAATCAATCGCAACGTCATTGAGCGTCTTAACGAGTTCCTGGTCGTCTTGACCAGTTTCTTTAAAAGGCGTCGTGAAGATGCGTTCCCTGTAGCGCTGGCGAAGCGCCAAGTGTTCCTCGTAGCGCTCGCGTTCCGCGGCGAACTCGGGGTCGATGGAGCTCGCGTCGACGACCGCGTCATACGACATGTAGTACCATTCACTCGTGCCAACGAACTTAAGTAAAGTATTTTTAAAAAAAAAAACACAAATTATAATTTAACTTCAGTTTATTTATTTTTAATCAAAAATTTCTTTTTAGACTTTATAAGTATTACCATCCCGACAAGATCAGGAGAAAAACAATAAAATTTTTTTCATAACTCGACATAAATATGTTAAAAAAAATAATTAAAACGTGCATACATCTTGAACTCCAAAACCTTGAGTAGAACTTCGTCTAGAATAAAATATTTAAGGTATGTCTAACAACTAAATTAACAAATTATTGCTCGGATACCTTGACAATTTTGATGAGGTTCTTCTGCTCGAGCGATTTGAGCACTTCGTAGATCTATAAGAAGTCTTTATTTATTTTATTTATTATAATAATTCATTTAAGTGCGAAGGAAAAGGGGGATTACAAATTTAATTTCCTGATAAACATACCTCGTAGTCTCTGCGCAGTCCGCTTAGCTCGCGTAGATTAGAAATCAGGATGCCCTTGGGACCGATGTTCATGACGAGCGAGTTGAGAAAGCTCTCCTCGAGAGTCAGCCCGGCCGGCCCCGGCGGCCGGACCGCCGTCGCCTTCACGCGGAAGTCGCGGCCAAACTGAACTAGGAGAAGAGGAAGGGAAATAAGGCACTCTGTCGATTCGAGAAAGATCCACCCTGATTTTGGGCCTCCCCAAACCGTACCCCCCCCCCACATTTTCAGTAACATTTAGGCAGAAACAGCCATCACCCCTGCTTTCCGGGCCCAATACCTCCTTCTCCACTCTAGTCTTCTGGGTCCTCGACAGTGTCTTTCCTAACAAAAAGAAATTCATTCTAAAAGAAAAGGCCCCGAATCAGGGAGAAAAAATTTTGGAAAACAGTCGATTTCAAATCACGATTCGGCTACGGTAGCTATTTTCCATAACAAAATCTGCATACAGTAAGTCCAAACACAGCACAAGTTGGCTATCATTTCTAATGTAGCGTCAAAACAATGGTGCAAATGTAAAACACATACTTCTACAGTTAACATTTATTCGCTTTTTCCGGCTGAATTTGATGTATATAGTCGTCCTTTGAACATAAACCAATATGATCAGTCAGCTTAAAGTTGGCTAATCTCGCTTACTATTGTAAACGGAAGAAATAGTGTAGTAAGCAATGGATAAAGAGTGCTGTCATCATACGAGAAAATGATTGCAAAAATGCTACATATCCACCGGGTGCTCCATGGTCAGCCAAAAGACGCGAGCACTTGTTAGAGCACAGTATTGTCTATTAAAAAAGCGAGTCTAAGCAGCAATTATAAACGGTAGATTATAAGCATATTTCCAACACCAACAATGGCAAATAAAGAGTTTTTTCGTCCCAATCATACTCATTTGTTTCTATCTATCTATCTCTCTTCTCTCATTCCCACTCTCTTTCTCAGCCCTTCTCTCTCCCTCTAATTTCCCCTTTCTTTCTCTCTCTCTCTCTCTCTCTCTCTCTCTCTCAACTAACTCTAATCCTCTCCACTCGATGGTCGGCGAGGAGTGCGTTGAGAGCGACGTTGAACGCCGCTATTTCATCCGAACCAGAGACGCCGAGGAGATCAGCGAGCTTATTCTTGACGATGCCGTACGGCTCAGTCTCCAGCAGAGACAACAGACGAGATTCCATCTCGAAAATGGGCAGGAAATATTGTAATTTGAGAATATTAGCGAGAAACTTCAAGCACGAGAACGAAAAAAAAATAATATTCATAGTCCGTATGCAAATTCAAGGATATATAAAGAGCTGTAATTAAATAATTAAAAATATATCATGGAAAAACTATTCAAAGAACAATATGATGAGCAGACAAGGATTGATTTTGAGGAAGATACCTTAAGCGTGTTAAAAAGTAAAGAATGTGCAAAGTAATAAAAGCAGTAAATGAGTAATGAACGGGCAACAAACACAACATCGTGTTTTAATTGTTTCAGTTACATTTAGTGCGAATCGAGGATGTTGTGTGTACTGTATTATTCTGTTTGTACACCACACCCTATCATGTCTACAACACCAAATACATCATGAATGCAACAAAATGCCTGAAAACATTACAAACACGGAAATGTTCGAAATACTTTTATTAAACGAAATTATGGTTTTTCAGTTTTTTCTTCAATATTTTTGCTTGTCTCGACAAAATTCAGTTTTCTTTAGTAATAAAAATAAAAATAAAAACTACGGCATTGATGAACCCTGAAAACAACAAGGAAGCCCCCACTAAAAAGACTGATCATACACAATCTACCCCTAAAGCCTTCTAGAACGTCGAAAGAGAGAGAGGGGGAGAGAGAGAGAGGGAGAGAAAGAGCTAGTAAAGAGATGCAGAGAAGCGAAGTGAAAAAGAGAGTATTGGGAGAGAGAGCAAGAGAGAGAATAATTAAAAATAATAACAATACCCATTATGAACAAACAATAATTTCATCAACATTTCTATTATCCTGCCAGTGGACCCGGCCCCTTCCTGGGCTAGAGGCAGAGCCCCGGAGGAGAGTGTCGGCATTGCAAAGAAGAACAATGGCGGAGAGCTAGAAAAGAGATGCAGAGAAGCGAATAAATCAACATAAGTTATAATTTTAGACTCCGTCTGTAACATAAACAACCAGCTTTGAATTTCCCTGATTGTGAGGGAAGTCGTGCTCCCCACCCTGCACGAAGGCACCCGGACATTTGTGGAACCGAAGCTCCATTGAAGCGGGACGAGCCAGATTGTGCCAAGCCTGAAGATATTCATGTACTTACTTGCGTTATTTCATTTTAAAGCAATTGCAAAGGAAACATTTATTTCGAATAAGTGACCTTCTGCCTCAATATGTAGAATACTTATTTCTATTTTGAAGCTTTAGAGTAAAGTGCAACTGACACTAATAAACTGCTGGAGCTTCCCTTCGCTCATAGTGCAAAGGTCAAAAGAGACATCAATCAGCTTGTCGGTGGCGGCGATATTGAGGAGGCCGTCGATGAGATCGTCGAGGGGAAGTCTGTCTGCTTTTATCGTCATCTCCTTGCCAGGACTAATCAATGGAAGCAATGCGTCTGCAGCATCGGACGAGAGGAGTTCAGGGAGAATTAGATCGAGACTCTTCACATTCTGGTTTTTCACTAATTTTGTGAGGAAACGGTGGATGTCCGGATTCGAGGGGCTGTGCTTGACGAGCGTGATCTCCGCTTGAATGTTGCATTTCAGGTGAATCCATCTCTCTTCACTCATGGTCTTGACATCCGTGTTGTCGTCAATAACAATGGTGAGGGCGTCAACGACAAACATGGTGATCAAACCGTCGATGGACGGAGAAGTTCCTCTGTAAGAATAGGAGTCATCAGAGAGAGAGAGAGAGATAGAGAGAGAGAGAGAGCGATAGTGAGAACAAGAGAGAGAGAGAGAGAGAGAGAGAGAGAGAACGAGAGTGAGAAAGGATAGAGAGAAAGAGAGAGAAAGAGAAAGAGCGATAGCGAGAGAGAGAGGAGTGAGAGAGAGAAAGAGCGATAGTGAGAAAGAGAGAGAGAGAGAGAAAGAGAGCGAGAGAGAGTGAGAAAGAGAGAGAAGAGAGAAAGAGAGGGAGGAGACAGAGAGAGGAGACAAAGAGAGAGAGAGAGAGAGAGAGCGAGAGAGAGTGCGAGAGAGTGAAGAGAGAGAAGAGAGAGAGAGAGAGGAGAGAGAGAGAAGAGAGAGAGAGAGAGAGAGAGAGAGAGAGAGAGAGAGAGGGGAGAGAGGAGAGGAGAGAAGAGAGTGGGCGTCCTGATTTTTCTTCAAATGTTTTTTTTCCAAACATTTGTGTGATATTTGAACTATTTGAACTATTTTTCTTCAAACGATTTTCCTTCTAATAATTTTTAAAATAGCAGCAGCCGTGCTATTAATCTAGGAAGAAAACTGAAAACAGAGCTGAGTGAAATATGACCGAGCATAAGTAAAAAGATCATGCAGGTTATGCACCGGTTTACTATGGAAAATGGCTGAGTTCAGTCACATTTACCCTTATCCTATGCGTATCTCGGCGTATGTTTCAAACTGCCTTTTCTTTTTCTTCAAAAAGGATGGAAGTGGAGTGTGTGCCATGCAAGTTTGAAGGCGTATTTTTTTTAAACATTCTGCCGAATATCCGGCTCAGGCAAGTATGAGCCGTGACAATTTTATAATACTTCCAAATGTTGAGTCAAAATAAGAAATTCCCAAAAACTGGAATACAAAATGTTCCCCTTTTGAAACAGCTTAATACATTTCACTGAAATTTCACTCAGCTCAAAATAAAATGTTCATTAACTTTTGATCAAACTGGCGTCAGTTTGATCAAGATTAATAGCACGGAAGAGCTCGGCATATTTAGTTACAAGTGCACAAAGAACTGAAGAGAAGATTTTCTTGAGAAGTCAAGACAATAGCTCAAGACAATTTGTCTTAAATTTGGCTGAAGACAATATTGTCTTGCATGCTTTTGACAATCATTGTCTTGACGAGACGCTCACGGATCCACCCCGCCCTATGGGCTCAACCCACTACCACCACACCACTTCCCATCCTTCATTGTAGTAATCGTCCAGCCTGATCATAGAGAGAGAAAGAGAGGAGAGAGGAGAGAGAGCAGAGAGAGGAGAGAGAGGACTGTGAGGGAGTGAGGATGAGAAATGTGAATCAAACAAGTTGCAGGTAATCGAGCCAGGAGGCTTTGGGCAAAAGACTGATAGCGAGAACGAGGGGGATGGGAGAGATAGCTAGAAAGAGAGAGCAAGATGGAGAAAGAGACTGAGCCACCGAGAATGAGAGAGAGAGAGAAGAGAGAGAGGTGAGAGGAGAGAGAAAGAGAGGAGAGAGGAGAGAGAGCAGAGAGAGAGAGAGAGAGAGGAAAGAGGAGAGAGGAGAGAGAGGAAAGAGGAGAGAGGAGAGAGAGGAGAGAGAGGAGAGAGAGGAGAGAGAGGAGAGAGAGGAGAGAGGGGAGAGAGAGGAGAGAGAGGAGAGAGAGGAGAGAGAGGAGAGAGAGGAGAGAGAGAACTGTGAGGGAGTGAGGATGAGAAATGTGAATCAAACAAGTTGCAGATAAATGGAATGGCAGAACGATGGGGCTGGCAGGTAATCGAGCCAGGAGGCTTTGGGCAAAAGACTGATAGCGAGAACGAGGGGGATGGGAGAGATGGCTAGAAAGAGAGAGCAAGATGGAGAAAGAGACTGAGCCACCGAGAATGAGAGAGAGAGAGAGAAGAGAGAGAGGTGAGAGGAGAGAGAAAGAGAGGAGAGAGGAGAGAGAGCAGAGAGAAAGAGAGAGAGAGGAAAGAGGAGAGAGGAGAGAGGAGAGAGAGGAGAGAGAGGAGAGAGAGGAGAGAGAGGAGAGAGAGGAGAGAGGGGAGAGAGAGGAGAGAGAGGAGAGAGAGGAGAGAGAGGAGAGAGAGGAGAGAGAGAACTGTGAGGGAGTGAGGATGAGAAATGTGAATCAAACAAGTTGCAGATAAATGGAATGGCAGAACGATGGGGCTGGCAGGTAATCGAGCCAGGAGGCTTTGGGCAAAAGACTGATAGCGAGAACGAGGGGGATGGGAGAGATAGCTAGAAAGAGAGAGCAAGATGGAGAAAGAGACTGAGCCATCGAGAATGAGAGAGAGAGAGAGGGAGAGAGAGAGCAAGAAGGGGAGAGAGAGACTGAGCCACCGGGAATGAGAGAGAGAGAGAGAGAGAGAGAGAGAGAGAGAGAGTTGGAGAGAGAGGGTATAATACTACTTGGGCAGTGATAGACGAACTGTCCACGTAGCACACTCGACCAGTTATGCATTTGCCATGAAAAAAGAAGGAAAGCCTAAAGCGTCAGTCAAATAGCGCGTTGACTCAGCTGACTCACAAAGACTTCCAGCACTCTCTTGCAGAGTGGTCGTCCACTACAACCTGCTCACTTTCACACTCTTCAATCTTACCTGGCCATCTCTGGCACTCACTGTTTGTCTTTTTCTTCCTCCCTCTCTCCCTCTCTCTTGCTCTCTCACTACCTCTCTCTCTCCCTCTCTCTCTCTCTCTTGTTGTCTCTCACTCCCACACAAATCATGATGCTGCATGTATTTGCGGCGTGCGCCGCAACAACTCGCTTTTCTCAAGCATTCCAGAGCAGGATGCGCGCACTTCTTGGCATGGGTCCTGAGTCTTCCTCTCTCTCTGCGGACAGAGGCATTTGCTGTGATGATTAGGCCCCCCTCGCGGGAGGTAACAAGGAGATCGCAGACAAATGAGTCATAGGTCTGTAGGCGAAAGAAGGTGCGCGGACATCCTGTGAGAGAGCGAGAGAGAGAGGGAGAGAGAGAGTGTGGGGGCCATAATTTTGTATATAATTCCTCATAGGTCATCAGATCTGTCGACGGCGGTGATATATTTGAGGACGACAATAATCAAGTTTATAAACAGTCGAGAGCATGAAAACACGAGATGGGTACGATTACAGTGAAAGTGGCTTTTCTCTTGGACGTACATAAAAGGGGCTTCGAAGCACATCTGCAGTATTCCCGAAATGGTTATGCATACTGCAAGGCCGCTTTTCAAAAGAGAGCGCTTCGTTTTCTCGCTCTTTCTCTCTCTCTCTCTCTCTCTCTCTCTCTCTCTCTCTCGTTCATTCTCTCTCTCTCTTTCTCTAATTTTTTCTCTCTCTCTTTCTCTCTCTCTCACTCTGCACTCTCTCCCCTTTACATTCCTACATCACCTTCTCATTCACTTGTCCACCACGAAGACCCGCAATGATCGAAACGCCGCCGCCTCGCATAAAAGAAGGCGAAGGCAGCCGTTGAGCATTTCACATTGAGAAATGCGCAGATGATGAAGAGAGTGACAGAAACAGGTAGAGATAGAGAGATAGAGAGAGAGATGAGAAAGAGGATAGAAAGGGAGAGAGGGAAAGCTAGTGATAAAGAGAAGAGAGGTAGAGACAGAAATAGAGAGAAAAGAAATAAAAGAGAGACAGTCAGAGAGAAAGAGAAAAAGACAGAATCGCCTTTGGAAGCGAGACAATGACCGGATGGCCATGCGAAGGCGTTCATTTCAATGGGGGGCAATTATTAAAAAAGATATGAGGATACCAGGTGGAGAGAGAGTGAAGGTGAAAGCAGGAGAGGATATAGAGAGGAGAGAGAGCGAAAGAGAGAGAGAGACAGAGGGAGAGAGAGAAAGAGTTTTTATGATATTGTAAAATATTCTTGTACTTGGACGAAGTTTCAAGGCGAGTTTAATTGTAATGATCCGGTTGCTAATATTCTCCCTGGTTCCATGTTCTAGATTTTTAATTTATATTTCCGAACGATTAGAAGATGCTCTTATTCTCGGTATTAGCATTTTCTTTGTGCTCCGCAATGATGCTCATAATGCAGGCGAGGGATGAGTTTCGCGTGCTGGCCTGCGAGGACGTCAGATGACCAATGCTGATTTGAGCTGTGGGAGTTTGTGCGAGTTCTTTGAGTTGAAGTTCACGGGGAAGACCTCCAAGCAATATGTTATCATGCTAGTTCTTAAGCTAATATTATTTTAGAGCCTTCTCTGTCGAACGTTTTTGGTTTCCCAGCTAACAGTTCATTATGGAACAAAATGTGGTTTAAGAGGCATTTTAATGCTTTCAATATTGTCACGGACCTCCTCACCGAAAATCAGAACAGTTTCTTACTCGTTAGAGGTTCTACAGCACTTAAGAAGATATATTGAGTGAGAAACTCTTTTGATTTTCCTGAGGCTTGATTGTTCATAGGACTATTTTGCTCTGTGTCCAAAAACAATCGCAGGATACATTTTATAACTAAATGAGTGCAACCATTTGTAATTTACATATTAAATTTTTGATAGTGAAATATGAATATCTTTTTTTAATATCTTGAAGGCGATCGGCTGGAACGCCCTGGAAAAACTTCCGATTTCCTCACCTGGCTGAAGCAGTCCTTCCTCCGATCAATCCAATGTCAACTCTGGCGGTTGATGCAACTAACTGCTAAGGTCATTTCTACCATAACCCCTGTCTTCTCTCCAGGTTTTTCCTTCGTAGAGATTCATCTGAACCTCCCTTGCTTTCGCGCTTTGCTTTTGAACCTCGCGCCCATCTCTGTTCCATCCCCTTATAAAATATGCTGTTTGTAAGTCAAGTTTTCTTTCAAATTTTTGTTTTTCCGATGTTTACACTACCATCGTGGTGAAAATTTTAAGGTTCAGACTTTTAATAACAATGTCTTAAAAAACCTTTTTTCTTGAGCTTATGAATTGATTATTGCTTGTCATTCATATGAGAGTAAAGCTGAATAAAAAAGATTGCCTTGACAGTTGTTCAGATGCGATGAATTGTTACGGTGATGCAAATGCATGAAAAAGTTTATCGATTAGAAAATGACTGATGACCTCAACATCAACGGTGAAGGAGAAAATGCATTGTTATTCGATCTATCTGGCTCACTCACTCTCTCTCTCTCTCTCTCTCTCTCTCTCTCTCTCTGCCTCCCCCATTCTCTCCCTCTCTCTCTCCCCCCCCTCTCTCTCTCTCTCTCTCTTTCTCTCACCGTCTTACCACTAGCCAATCTCGCTCTCCAATCCATCAGTTCCCCTGTGACTATTTCTTCCTCCTATGCTGGCGCTTGAGGCTTTTTAGGCCTTCTTGTTTTAATTCTATTCATCCTCTCTTTTCTTATTTTCTTCTGCTATTCACATTATTCTCCTTCTCTCTCTCTGTCTCTCTCCCTCTCTCAATTCTATGGAATCATTTTGCTCCAGTGCTCGCTTATGGTTAGCAGCCTTTTCAAACTATGAACGGATGAACTTCTTCTATGTATGTACATAAAAGAAGTTCAGCCGTCTACTTATATCAATCTCGCTCGTTCTCTCCCATAAATCCTCTGCATCCTTTAAAGTATATAAGATTCTGTTACCACGCTATAAGATGCTTTCTTTAAAAAAAACTATACAAATATAATTCTTTAAAAAAGTTAAAAAAGTTAGAAGAAAATATCATTTGAAGAAAAATTATTCGAAAGAAAATCAGGAAGCCGAGAGAGATTAGGAGGTAGTGATAGCGAGGAATTCTCACCTCTTCTTAGAGGTAATCTCCCAGCCATCGACGGTCAGGCGCGCGCTCGCGGCCGGCAGAGGCGTGCGCTGGAAGTGATGTCTGGAAAGGTGAGATATATTATGTTGAAAATTAGAAGATAATGAATTTATTGAGAGAGAGAGAGAGAGAGAGAGAGAGAGAGAGAGAGAGGAAGACGAGAGGGCAACTGCAAAGGTAAAAACAAATATATATGTATATATACATATAAATAAGGCAGGAACGGACCGGAAAAGCGAGTCGGCCTGGTACCACTGTCTGCAAACTTTCCGGCACTGCACGACGGACGCTTGGTCCAGGTAGCGAAACGCTTCACCCAACGCTAGCACGGGAACATTACTCATTCTGCAATTATAAGAAGTCCATTCAATCAAGCAGAGAGTTAGTTACTGACAAATAGGCAAGGCAATGCGAGTCACAACTGCTCAAACAGTGAGAAAGAAGCATCCAAAATGAATTTGGAAGTCTCCATCTACGAGAGCTCAGAGTGCTTCCTTAGATCTACCCCTCATTCTGTTGCTCGGCCTATTCTCACTAAATTACGCCCGTTTCTGTGCGAAGAATCATCATGACCTCTCCATTTCTTCGCCTTTTATTTCTCTCATAACTCTATCTCGCAGAGAAATAGAGGGAAGAGGCACGTGCACGTTTCTTTATTCACGTGGATTGGGCAGAATTGAGATCCTTCTCTCCGTGGTTTGCATTGTAAACGAGCGTGACGCCAAAATCTAAATGAGGGCAATTAATTATTTGTAATTAAACAGTGATTTACTGCACGCTGCAAGTAACGAACCATTTGCCATTTTGTTGCACGTGAAAAAATTCCCGTGAAAATAATGTGCCTCGTGCAAATAGTTGTGATTATTTGCCCGATGTGCTTAATTTTTTCACGTGCAATATGCAAAAATCTTTTTTTTATTTTTTTATTTATTAAGTGCCCTAAATTTGCATTGTTGCAGGTTTTGCCACCATGTCCAGGACCATCATCTATTCGGAGGCCGCGATGCTGGTTGGCTTTTCGAAGGCTAAAGAAGATGACTTCATCTCTCGTGAGATCATCGCTGCAGATGAGAGGCGCGTGATCATCGCAGAGGAAACGAGGGACTTCTTCTCGTCCGGCTCCCTTCTGCAACTCTGCTTCATCGACAAGGAAACACCGCAAGGTATGGTAACCGAATCAGAGAGATAGAAAGAGAAAGGGAGGTAGAGAATGAGAGAGATGGAGTGAGAGACAAAGATAAGGAAGGAGAATGGGGCAGAGAAATTGAGGGAAGAGAATGAAAGGGAGTGAGAGACAAAGATGAGGAAGGAGAATGGGGCAGAGAAATAGAGGGAAGAGAATGAGAGGGAGTGAGAGAGAGAATGGGGCAGAGAGAGACAAAGATAAGGAGTGAGAGACAAAGATAAGGAAGGAGATTGGGACAGAGAAATAGAGGGAAGAGAATTAGAGGGAGTGAGAGACAAAGATAAGGAAGGAGAATGGGGCAGAGAAATAGAGGGAAGAGAATTAGAGGAAGTGAGAAACAAAGATAATTAAGGAGAATGGGGCAGAGAAATAGAGGGAAGAGAATGAGAGGGAGTGAGAGACAAAGATAAGGAAGGAGATTGGGACAGAGAAATAGAGGGAAGAGAATGAGAGGGAGTGAGAGACAAAGATAAGGAAGGAGATTGGTACAGAGAAATAGAGGGAAGAGAATGAGAGGGAGTGAGAGAGAGAATGGGGCAGAGAGAGACAAAGATAAGGAGTGAGAGACAAAGATAAGGAAGGAGATTGGGACAGAGAAATAGAGGGAAGAGAATTAGAGGGAGTGAGAGACAAAGATAAGGAAGGAAATTGGGACAGAGAAATAGAGGGAAGAGAATTAGAGGAAGTGAGAAACAAAGATAATTAAGGAGAATGGGGCAGAGAAATAGAGGGAAGAGAATGAGAGGGAGTGAGAGACAAAGATAAGGAAGGAGATTGGGACAGAGAAATAGAGGGAAGAGAATGAGAGGGAGTGAGAGACAAAGATAAGGAAGGAGATTGGTACAGAGAAATAGAGGGAAGAGAATTAGAGGGAGTGAGAGACAAAGATAAGGAAGGAGAATGGGGCAGAGAGATAGAGGGAAGAGAATGAAAGGGAGTAAGAGACAAAGATAAGGCAGGAGATTGGGACTGAGAAATGGATGGAAGAGAGATAAGGAAGGAGATTGGGACAGAGAAATAGAGTTAAGAGAATGAAAGGGAGTGAGAAACAAAGATAAGGAAGGAGATTGGGACAGAGAAATAGAGTTAAGAGAATGAAAGGGAGTGAGAGACAAAGATAATTAAGGAGAATGGGGCAGAGAAATAGAGGGAAGAGAATGAGAGGGAGTGAGAGAGAGAGAATAGGGCAGAGAGAGACAAAGATAAGGAGTGAGAGACAAAGATAAGGAAGGAGATTGGGACAGAGAAATAGAGGGAAGAGAATTAGAGGGAGTGAGAGACAAAGATAAGGAAGGAGAATGGGGCAGAGAAATAGAGGGAAGAGAATGAAAGGGAGTGAGAGACAAAGATAAGGAAGGAGATTGGGGCAGAGAAATAGAGGGAAGAGAATGAGACGTAGTGAGAGACAAAGATAAGGAAGGAGAATGGGGCAGAGAAATAGAGGGAAGAGAATGAGAGGGAGTGAGAGAGAGAATGGGGCAGAGAGAGACAAAGATAAGGAGTGAGAGACAAAGATAAGGAAGGAGATTGGGACAGAGAAATAGAGGGAAGAGAATTAGAGGGAGTGAGAGACAAAGATAAGGAAGGAGATTGGTACAGAGAAATAGAGGGAAGAGAATTAGAGGGAGTGAGAGAAAAAGATAAGGAAGGAGAATGGGGCAGAGAGATAGAGGGAAGAGAATGAAAGGGAGTAAGAGACAAAGATAAGGCAGGAGATTGGGACTGAGAAATGGATGGAAGAGAGATAAGGAAGGAGATTGGGACAGAGAAATAGAGTTAAGAGAATGAAAGGGAGTGAGAAACAAAGATAAGGAAGGAGATTGGGACAGAGAAATAGAGTTAAGAGAATGAAAGGGAGTGAGAGACAAAGATAATTAAGGAGAATGGGGCAGAGAAATAGAGGGAAGAGAATGAGAGGGAGTGAGAGAGAGAGAATAGGGCAGAGAGAGACAAAGATAAGGAGTGAGAGACAAAGATAAGGAAGGAGATTGGGACAGAGAAATAGAGGGAAGAGAATTAGAGGGAGTGAGAGACAAAGATAAGGAAGGAGAATGGGGCAGAGAAATAGAGGGAAGAGAATGAAAGGGAGTGAGAGACAAAGATAAGGAAGGAGATTGGGGCTGAGAAATGGATGGAAGAGAGATAAGGAAGGAGATTGGGACAGAGAAATAGAGTTAAGAGAATGAAAGGGAGTGAGAAACAAAGATAAGGAAGGAGATTGGGACAGAGAAATAGAGTTAAGAGAATGAAAGGGAGTGAGAGACACAGATAATTAAGGAGAATGGGGCAGAGAAATAGAGGGAAGAGAATGAGAGGGAGTGAGAGACAAAGATAAGGAAGGAGATTGGGACAGAGAAATAGAGGGAAGAGAATGAGAGGGAGTGAGAGACAAAGATGAGGAAGGAGAATGGGGCAGAGAAATAGAGGGAAGAGAATGAGAGGGAGTGAGAGAGAGAATGGGGCAGAGAGAGACAAAGATAAGGAGTGAGAGACAAAGATAAGGAAGGAGATTGGGACAGAGAAATAGAGGGAAGAGAATTAGAGGGAGTGAGAGACAAAGATAAGGAAGGAAATTGGGACAGAGAAATAGAGGGAAGAGAATTAGAGGAAGTGAGAAACAAAGATAATTAAGGAGAATGGGGCAGAGAAATAGAGGGAAGAGAATGAGAGGGAGTGAGAGACAAAGATAAGGAAGGAGATTGGGACAGAGAAATAGAGGGAAGAGAATGAGAGGGAGTGAGAGACAAAGATAAGGAAGGAGATTGGTACAGAGAAATAGAGGGAAGAGAATTAGAGGGAGTGAGAGACAAAGATAAGGAAGGAGAATGGGGCAGAGAGATAGAGGGAAGAGAATGAAAGGGAGTAAGAGACAAAGATAAGGCAGGAGATTGGGACTGAGAAATGGATGGAAGAGAGATAAGGAAGGAGATTGGGACAGAGAAATAGAGTTAAGAGAATGAAAGGGAGTGAGAAACAAAGATAAGGAAGAAGATTGGGACAGAGAAATAGAGTTAAGAGAATGAAAGGGAGTGAGAGACAAAGATAATTAAGGAGAATGGGGCAGAGAAATAGAGGGAAGAGAATGAGAGGGAGTGAGAGAGAGAGAATAGGGCAGAGAGAGACAAAGATAAGGAGTGAGAGACAAAGATAAGGAAGGAGATTGGGACAGAGAAATAGAGGGAAGAGAATTAGAGGGAGTGAGAGACAAAGATAAGGAAGGAGAATGGGGCAGAGAAATAGAGGGAAGAGAATGAAAGGGAGTGAGAGACAAAGATAAGGAAGGAGATTGGGGCAGAGAAATAGAGGGAAGAGAATGAGACGTAGTGAGAGACAAAGATAAGGAAGGAGAATGGGGCAGAGAAATAGAGCTAAGAGAATGAAAGGGAGTGAGAGACAAAGATAAGGAAGGAGAATGGGGCAGAGAAATAGAGGGAAGAGAATGAAAGGGAGTGAGAGACAAAGATAAGGAAGGAGAATGGGGCAGAGAAATGGAGGGAAGATAATGAAAGGGAGTGAGAGACAAAGATAAGAAAGGAGATTGGGACAGAGAAATAGAGGGAAGAGAATGAGAGGGAGTGAGAGACAAAGATAAGGAAGGAGATTGGTACAGAGAAATAGAGGGAAGAGAATTAGAGGAGTGAGAGACAAAGATAAGGAAGGAGAATGGGGCAGAGAAATAGAGGGAAGAGAATGAAAGGGAGTGAGAAACAAAGATAAGGAAGGAGAATGGAGCAGAGAAATAGAGGGAAGAGAATGAGAGGGAGTGAGAGACAAAGATAAGGAAGGAGATTGGGACAGAGAAATAGAGGGAAGAGAATGAGAGGGAGTGAGAGACAAAGATAAGGAAGGAGATTGGTACAGAGAAATAGAGGGAAGAGAATTAGAGGGAGTGAGAGACAAAGATAAGGAAGGAGAATGAATGGGCAGAGAGATAGAGGGAAGAGAATGAAAGGGAGTAAGAGACAAAGATAAGGCAGGAGATTGGGACTGAGAAATGGATGGAAGAGAGATAAGGAAGGAGATTGGGACAGAGAAATAGAGTTAAGAGAATGAAAGGGAGTGAGAGACAAAGATAAGGAAGGAGATTGGGACAGAGAAATAGAGGGAAGAGAATGAAAGGGAGTGAGAAACAAAGATAAGGAAGGAGATTGGGACAGAGAAATAGAGTTAAGAGAATGAAAGGGAGTGAGAGACAAAGATAATTAAGGAGAATGGGGCAGAGAAATAGAGGGAAGAGAATGAAAGGGAGTAAGAGACAAAGATAAGGAAGGAAATTGGGACAGAGAAATAGAGGGAAGAGAATTAGAGGAAGTGAGAAACAAAGATAATTAAGGAGAATGGGGCAGAGAAATAGAGGGAAGAGAATGAGAGGGAGTGAGAGACAAAGATAAGGAAGGAGATTGGGACAGAGAAATAGAGGGAAGAGAATGAGAGGGAGTGAGAGACAAAGATAAGGAAGGAGATTGGTACAGAGAAATAGAGGGAAGAGAATTAGAGGGAGTGAGAGACAAAGATAAGGAAGGAGAATGGGGCAGAGAGATAGAGGGAAGAGAATGTAAGGGAGTAAGAGACAAAGATAAGGAAGGAGATTGGGACAGAGAAATAGAGGGAAGAGAATGAAAGGGAGTGAGAGACAAAGATAAGGAAGGAGATTGGTACAGAGAAATGGATGGAAGATAATGAAAGGGAGTGAGAGACAAAGATAAGGAAGGAGAATGGGGCAGAGAAATAGAGGGAAGAGAATGAGAGGGAGTGAGAGACAAAGATGAGGAAGGAGAATGGGGCAGAGAAATAGAGGGAAGAGAATGAGAGGGAGTGAGAGACAAAGATGAGGAAGGAGAATGGGGCAGAGAAATAGAGGGAAGAGAATGAGAGGGAGTGAGAGACAAAGATAAGGAAGGAGATTGGGGCAGAGAAATAGAGGGAAGAGAATTAGGGAGTGAGAGACAAAGATAAGGAAGGAGAATGGGGCAGAGAAATAGAGGGAAGATAATGAGAGGGAGTGAGAGACAAAGATAAGGAAGGAGAATGGGCAGAGAAATAGAGGGAAGAGAATGAAAGGGAGTGAGAGACAAAGATAAGGAAGGAGAATGGGGCAGAGAAATAGAGGGAAGATAATGAGAGGGAGTGAGAGACAAAGATAATTAAGGAGAATGGGGCAGAGAAATAGAGGGAAGAGAATGAGAGGGAGTGAGAGAGAGAGAATGGGGCAGAGAGAGACAAAGATAAGGAGTGAGAGACAAAGATAAGGAAGGAGATTGGGACAGAGAAATAGAGGGAAGAGAATGAGAGGGAGTGAGAGACAAAGATAAGGAAGGAGATTGGTACAGAGAAATAGAGGGAAGAGAATGAAAGGGAGTAAGAGACAAAGATAAGGAAGGAAATTGGGACAGAGAAATAGAGGGAAGAGAATGAAAGGGAGTAAGAGACAAAGATAAGGCAGGAGATTGGGACAGAGAAATGGATGGAAGAGAGATAAGGAAGGAGATTGGGACAGAGAAATAGAGGGAAGAGAATGAGAGGGAGTGAGAGACAAAGATAAGGAAGGAGATTGGTACAGAGAAATAGAGGGAAGAGAATTAGAGGGAGTGAGAGACAAAGATAAGGAAGGAGAATGGGGCAGAGAGATAGAGGGAAGAGAATGTAAGGGAGTAAGAGACAAAGATAAGGAAGGAGATTGGGACAGAGAAATAGAGGGAAGAGAATGAAAGGGAGTGAGAGACAAAGATAAGGAAGGAGATTGGTACAGAGAAATGGATGGAAGATAATGAAAGGGAGTGAGAGACAAAGATAAGGAAGGAGAATGGGGCAGAGAAATAGAGGGAAGAGAATGAGAGGGAGTGAGAGACAAAGATGAGGAAGGAGAATGGGGCAGAGAAATAGAGGGAAGAGAATGAGAGGGAGTGAGAGACAAAGATGAGGAAGGAGAATGGGGCAGAGAAATAGAGGGAAGAGAATGAGAGGGAGTGAGAGACAAAGATAAGGAAGGAGATTGGGGCAGAGAAATAGAGGGAAGAGAATTAGGGGAGTGAGAGACAAAGATAAGGAAGGAGAATGGGGCAGAGAAATAGAGGGAAGATAATGAGAGGGAGTGAGAGACAAAGATAAGGAAGGAGAATGGGGCAGAGAAATAGAGGGAAGAGAATGAAAGGGAGTGAGAGACAAAGATAAGGAAGGAGAATGGGGCAGAGAAATAGAGGGAAGATAATGAGAGGGAGTGAGAGACAAAGATAATTAAGGAGAATGGGGCAGAGAAATAGAGGGAAGAGAATGAGAGGGAGTGAGAGAGAGAGAATGGGGCAGAGAGAGACAAAGATAAGGAGTGAGAGACAAAGATAAGGAAGGAGATTGGGACAGAGAAATAGAGGGAAGAGAATGAGAGGGAGTGAGAGACAAAGATAAGGAAGGAGATTGGTACAGAGAAATAGAGGGAAGAGAATGAAAGGGAGTAAGAGACAAAGATAAGGAAGGAAATTGGGACAGAGAAATAGAGGGAAGAGAATGAAAGGGAGTAAGAGACAAAGATAAGGCAGGAGATTGGGACAGAGAAATGGATGGAAGAGAGATAAGGAAGGAGATTGGGACAGAGAAATAGAGTTAAGAGAATGAAAGGGAGTGAGAGACAAAGATAAGGAAGGAGATTGGGACAGAGAAATAGAGGGAAGAGAATCAGAGGAAGTGAGAAACAAAGATAATTAAGGAGAATGGGGCAGAGAAATAGAGGGAAGAGAATGAGAGGGAGTGAGAGACAAAGATAAGGAAGGAGATTGGGACAGAGAAATAGAGGGAAGAGAATGAGAGGGAGTGAGAGACAAAGATAAGGAAGGAGATTGGTACAGAGAAATAGAGGGAAGAGAATTAGAGGGAGTGAGAGACAAAGATAAGGAAGGAGAATGGGGCAGAGAGATAGAGGGAAGAGAATGTAAGGGAGTAAGAGACAAAGATAAGGAAGGAGATTGGGACAGAGAAATAGAGGGAAGAGAATGAAAGGGAGTGAGAGACAAAGATAAGGAAGGAGATTGGTACAGAGAAATGGATGGAAGATAATGAAAAGGAGTGAGAGACAAAGATAAGGAAGGAGAATGGGGCAGAGAAATAGAGGGAAGAGAATGAGAGGGAGTGAGAGACAAAGATGAGGAAGGAGAATGGGGCAGAGAAATAGAGGGAAGAGAATGAGAGGGAGTGAGAGACAAAGATGAGGAAGGAGAATGGGGCAGAGAAATAGAGGGAAGAGAATGAGAGGGAGTGAGAGACAAAGATAAGGAAGGAGATTGGGACAGAGAAATAGAGTTAAGAGAATGAAAGGGAGTGAGAGACAAAAATAAGGAAGGAGATTGGGACAGAGAAATAGAGGGAAGAGAATTAGAGGAAGTGAGAAAAAAAGATAATTAAGGAGAATGGGGCAGAGAAATAGAGGGAAGAGAATGAGAGGGAGTGAGAGACAAAGATAAGGAAGGAGATTGGGACAGAGAAATAGAGGGAAGAGAATGAGAGGGAGTGAGAGACAAAGATAAGGAAGGAGATTGGTACAGAGAAATAGAGGGAAGAGAATTAGAGGGAGTGAGAGACAAAGATAAGGAAGGAGAATGGGGCAGAGAGATAGAGGGAAGAGAATGTAAGGGAGTAAGAGACAAAGATAAGGAAGGAGATTGGGACAGAGAAATAGAGGGAAGAGAATGAAAGGGAGTGAGAGACAAAGATAAGGAAGGAGATTGGTACAGAGAAATGGATGGAAGATAATGAAAGGGAGTGAGAGACAAAGATAAGGAAGGAGAATGGGGCAGAGAAATAGAGGGAAGAGAATGAGAGGGAGTGAGAGACAAAGATGAGGAAGGAGAATGGGGCAGAGAAATAGAGGGAAGAGAATGAGAGGGAGTGAGAGACAAAGATGAGGAAGGAGAATGGGGCAGAGAAATAGAGGGAAGAGAATGAGAGGGAGTGAGAGACAAAGATAAGGAAGGAGATTGGGGCAGAGAAATAGAGGGAAGAGAATTAGGGGAGTGAGAGACAAAGATAAGGAAGGAGAATGGGGCAGAGAAATAGAGGGAAGATAATGAGAGGGAGTGAGAGACAAAGATAAGGAAGGAGAATGGGGCAGAGAAATAGAGGGAAGAGAATGAAAGGGAGTGAGAGACAAAGATAAGGAAGGAGAATGGGGCAGAGAAATAGAGGGAAGATAATGAGAGGGAGTGAGAGACAAAGATAAGGAAGGAGAATGGGGCAGAGAAATAGAGGGAAGAGAATGAAAGGGAGTAAGAGACAAAGATAAGGAAGGAAATTGGGACAGAGAAATAGAGGGAAGAGAATGAAAGGGAGTGAGAGACAAAGATAAGGAAGGAGATTGGGACAGAGAAATAGAGGGAAGAGAATGAAGGGAGTGAGAGACAAAGATAAGGAAGGAGATTGGTACAGAGAAATGGATGGAAGATAATGAAAGGGAGTGAGAGACAAAGATAAGGAAGGAGAATGGGGCAGAGAAATAGAGGGAAGAGAATGAAAGGGAGTGAGAGACAAAGATAAGGAAGGAGATTGGGACAGAGAAATAGAGGGAAGAGAATGAAAGGGAGTGAGAGACAAAGATAAGGAAGGAGAATGGGCAGAGAAATAGAGGGAAGAGAATGAGAGGGAGTGAGAGACAAAGATAAGGAAGGAGATTGGGACAGAGAAATAGAGGGAAGATAATGAGAGGGAGTGAGAGACAAAGATGAGGAAGGAGAATGGGGCAGAGAAATAGAGGGAAGAGAATGAGAGGGAGTGAGAGACAAAGATGAGGAAGGAGAATGGGGCAGAGAAATAGAGGGAAGAGAATGAGAGGGAGTGAGAGACAAAGATAAGGAAGGAGATTGGGGCAGAGAAATAGAGGGAAGAGAATTAGGGGAGTGAGAGACAAAGATAAGGAAGGAGAATGGGGCAGAGAAATAGAGGGAAGATAATGAGAGGGAGTGAGAGACAAAGATAAGGAAGGAGAATGGGGCAGAGAAATAGAGGGAAGAGAATGAAAGGAGTGAGAGACAAAGATAAGGAAGGAGAATGGGGCAGAGAAATAGAGGGAAGATAATGAGAGGGAGTGAGAGACAAAGATAAGGAAGGAGAATGGGGCAGAGAAATAGAGGGAAGAGAATGAAAGGGAGTAAGAGACAAAGATAAGGTAGGAAATTGGGACAGAGAAATAGAGGGAAGAGAATGAAAGGGAGTGAGAGACAAAGATAAGGAAGGAGATTGGGACAGAGAAATAGAGGGAAGAGAATGAAAGGGAGTGAGAGACAAAGATAAGGAAGGAGATTGGTACAGAGAAATGGATGGAAGATAATGAAAGGGAGTGAGAGACAAAGATAAGGAAGGAGAATGGGGCAGAGAAATAGAGGGAAGAGAATGAAAGGGAGTGAGAGACAAAGATAAGGAAGGAGATTGGGACAGAGAAATAGAGGGAAGAGAATGAAAGGGAGTGAGAGACAAAGATAAGGAAGGAGATTGGTACAGAGAAATGGATGGAAGATAATGAAAGGGAGTGAGAGACAAAGATAAGGAAGGAGAATGGGGCAGAGAAATAGAGGGAAGAGAATGAAAGAGAGTGAGAGACAAAGATAAGGAAGGAGATTGGGACAGAGAAATAGAGGGAAGAGAATGAAAGGGAGTGAGAGACAAAGATAAGAAGGAGATTGGTACAGAGAAATGGATGGAAGATAATGAAAGGGAGTGAGAGACAAAGATAAGGAAGGAGATTGGTACAGAGAAATGGATGGAAGATAATGAAAGGGAGTGAGAGACAAAGATAAGGAAGGAGAATGGGGCAGAGAAATAGAGGGAAGAGAATGAGAGGGAGTGAGAGACAAAGATGAGGAAGGAGAATGGGGCAGAGAAATAGAGGGAAGAGAATGAGAGGGAGTGAGAGACAAAGATAAGGAAGGAGATTGGGCAGAGAAATAGAGGGAAGAGAATTAGGGAGTGAGAGACAAAGATAAGGAAGGAGAATGGGGCAGAGAAATAGAGGGAAGAGAATGAGAGGGAGTGAGAGACAAAGATAAGGAAGGAGATTGGGGCAGAGAAATAGAAGGAAGAGAATTAGGGGAGTGAGAGACAAAGATAAGGAAGGAGAATGGGGCAGAGAAATAGAGGGAAGATAATGAGAGGGAGTGAGAGACAAAGATAAGGAAGGAGAATGGGGCAGAGAAATAGAGGGAAGAGAATGAAAGGGAGTGAGAGACAAAGATAAGGAAGGAGAATGGGGCAGAGAAATAGAGGGAAGATAATGAGAGGGAGTGAGAGACAAAGATAAGGAAGGAGAATGGGGCAGAGAAATAGAGGGAAGAGAATGAAAGGGAGTAAGAGACAAAGATAAGGAAGGAAATTGGGACAGAGAAATAGAGGGAAGAGAATGAAAGGGAGTGAGAGACAAAGATAAGGAAGGAGATTGGGACAGAGAAATAGAGGGAAGAGAATGAAAGGGAGTGAGAGACAAAGATAAGGAAGGAGATTGGTACAGAGAAATGGATGGAAGATAATGAAAGGGAGTGAGAGACAAAGATAAGGAAGGAGAATGGGGCAGAGAAATAGAGGGAAGAGAATGAGAGGGAGTGAGAGACAAAGATGAGGAAGGAGATTGGGACAGAGAAATAGAGGGAAGAGAATGAAAGGGAGTGAGAGACAAAGATAAGGAAGGAGATTGGTACAGAGAAATGGATGGAAGATAATGAAAGGGAGTGAGAGACAAAGATAAGGAAGGAGAATGGGGCAGAGAAATAGAGGGAAGAGAATGAGAGGGAGTGAGAGACAAAGATAAGGAAGGAGATTGGGACAGAGAAATAGAGGGAAGATAATGAGAGGGAGTGAGAGACAAAGATGAGGAAGGAGAATGGGGCAGAGAAATAGAGGGAAGAGAATGAGAGGGAGTGAGAGACAAAGATGAGGAAGGAGAATGGGGCAGAGAAATAGAGGGAAGAGAATGAGAGGGAGTGAGAGACAAAGATAAGGAAGGAGATTGGGGCAGAGAAATAGAGGAAGAGAATTAGGGGAGTGAGAGACAAAGATAAGGAAGGAGAATGGGGCAGAGAAATAGAGGGAAGATAATGAGAGGGAGTGAGAGACAAAGATAAGGAAGGAGAATGGGGCAGAGAAATAGAGGGAAGAGAATGAAAGGGAGTGAGAGACAAAGATAAGGAAGGAGAATGGGGCAGAGAAATAGAGGGAAGATAATGAGAGGGAGTGAGAGACAAAGATAAGGAAGGAGAATGGGGCAGAGAAATAGAGGGAAGAGAATGAAAGGGAGTAAGAGACAAAGATAAGGAAGGAAATTGGGACAGAGAAATAGAGGGAAGAGAATGAAAGGGAGTGAGAGACAAAGATAAGGAAGGAGATTGGGACAGAGAAATAGAGGGAAGAGAAGGAAAGGGAGTGAGAGACAAAGATAAGGAAGGAGATTGGTACAGAGAAATGGATGGAAGATAATGAAAGGGAGTGAGAGACAAAGATAAGGAAGGAGAATGGGGCAGAGAAATAGAGGGAAGAGAATGAAAGGGAGTGAGAGACAAAGATAAGGAAGGAGAATGGGGCAGAGAAATAGAGGGAAGATAATGAGAGGGAGTGAGAGACAAAGATAAGGAAGGAGAATGGGGCAGAGAAATAGAGGGAAGAGAATGAAAGGGAGTGAGAGACAAAGATAAGGAAGGAAATTGGACAGAGAAATAGAGGGAAGAGAATGAAAGGGAGTGAGAGACAAAGATAAGGAAGGAGATTGGGACAGAGAAATAGAGGGAAGAGAATGAAAGGGAGTGAGAGACAAAGATAAGGAAGGAGATTGGTACAGAGAAATGGATGGAAGATAATGAAAGGAGTGAGAGACAAAGATAAGGAAGGAGAATGGGGCAGAGAAATAGAGGGAAGAGAATGAAAGGGAGTGAGAGACAAAGATAAGGAAGGAGATTGGGACAGAGAAATAGAGGGAAGAGAATGAAAGGGAGTGAGAGACAAAGATAAGGAAGGAGATTGGTATAGAGAAATGGATGGAAGATAATGAAAGGGAGTGAGAGACAAAGATAAGGAAGGAGAATGGGGCAGAGAAATAGAGGGAAGAGAATGAGAGGGAGTGAGAGACAAAGATGAGGAAGGAGATTGGACAGAGAAATAGAGGGAAGAGAATGAAAGGGAGTGAGAGACAAAGATAAGGAAGGAGATTGGTACAGAGAAATGGATGGAAGATAATGAAAGGGAGTGAGAGACAAAGATAAGGAAGGAGAATGGGGCAGAGAAATAGAGGGAAGAGAATGAGAGGGAGTGAGAGACAAAGATAAGGAAGGAGATTGGGACAGAGAAATAGAGGGAAGATAATGAGAGGGGAGTGAGAGACAAAGATGAGGAAGGAGAATGGGGCAGAGAAATAGAGGGAAGAGAATGAGAGGGAGTGAGAGACAAAGATGAGGAAGGAGAATGGGGCAGAGAAATAGAGGGAAGAGAATGAGAGGGAGTGAGAGACAAAGATAAGGAAGGAGATTGGGGCAGAGAAATAGAGGGAAGAGAATTAGGGAGTGAGAGACAAAGATAAGGAAGGAGAATGGGGCAGAGAAATAGAGGGAAGAAGATAATGAGAGGGAGTGAGAGACAAAGATAAGGAAGGAGAATGGGGCAGAGAAATAGAGGGAAGAGAATGAAGGGAGTGAGAGACAAAGATAAGGAAGGAGAATGGGGCAGAGAAATAGAGGGAAGATAATGAGAGGGAGTGAGAGACAAAGATAAGGAAGGAGAATGGGGCAGAGAAATAGAGGGAAGAGAATGAAAGGGAGTAAGAGACAAAGATAAGGAAGGAAATTGGGACAGAGAAATAGAGGGAAGAGAATGAAAGGGAGTGAGAGACAAAGATAAGGAAGGAGATTGGGACAGAGAAATAGAGGGAAGAGAAGGTAAAGGGAGTGAGAGACAAAGATAAGGAAGGAGATTGGTACAGAGAAATGGATGGAAGATAATGAAAGGGAGTGAGAGACAAAGATAAGGAAGGAGAATGGGGCAGAGAAATAGAGGGAAGAGAATGAAAGGGAGTGAGAGACAAAGATAAGGAAGGAGATTGGGACAGAGAAATAGAGGGAAGAGAATGAAAGGGAGTGAGAGACAAAGATAAGGAAGGAGATTGGTACAGAGAAATGGATGGAAGATAATGAAAGGGAGTGAGAGACAAAGATAAGGAAGGAGAATGGGGCAGAGAAATAGAGGGAAGAGAATGAAAGGAGTGAGAGACAAAGATAAGGAAGGAGATTGGGACAGAGAAATAGAGGGAAGAGAATGAAAGGGAGTGAGAGACAAAGATAAGGAAGGAGATTGGTACAGAGAAAGGATGGAAGATAATGAAAGGGAGTGAGAGACAAGATAAGGAAGGAGAATGGGGCAGAGAAATAGAGGGAAGAGAATGAGAGGGAGTGAGAGACAAAGATAAGGAAGGAGATTGGACAGAGAAATAGAGGGAAGATAATGAGAGGGAGTGAGAGACAAAGATGAGAAGGAGAATGGGGCAGAGAAATAGAGGGAAGAGAAATGAGAGGGAGTGAGAGACAAAGATGAGGAAGGAGAATGGGCAAGAAATAGAGGGAAGAGATGAGAGGGAGTGAGAGACAAAGATAAGGAAGGAGATTGGGGCAGAGAAATAGAGGGAAGAGAATTAGGTAGTGAGAGACAAAGATAAGGAAGGAGAATGGGGCAGAGAAATAGAGGGAAGAGAATGAGAGGGAGTGAGAGACAAAGATAAGGAAGGAGAATGGGGCAGAGAAATAGAGGGAAGAGAATGAAAGGGAGTAAGAGACAAAGATAGGAAGGAGAATTGGGACAGAGAAATAGAGGGAAAGAGAATGAAAGGGAGTGAGAGACAAAGATAAGGAAGGAGAATGGGGCAGAGAAATAGAGGGAAGAGAATGAAGGATTGAGAGACAAAGATAAGGAAGGAGATTGGGACAGAGAATATAGGGAAGATAATGAGTGGGAGTGAGAGACAAAGATGAGGAAGGAGAATGGGGCAGAGAATAGAGGGAAGAGAATGAGAGGGAGTGAGAGACAAAGATGAGGAAGGAGAATGGGGCAGAGAAATAGAGGGAAGAGAATGAGAGGGAGTGAGAGACAAAGATAAGGAAGAGATTGGGGCAGAGAAATAGAGGGAAGAGAATTAGGGGAGTGAGAGACAAAGATAAGGAAGGAGAATGGGGCAGAGAAATAGAGGGAAGAGAATGAAAGGGAGTGAGAGACAAAGATAAGGAAGGAGAATGGGGCAGAGAAATAGAGGGAAGATAATGAGAGGGAGTGAGAGACAAAGATAAGGAAGGAGAATGGGGCAGAGAAATAGAGGGAAGAGAATGAAAGGGAGTGAGAGACAAAGATAAGGAAGGAGAATGGGCAGAGAAATAGAGGGAAGAGAATGAGAGGGAGTGAGAGACAAAGATAAGGAAGGAGAATGGGGCAGAGAAATAGAGGGAAGAGAATGAAAGGGAGTAAGAGACAAAGATAAGGAAGGAAATTGGGACAGAGAAATAGAGGGAAGAGAATGAAAGGGAGTGAGAGACAAAGATAAGGAAGGAGATTGGGACAGAGAAATAGAGGGAAGAGAATGAAAGGGAGTGAGAGACAAAGATAAGGAAGGAGATTGGTACAGAGAAATGGATGGAAGATAATGAAAGGGAGTGAGAGACAAAGATAAGGAAGGAGAATGGGGTAGAGAAATAGAGGAAGAGAATGAAAGGGAGTGAGAGACAAAGATAAGGAAGGAGATTGGGACAGAGAAATAGAGGGAAGAGAATGAAAGGGAGTGAGAGACAAAGATAAGGAAGGAGATGGGACAGAGAAATGGATGGAAGATAATGAAAGGGAGTGAGAGACAAAGATAAGGAAGGAGAATGGGGCAGAGAAATAGAGGGAAGAGAATGAAAGGGAGTGAGAGACAAAGATAAGGAAGGAGATTGGGACAGAGAAATAGAGGGAAGAGAATGAAGGGAGTGAGAGACAAAGATAAGTAAGGAGATTGGTACAGAGAAATAGATGGAAGATAATGAAAGGGAGTGAGAGACAAAGATAAGGAAGGAGAATGGGCAGAGAAATAGAGGGAAGAGAATGAGAGGGAGTGAGAGACAAAGATAAGGAAGGAGATTGGGACAGAGAAATAGAGGGAAGATAATGAGAGGGAGTGAGAGACAAAGATGAGGAAGGAGAATGGGGCAGAGAAATAGAGGGAAGAGAATGAGAGGGAGTGAGAGACAAAGATGAGGAAGGAGAATGGGGCAGAGAAATAGAGGGAAGAGAATGAGAGGGAGTGAGAGACAAAGATAAGGAAGGAGAATGGAGCAGAGAAATAGAGGGAAGAGAATGAAAGGGAGTGAGAGACAAAGATAAGGAAGGAGAATGGGGCAGAGAAATAGAGGGAAGATAATGAGAGGGAGTGAGAGACAAAGATAAGGAAGGAGAATGGGGCAGAGAAATAGAGGGAAGAGAATGAAAGGGAGTAAGAGACAAAGATAAGGAAGGAAATTGGGACAGAGAAATAGAGGGAAGAGAATGAAAGGGAGTGAGAGACAAAGATAAGGAAGGAGAATGGGGCAGAGAAATAGAGGGAAGAGAATGAGAGGGAGTGAGAGACAAAGATAAGGAAGGAGATTGGGACAGAGAAATAGAGGGAAGATAATGAGAGGGAGTGAGAGACAAAGATGAGGAAGGAGAATGGGGCAGAGAAATAGAGGGAAGAGAATGAGAGGGAGTGAGAGACAAAGATAAGGAAGGAGAATGGGGCAGAGAAATAGAGGGAAGAGAATGAGAGGGAGTGAGAGACAAAGATAAGGAAGGAGATTGGGGCAGAGAAATAGAGGGAAGAGAATTAGGGGAGTGAGAGACAAAGATAAGGAAGGAGAATGGGGCAGAGAAATAGAGGGAAGAGAATGAAAGGGAGTGAGAGACAAAGATAAGGAAGGAGATGGGGCAGAGAAATAGAGGGAAGATAATGAGAGGGAGTGAGAGACAAAGATAAGGAAGGAGAATGGGGCAGAGAAATAGAGGGAAGAGAATGAAAGGGAGTGAGAGACAAAGATAAGGAAGGAGAATGGGGCAGAGAAATAGAGGGAAGATAATGAGAGGGAGTGAGAGACAAAGATAAGGAAGGAGAATGGGGCAGAGAAATAGAGGGAAGAGAATGAAAGGGAGTAAGAGACAAAGATAAGGAAGGAAATTGGGACAGAGAAATAGAGGGAAGAGAATGAAAGGGAGTGAGAGACAAAGATAAGGAAGGAGATTGGGACAGAGAAATAGAGGGAAGAGAATGAAAGGGAGTGAGAGACAAAGATAAGGAAGGAGATTGGTACAGAGAAATGGATGGAAGATAATGAAAGGGAGTGAGAGACAAAGATAAGGAAGGAGAATGGGGCAGAGAAATAGAGGGAAGAGAATGAAAGGGAGTGAGAGACAAAGATAAGGAAGGAGATTGGGACAGAGAAATAGAGGGAAGAGAATGAAAGGGAGTGAGAGACAAAGATAAGGAAGGAGATTGGTACAGAGAAATAGATGGAAGATAATGAAAGGGAGTGAGAGACAAAGATAAGGAAGGAGAATGGGGCAGAGAAATAGAGGGAAGAGAATGACAGGGAGTGAGAGACAAAGATGAGGAAGGAGAATGGGGCAGAGAAATAGAGGGAAGAGAATGAGAGGGAGTGAGAGACAAAGATAAGGAAGGAGATTGGGGCAGAGAAATAGAGGGAAGAGAATTAGGGGAGTGAGAGACAAAGATAAGGAAGGAGAATGGGGCAGAGAAATAGAGGGAAGAGAATGAGAGGGAGTGAGAGACAAAGATAAGGAAGGAGATTGGGGCAGAGAAATAGAGGGAAGAGAATTAGGGGAGTGAGAGACAAAGATAAGGAAGGAGAATGGGGCAGAGAAATAGAGGGAAGATAATGAGAGGGAGTGAGAGACAAAGATAAGGAAGGAGAATGGGGCAGAGAAATAGAGGGAAGAGAATGAAAGGGAGTGAGAGACAAAGATAAGGAAGGAGAATGGGGCAGAGAAATAGAGGGAAGATAATGAGAGGGAGTGAGAGACAAAGATAAGGAAGGAGAATGGGGCAGAGAAATAGAGGGAAGAGAATGAAAGGGAGTAAGAGACAAAGATAAGGAAGGAAATTGGGACAGAGAAATAGAGGGAAGAGAATGAAGGGAGTGAGAGACAAAGATAAGGAAGGAGATTGGGACAGAGAAATAGAGGGAAGAGAATGAAGGGAGTGAGAGACAAAGATAAGGAAGGAGATTGGTACAGAGAAATAGATGGAAGATAATGAAAGGGAGTGAGAGACAAAGATAAGGAAGGAGAATGGGGCAGAGAAATAGAGGGAAGAGAATGAAGGGAGTGAGAGACAAAGATAAGGAAGGAGATTGGGACAGAGAAATAGAGGGAAGAGAATGAAAGGGAGTGAGAGACAAAGATAAGGAAGGAGATTGGTATAGAGAAATGGATGGAAGATAATGAAAGGGAGTGAGAGACAAAGATAAGGAAGGAGAATGGGGCAGAGAAATAGAGGGAAGAGAATGAGAGGGAGTGAGAGACAAAGATGAGGAAGGAGAATGGGGCAGAGAAATAGAGGGAAGAGAATGAGAGGGAGTGAGAGACAAAGATAAGGAAGGAGATTGGGGCAGAGAAATAGAGGGAAGAGAATGAGGGGAGTGAGAGACAAAGATAAGGAAGGAGAATGGGGCAGAGAAATAGAGGGAAGAGAATGAAAGGGAGTAAGAGACAAAGATAAGGCAGGAGATTGGGACAGAGAAATGGATGGAAGAGAGATAAGGAAGGAGATTGGGACAGAGAAATAGAGTTAAGAGAATGAAAGGGAGTGAGAGACAAAGATAAGGAAGGAGATTGGGACAGAGAAATAGAGGGAAGAGAATTAGAGGAAGTGAGAAACAAAGATAATTAAGGAGAATGAGGCAGAGAAATAGAGGGAAGAGAATGAGAGGGAGTGAGAGACAAAGATAAGGAAGGAGATTGGGACAGAGAAATAGAGGGAAGAGAATGAGAGGGAGTGAGAGACAAAGATAAGGAAGGAGATTGGTACAGAGAAATAGAGGGAAGAGAATTAGAGGGAGTGAGAGACAAAGATAAGGAAGGAGAATGGGGCAGAGAGATAGAGGGAAGAGAATGAAAGGGAGTAAGAGACAAAGATAAGGCAGGAGATTGGGACTGAGAAATGGATGGAAAAGAGATAAGGAAGGAGATTGGGACAGAGAAATAGAGTTAAGAGAATGAAAGGGAGTGAGAGACAAAGATAAGGAAGGAGATTGGGACAGAGAAATAGAGGGAAGAGAAAGAAATAGAGTGAGAAACAAAGATAAGGAAGGAGAATGGGGCAGAGAAATAGAGGGAAGATAATGAGAGGGAGTGAGAGACAAAGATAAGGAAGGAGAATGGGGCAGAGAAATAGAGGGAAGAGAATGAGTGGGAGTGAGAGACAAAGATGAGGAAGGAGAATGGGGCAGAGAAATAGAGGGAAGAGAATGAGAGGGAGTGAGAGACAAAGATAAGGAAGGAGATTGGGGCAGAGAAATAGAGGGAAGAGAATTAGGGGAGTGAGAGACAAAGATAGGGAGGAGAATGGGGCAGAGAAATAGAGGGAAGAGAATGAGAGGGAGTGAGAGACAAAGATGAGGAAGGAGAATGGGGCAGAGAAATAGAGGGAAGAGAATGAGAGGGAGTGAGAGACAAAGATAAGGAAGGAGATTGGGGCAGAGAAATAGAGGGAAGAGAATGAAAGGGAGTAAGAGACAAAGATAAGGCAGGAGATTGGGACAGAGAAATGGATGGAAGAGAGATAAGGAAGGAGATTGGGACAGAGAAATAGAGTTAAGAGAATGAAAGGGAGTGAGAGACAAAGATAAGGAAGGAGATTGGGACAGAGAAATAGAGGGAAGAGAATGAAATAGAGTGAGAAACAAAGATAAGGAAGGAGAATGGGGCAGAGAAATAGAGGGAAGATAATGAGAGGGAGTGAGAGACAAAGATAAGGAAGGAGAATGGGGCAGAGAAATAGAGGGAAGAGAATGAAAGGGAGTAAGAGACAAAGATAAGAAGGAAATTGGGACAGAGAAATAGAGGGAAGAGAATGAAAGGGAGTGAGAGACAAAGATAAGGAAGGAGATTGGGACAGAGAAATAGAGGGAAGAGAATGAAAGGGAGTGAGAGACAAAGATAAGGAAGGAGATTGCTACAGAGAAATGGATGGAAGATAATGAAAGGGAGTGAGAGACAAAGATAAGGAAGGAGAATGGGGCAGAGAAATAGAGGGAAGAGAATGAGAGGAAGTGAGAGACAAAGATAAGGAAGGAGAATGGGGCAGAGAAATAGAGGGAAGAGAATGAGAGGGAGTGAGAGACAAAGATAAGGAAGGAGATTGGGGCAGAGAAATAGAGGGAAGAGAATGAAAGGGAGTAAGAGACAAAGATAAGGCAGGAGATTGGGACAGAGAAATGGATGGAAGAGAGATAAGGAAGGAGATTGGGACAGAGAAATAGAGTTAAGAGAATGAAAGGGAGTGAGAGACAAAGATAAGGAAGGAGATTGGGACAGAGAAATAGAGGGAAGAGAATGAAATAGAGTGAGAAACAAAGATAAGGAAGGAGAATGGGGCAGAGAAATAGAGGGAAGATAATGAGAGGGAGTGAGAGACAAAGATAAGGAAGGAGAATGGGGCAGAGAAATAGAGGGAAGAGAATGAAAGGGAGTAAGAGACAAAGATAAGGAAGGAAATTGGGACAGAGAAATAGAGGAAGAGAATGAAAGGGAGTGAGAGACAAAGATAAGGAAGGAGATTGGGACAGAGAAATAGAGGGAAGAGAATGAAAGGGAGTGAGAGACAAAGATAAGGAAGGAGATTGCTACAGAGAAATGGATGGAAGATAATGAAAGGGAGTGAGAGACAAAGATAAGGAAGGAGAATGGGGCAGAGAAATAGAGGGAAGAGAATGAGAGGAAGTGAGAGACAAAGATGAGGAAGGAGAATGGGGCAGAGAAATAGAGGGAAGAGAATGAGAGGGAGTGAGAGACAAAGATAAGGAAGGAGATTGGGGCAGAGAAATAGAGGGAAGAGAATTAGGGGAGTGAGAGACAAAGATAAGGAAGGAGAATGGGGCAGAGAAATAGAGGGAAGAGAATGAAGGGAGTAAGAGACAAAGATAAGGCAGGAGATTGGGACAGAGAAATGGATGGAAGAGAGATAAGGAAGGAGATTGGGACAGAGAAATAGAGGGAAGAGAATGAAGGGGAGTGAGAGACAAAGATAAGGAAGGAGATTGGTACAGAGAAATGGATGGAAGATAATGAAAGGGAGTGAGAGACAAAGATAAGGAAGGAGAATGGGGCAGAGAAATAGAGGGAAGAGAATGAGAGGGAGTGAGAGACAAAGATGAGGAAGGAGAATGGGGCAGAGAAATAGAGGGAAGAGAATGAGAGGGAGTGAGAGACAAAGATAAGGAAGGAGATTGGGCAGAGAAATAGAGGGAAGAGAATTAGGGGAGTGAGAGACAAAGATAAGGAAGGAGAATGGGGCAGAGAAATAGAGGGAAGAGAATGAAAGGGAGTAAGAGACAAAGATAAGGCAGGAGATTGGGACAGAGAAATGGATGGAAGAGAGATAAGGAAGGAGATTGGGACAGAGAAATAGAGTTAAGAGAATGAAAGGGAGTGAGAGACAAAGATAAGGAAGGAGATTGGGACAGAGAAATAGAGGGAAGAGAATTAGAGGAAGTGAGAAACAAAGATAATTAAGGAGAATGGGGCAGAGAAATAGAGGGAAGAGAATGAGAGGGAGTGAGAGACAAAGATAAGGAAGGAGATTGGGACAGAGAAATAGAGGGAAGAGAATGAGAGGGAGTGAGAGACAAAGATAAGGAAGGAGATTGGTACAGAGAAATAGAGGGAAGAGAATTAGAGGGAGTGAGAGACAAAGATAAGGAAGGAGAATGGGGCAGAGAGATAGAGGGAAGAGAATGAAGGGAGTAAGAGACAAAGATAAGGAAGGAGATTGGGACTGAGAAATGGATGGAAGAGAGATAAGGAAGGAGATTGGGACAGATAAATAGTGTTAAGAGAATGAAAGGGAGTGAGAGACAAAGATAAGGAAGGAGATTGGGACAGAGAAATAGAGGGAAGAGAAAGAAATAGAGTGAGAAACAAAGATAAGGAAGGAGAATGGGGCAGAGAAATAGAGGGAAGATAATGAGAGGGAGTGAGAGACAAAGATAAGGAAGGAGAATGGGGCAGAGAAATAGAGGGAAGAGAATGAAAGGGAGTAAGAGACAAAGATAAGGAAGGAGATTGGGACAGAGAAATAGAGGGAAGAGAATGAAGGGAGTGAGAGACAAAGATAAGGAAGGAGATTGGTACAGAGAAATAGATGGAAGAGAATGAAAGGGAGTGAGAGACAAAGATAAGGAAGGAGAATGGGGCAGAGAAATAGAGGGAAGAGAATGAGAGGGAGTGAGAGACAAAGATAAGGAAGGAGATTGGGGCAGAGAAATAGAGGGAAGAGAATGAGGGAGTGAGAGACAAAGATAAGGAAGGAGAATGGGGCAGAGAAATAGAAGGAAGAGAATGAAAGGGAGTAGAGACAAAGATAAGGAAGGAGATTGGGACAGAGAAATGGATGGAAGAGAGATAAGGAGGAGATTGGGACAGAGAAATAGAGTTAAGAGAATGAAAGGGAGTGAGAGACAAAGATATTAAGGAGAATGGGGCAGAGAAATAGAGGGAAGAGAATGAAAGGGAGAGAATGAGAGGGAGTGAGAGAATGAGAGGGAGTGAGAGACAAAGATAAGGAAGGAGAATGGGGCAGAGAAATAGAGGGAAGAGAATGAAAGGGAGTGAGAGACAAAGATAAGGATGGAGAATGGGGCAGAGAAATAGAGGGAAGAGAATGAGAGGGAGTGAGAGACAAAGATAAGGAAGGAGAATGGGGCAGAGAAATAGAGGGAAGAGAATGAGAGGGAGTGAGAGACAAAGATAAGGAAGGAGATTGGGGCAGAGAAATAGAGGGAAGAGAATTAGGGTAGTGAGAGACAAAGATAAGGAAGGAGAATGGGGCAGAGAAATAGAGGGAAGATAATGAGAGGGAGTGAGAGACAAAGATAAGGAAGGAGAATGGAGCAGAGAAATAGAGGGAAGAGAATGAAAGGGAGTGAGAGACAAAGATAAGGAAGGAGAATGGGGCAGAGAAATAGAGGGAAGATAATGAGAGGGAGTGAGAGACAAAGATAAGGAAGGAGAATGGGGCAGAGAAATAGAGGGAAGAGAATGAAGGGAGTGAGAGACAAAGATAAGGAAGGAAATTGGGACAGAGAAATAGAGGGAAGAGAATGAAAGGGAGTGAGAGACAAAGATAAGGAAGGAGAATGGGGCAGAGAAATAGAGGGAAGAGAATGAGAGGGAGTGAGAGACAAAGATAAGGAAGGAGATTGGGACAGAGAAATAGAGGGAAGAGAATGAGAGGGAGTGAGAGACAAAGATGAGGAAGGAGAATGGGGCAGAGAAATAGAGGGAAGAGAATGAGAGGGAGTGAGAGACAAAGATAAGGAAGGAGAATGGGGCAGAGAAATAGAGGGAAGAGAATGAGAGGGAGTGAGAGACAAAGATAAGGAAGGAGATTGGGCAGAGAAATAGAGGGAAGAGAATTAGGGGAGTGAGAGACAAAGATAAGGAAGGAGAATGGGGCAGAGAAATAGAGGGAAGAGAATGAAAGGGAGTGAGAGACAAAGATAAGGAAGGAGAATGGGGCAGAGAAATAGAGGAAGAAGAATGAGAGGGAGTGAGAGACAAAGATAAGGAAGGAGAATGGGGCAGAGAAATAGAGGGAAGAGAATGAAAGGAGTGAGAGACAAAGATAAGGAAGGAGAATGGGGCAGAGAAATAGAGGGAAGAGAATGAGAGGGAGTGAGAGACAAAGATAAGGAAGGAGAATGGGGCAGAGAAATAGAGGGAAGAGAATGAAAGGGAGTGAGAGACAAAGATAAGGAAGGAAATTGGGACAGAGAAATAGAGGGAAGAGAATGAAAGGGAGTGAGAGACAAAGATAAGGAAGGAGATTGGGACAGAGAAATAGAGGGAAGAGAATGAAAGGGAGTGAGAGACAAAGATAAGGAAGGAGATTGGGACAGAGAAATAGAGGGAAGAGAATGAAAGGGAGTGAGAGACAAAGATAAGGAAGGAGATTGGTACAGAGAAATAGAGGGAAGAGAATGAAAGGGAGTGAGAGACAAAGATAAGGAAGGAGAATGGGGCAGAGAAATAGAGGGAAGAGAATGAAAGGGAGTGAGAGACAAAGATAAGGAAGGAGATTGGGACAGAGAAATAGAGGGAAGAGAATGAAAGGGAGTGAGAGACAAAGATAAGGAAGGAGATTGGTACAGAGAAATAGAGGGAAGATAATGAAAGGGAGTGAGAGACAAAGATAAGGAAGGAGAATGGGGCAGAGAAATAGAGGGAAGAGAATGAGAGGGAGTGAGAGACAAAGATAAGGAAGGAGATTGGGACAGAGAAATAGAGGGAAGATAATGAGAGGGAGTGAGAGACAAAGATGAGGAAGGAGAATGGGGCAGAGAAATAGAGGGAAGAGAATGAGAGGGAGTGAGAGACAAAGATGAGGAAGGAGAATGGGGCAGAGAAATAGAGGGAAGAGAATGAGAGGGAGTGAGAGACAAAGATAAGGAAGGAGATTGGGGCAGAGAAATAGAGGGAAGAGAATTAGGGTAGTGAGAGACAAAGATAAGGAAGGAGAATGGGGCAGAGAAATAGAGGGAAGATAATGAGAGGGAGTGAGAGACAAAGATAAGGAAGGAGAATGGAGCAGAGAAATAGAGGGAAGAGAATGAAAGGGAGTGAGAGACAAAGATAAGGAAGGAGAATGGGGCAGAGAAATAGAGGGAAGATAATGAGAGGGAGTGAGAGACAAAGATAAGGAAGGAGAATGGGGCAGAGAAATAGAGGGAAGAGAATGAAAGGGAGTGAGAGACAAAGATAAGGAAGGAAATTGGGACAGAGAAATAGAGGGAAGAGAATGAAAGGGAGTGAGAGACAAAGATAAGGAAGGAGAATGGGCAGAGAAATAGAGGGAAGAGAATGAGAGGGAGTGAGAGACAAAGATAAGGAAGGAGATTGGACAGAGAAATAGAGGGAAGATAATGAGAGGGAGTGAGAGACAAAGATAAGGAAGGAGAATGGGGCAGAGAAATAGAGGGAAGAGAATGAGAGGGAGTGAGAGACAAAGATGAGGAAGGAGAATGGGGCAGAGAAATAGAGGGAAGAGAATGAGAGGGAGTGAGAGACAAAGATAAGGAAGGAGATTGGGCAGAGAAATAGAGGAAGAGAATGAGGGGAGTGAGAGACAAAGATAAGGAAGGAGAATGGGGCAGAGAAATAGAGGGAAGAGAATGAAAGGGAGTGAGAGACAAAGATAAGGAAGGAGAATGGGGCAGAGAAATAGAGGGAAGATAATGAGAGGGAGTGAGAGACAAAGATAAGGAAGGAGAATGGGGCAGAGAAATAGAGGGAAGAGAATGAAAGGGAGTGAGAGACAAAGATAAGGAAGGAGAATGGGGCAGAGAAATAGAGGGAAGATAATGAGAGGGAGTGAGAGACAAAGATAAGGAAGGAGAATGGGGCAGAGAAATAGAGGGAAGAGAATGAAAGGGAGTGAGAGACAAAGATAAGGAAGGAAATTGGGACAGAGAAATAGAGGGAAGAGAATGAAAGGGAGTGAGAGACAAAGATAAGGAAGGAGATTGGGACAGAGAAATAGAGGGAAGAGAATGAAAGGGAGTGAGAGACAAAGATAAGGAAGGAGATTGGTACAGAGAAATAGATGGAAGATAATGAAAGGGAGTGAGAGACAAAGATAAGGAAGGAGAATGGGGCAGAGAAATAGAGGGAAGAGAATGAAAGGGAGTGAGAGACAAAGATAAGGAAGGAGATTGGGACAGAGAAATAGAGGGAAGAGAATGAAAGGGAGTGAGAGACAAAGATAAGGAAGGAGATTGGGTACAGAGAAATGGATGGAAGATAATGAAAGGGAGTGAGAGACAAAGATAAGGAAGGAGAATGGGGCAGAGAAATAGAGGGAAGAGAATGAAAGGGAGTGAGAGACAAAGATAAGGAAGGAGATTGGGACAGAGAAATAGAGGGAAGAGAATGAGAGGGAGTGAGAGACAAAGATGAGGAAGGAGAATGGGGCAGAGAAATAGAGGGAAGAGAATGAGAGGGAGTGAGAGACAAAGATAAGGAAGGAGATTGGGGCAGAGAAATAGAGGGAAGAGAATTAGGGGAGTGAGAGACAAAGATAAGGAAGGAGAATGGGGCAGAGAAATAGAGGGAAGAGAATGAAAGGGAGTAAGAGACAAAGATAAGGCAGGAGATTGGGACAGAGAAATGGATGGAAGAGAGATAAGGAAGGAGATTGGGACAGAGAAATAGAGTTAAGAGAATGAAAGGGAGTGAGAGACAAAGATAAGGAAGGAGAATGGGGCAGAGAAATAGAGGGAAGAGAATGAAAGGGAGAGAATGAGAGGGAGTGAGAGAATGAGAGGGAGTGAGAGACAAAGATAAGGAAGGAGAATGGGGCAGAGAAATAGAGGGAAGAGAATGAAAGGGAGTGAGAGACAAAGATAAGGATGGAGAATGGGGCAGAGAAATAGAGGGAAGAGAATGAGAGGGAGTGAGAGACAAAGATAAGGAAGGAGAATGGGGCAGAGAAATAGAGGGAAGAGAATGAGAGGGAGTGAGAGACAAAGATAAGGAAGGAGATTGGGGCAGAGAAATAGAGGGAAGAGAATTAGGGTAGTGAGAGACAAAGATAAGGAAGGAGAATGGGGCAGAGAAATAGAGGGAAGATAATGAGAGGGAGTGAGAGACAAAGATAAGGAAGGAGAATGGAGCAGAGAAATAGAGGGAAGAGAATGAAAGGGAGTGAGAGACAAAGATAAGGAAGGAGAATGGGGCAGAGAAATAGAGGGAAGATAATGAGAGGGAGTGAGAGACAAAGATAAGGAAGGAGAATGGGGCAGAGAAATAGAGGGAAGAGAATGAAAGGGAGTAAGAGACAAAGATAAGGAAGGAAATTGGGACAGAGAAATAGAGGGAAGAGAATGAAAGGGAGTGAGAGACAAAGATAAGGAAGGAGAATGGGGCAGAGAAATAGAGGGAAGAGAATGAGAGGGAGTGAGAGACAAAGATAAGGAAGGAGATTGGGACAGAGAAATAGAGGGAAGATAATGAGAGGGAGTGAGAGACAAAGATAAGGAAGGAGAATGGGGCAGAGAAATAGAGGGAAGAGAATGAGAGGGAGTGAGAGACAAAGATGAGGAAGGAGAATGGGGCAGAGAAATAGAGGGAAGAGAATGAGAGGGAGTGAGAGACAAAGATAAGGAAGGAGATTGGGGCAGAGAAATAGAGGGAAGAGAATTAGGGGAGTGAGAGACAAAGATAAGGAAGGAGAATGGGGCAGAGAAATAGAGGGAAGAGAATGAAAGGGAGTGAGAGACAAAGATAAGGAAGGAGAATGGGGCAGAGAAATAGAGGGAAGATAATGAGAGGGAGTGAGAGACAAAGATAAGGAAGGAGAATGGGGCAGAGAAATAGAGGGAAGAGAATGAAAGGGAGTGAGAGACAAAGATAAGGAAGGAGAATGGGGCAGAGAAATAGAGGGAAGATAATGAGAGGGAGTGAGAGACAAAGATAAGGAAGGAGAATGGGGCAGAGAAATAGAGGGAAGAGAATGAAAGGGAGTGAGAGACAAAGATAAGGAAGGAAATTGGGACAGAGAAATAGAGGGAAGAGAATGAAAGGGAGTGAGAGACAAAGATAAGGAAGGAGATTGGGACAGAGAAATAGAGGGAAGAGAATGAAAGGGAGTGAGAGACAAAGATAAGGAAGGAGATTGGTACAGAGAAATGGATGGAAGATAATGAAAGGGAGTGAGAGACAAAGATAAGGAAGGAGAATGGGGCAGAGAAATAGAGGGAAGAGAATGAAAGGGAGTGAGAGACAAAGATAAGGAAGGAGATTGGGACAGAGAAATAGAGGGAAGAGAATGAAAGGGAGTGAGAGACAAAGATAAGGAAGGAGATTGGTACAGAGAAATAGATGGAAGATAATGAAAGGGAGTGAGAGACAAAGATAAGGAAGGAGAATGGGGCAGAGAAATAGAGGGAAGAGAATGAAAGGGAGTGAGAGACAAAGATAAGGAAGGAGATTGGGACAGAGAAATAGAGGGAAGAGAATGAAAGGGAGTGAGAGACAAAGATAAGGAAGGAGATTGGTACAGAGAAATGGATGGAAGATAATGAAAGGGAGTGAGAGACAAAGATAAGGAAGGAGAATGGGGCAGAGAAATAGAGGGAAGAGAATGAGAGGGAGTGAGAGACAAAGATAAGGAAGGAGATTGGGACAGAGAAATAGAGGGAAGATAATGAGAGGGAGTGAGAGACAAAGATAAGGAAGGAGAATGGGGCAGAGAAATAGAGGGAAGAGAATGAGAGGGAGTGAGAGACAAAGATGAGGAAGGAGAATGGGGCAGAGAAATAGAGGGAAGAGAATGAGAGGGAGTGAGAGACAAAGATAAGGAAGGAGATTGGGGCAGAGAAATAGAGGGAAGAGAATTAGGGAGTGAGAGACAAAGATAAGGAAGGAGAATGGGGCAGAGAAATAGAGGGAAGATAATGAGAGGGAGTGAGAGACAAAGATAAGGAAGGAGAATGGAGCAGAGAAATAGAGGGAAGAGAATGAAAGGGAGTGAGAGACAAAGATAAGGAAGGAGAATGGGGCAGAGAAATAGAGGGAAGATAATGAGAGGGAGTGAGAGACAAAGATAAGGAAGGAGAATGGGGCAGAGAAATAGAGGGAAGAGAATGAAAGGGAGTGAGAGACAAAGATAAGGAAGGAAATTGGGACAGAGAAATAGAGGGAAGAGAATGAAAGGGAGTGAGAGACAAAGATAAGGAAGGAGAATGGGGCAGAGAAATAGAGGGAAGAGAATGAGAGGGAGTGAGAGACAAAGATAAGGAAGGAGATTGGGACAGAGAAATAGAGGGAAGATAATGAGAGGGAGTGAGAGACAAAGATAAGGAAGGAGAATGGGGCAGAGAAATAGAGGGAAGAGAATGAGAGGGAGTGAGAGACAAAGATAAGGAAGGAGAATGGGGCAGAGAAATAGAGGGAAGAGAATGAGAGGGAGTGAGAGACAAAGATAAGGAAGGAGATGGGGCAGAGAAATAGAGGGAAGAGAATTAGGGGAGTGAGAGACAAAGATAAGGAAGGAGAATGGGGCAGAGAAATAGAGGGAAGAGAATGAAAGGGAGTGAGAGACAAAGATAAGGAAGGAGAATGGGGCAGAGAAATAGAGGGAAGATAATGAGAGGGAGTGAGAGACAAAGATAAGGAAGGAGAATGGGGCAGAGAAATAGAGGGAAGAGAATGAAAGGGAGTGAGAGACAAAGATAAGGAAGGAGAATGGGGCAGAGAAATAGAGGGAAGATAATGAGAGGGAGTGAGAGACAAAGATAAGGAAGGAGAATGGGGCAGAGAAATAGAGGGAAGAGAATGAAAGGGAGTGAGAGACAAAGATAAGGAAGGAAATTGGGACAGAGAAATAGAGGGAAGAGAATGAAAGGGAGTGAGAGACAAAGATAAGGAAGGAGATTGGGACAGAGAAATAGAGGGAAGAGAATGAAAGGGAGTGAGAGACAAAGATAAGGAAGGAGATTGGTACAGAGAAATGGATGGAAGATAATGAAAGGGAGTGAGAGACAAAGATAAGGAAGGAGAATGGGGCAGAGAAATAGAGGGAAGAGAATGACAGGGAGTGAGAGACAAAGATGAGGAAGGAGAATGGGGCAGAGAAATAGAGGGAAGAGAATGAGAGGGAGTGAGAGACAAAGATAAGGAAGGAGATTGGGGCAGAGAAATAGAGGGAAGAGAATTAGGGGAGTGAGAGACAAAGATAAGGAAGGAGAATGGGGCAGAGAAATAGAGGGAAGAGAATGAGAGGGAGTGAGAGACAAAGATAAGGAAGGAGATTGGGGCAGAGAAATAGAGGGAAGAGAATTAGGGAGTGAGAGACAAAGATAAGGAAGGAGAATGGGGCAGAGAAATAGAGGGAAGATAATGAGAGGGAGTGAGAGACAAAGATAAGGAAGGAGAATGGGGCAGAGAAATAGAGGGAAGAGAATGAAAGGGAGTGAGAGACAAAGATAAGGAAGGAGAATGGGGCAGAGAAATAGAGGGAAGATAATGAGAGGGAGTGAGAGACAAAGATAAGGAAGGAGAATGGGGCAGAGAAATAGAGGGAAGAGAATGAAAGGGAGTGAGAGACAAAGATAAGGAAGGAATTGGGACAGAGAAATAGAGGGAAGAGAATGAAAGGGAGTGAGAGACAAAGATAAGGAAGGAGATTGGGACAGAGAAATAGAGGGAAGAGAATGAAAGGGAGTGAGAGACAAAGATAAGGAAGGAGATTGGTACAGAGAAATAGATGGAAGATAATGAAAGGGAGTGAGAGACAAAGATAAGGAAGGAGAATGGGGCAGAGAAATAGAGGGAAGAGAATGAAAGGGAGTGAGAGACAAAGATAAGGAAGGAGATTGGGACAGAGAAATAGAGGGAAGAGAATGAAAGGGAGTGAGAGACAAAGATAAGGAAGGAGATTGGGATAGAGAAATAGATGGAAGATAATGAAAGGGAGTGAGAGACAAAGATAAGGAAGGAGAATGGGGCAGAGAAATAGAGGGAAGAGAATGAGAGGGAGTGAGAGACAAAGATAAGGAAGGAGAATGGGGCAGAGAAATAGAGGGAAGAGAATGAGAGGGAGTGAGAGACAAAGATAAGGAAGGAGATTGGGGCAGAGAAATAGAGGGAAGAGAATTAGGGGAGTGAGAGACAAAGATAAGGAAGGAGAATGGGGCAGAGAAATAGAGTTAAGAGAATGAAAGGGAGTGAGAGACAAAGATAAGGAAGGAGATTGGGACAGAGAAATAGAGGGAAGAGAATTAGAGGAAGTGAGAAACAAAGATAATTAAGGAGAATGGGGCAGAGAAATAGAGGGAAGAGAATGAGAGGGAGTGAGAGACAAAGATAAGGAAGGAGATTGGGACAGAGAAATAGAGGGAAGAGAATGAGAGGGAGTGAGAGACAAAGATAAGGAAGGAGATTGGTACAGAGAAATAGAGGGAAGAGAATTAGAGGGAGTGAGAGACAAAGATAATTAAGGAGAATGGGGCAGAGAGATAGAGGGAAGAGAATGAAAGGGAGTAAGAGACAAAGATAAGGCAGGAGATTGGGACTGAGAAATGGATGGAAAAGAGATAAGGAAGGAGATTGGGACAGAGAAATAGAGTTAAGAGAATGAAAGGGAGTGAGAGACAAAGATAAGGAAGGAGATTGGGACAGAGAAATAGAGGGAAGAGAAAGAAATAGAGTGAGAAACAAAGATAAGGAAGGAGAATGGGGCAGAGAAATAGAGGGAAGATAATGAGAGGGAGTGAGAGACAAAGATAAGGAAGGAGAATGGGGCAGAGAAATAGAGGGAAGAGAATGAGTGGGAGTGAGAGACAAAGATGAGGAAGGAGAATGGGGCAGAGAAATAGAGGGAAGAGAATGAGAGGGAGTGAGAGACAAAGATAAGGAAGGAGATTGGGGCAGAGAAATAGAGGGAAGAGAATTAGGGGAGTGAGAGACAAAGATAAGGAAGGAGAATGGGGCAGAGAAATAGAGGGAAGAGAATGAGAGGGAGTGAGAGACAAAGATGAGGAAGGAGAATGGGGCAGAGAAATAGAGGGAAGAGAATGAGAGGGAGTGAGAGACAAAGATAAGGAAGGAGATTGGGGCAGAGAAATAGAGGGAAGAGAATGAAAGGGAGTGAGAGACAAAGATAAGGCAGGAGATTGGGACAGAGAAATGGATGGAAGAGAGATAAGGAAGGAGATTGGGACAGAGAAATAGAGTTAAGAGAATGAAAGGGAGTGAGAGACAAAGATAAGGAAGGAGATTGGGACAGAGAAATAGAGGGAAGAGAATGAAATAGAGTGAGAAACAAAGATAAGGAAGGAGAATGGGGCAGAGAAATAGAGGGAAGATAATGAGAGGGAGTGAGAGACAAAGATAAGGAAGGAGAATGGGGCAGAGAAATAGAGGGAAGAGAATGAAAGGGAGTGAGAGACAAAGATAAGGAAGGAGAATGGGGCAGAGAAATAGAGGGAAGAGAATGAGAGGAAGTGAGAGACAAAGATAAGGAAGGAGAATGGGGCAGAGAAATAGAGGGAAGAGAATGAGAGGGAGTGAGAGACAAAGATAAGGAAGGAGATTGGGGCAGAGAAATAGAGGGAAGAGAATTAGGGAGTGAGAGACAAAGATAAGGAAGGAGAATGGGGCAGAGAAATAGAGGGAAGAGAGATAAGGAAGGAGATTGGGACAGAGAAATAGAGGGAAGAGAATGAAAGGGAGTGAGAGACAAAGATAAGGAAGGAGATTGGTACAGAGAAATGGATGGAAGATAATGAAAGGGAGTGAGAGACAAAGATAAGGAAGGAGAATGGGGCAGAGAAATAGAGGGAAGAGAATGAGAGGGAGTGAGAGACAAAGATGAGGAAGGAGAATGGGGCAGAGAAATAGAGGGAAGAGAATGAGAGGGAGTGAGAGACAAAGATAAGGAAGGAGATTGGGGCAGAGAAATAGAGGGAAGAGAATTAGGGGAGTGAGAGACAAAGATAAGGAAGGAGAATGGGGCAGAGAAATAGAGGGAAGAGAATGAAAGGGAGTAAGAGACAAAGATAAGGCAGGAGATTGGGACAGAGAAATGGATGGAAGAGAGATAAGGAAGGAGATTGGGACAGAGAAATAGAGTTAAGAGAATGAAAGGGAGTGAGAGACAAAGATAAGGAAGAAGATTGGGACAGAGAAATAGAGGGAAGAGAATTAGAGGAAGTGAGAAACAAAGATAATTAAGGAGAATGGGGCAGAGAAATAGAGGGAAGAGAATGAGAGGGAGTGAGAGACAAAGATAAGGAAGGAGATTGGGACAGAGAAATAGAGGGAAGAGAATGAGAGGGAGTGAGAGACAAAGATAAGGAAGGAGATTGGTACAGAGAAATAGAGGGAAGAGAATTAGAGGGAGTGAGAGACAAAGATAAGGAAGGAGAATGGGGCAGAGAGATAGAGGGAAGAGAATGAAAGGGAGTAAGAGACAAAGATAAGGCAGGAGATTGGGACTGAGAAATGGATGGAAGAGAGATAAGGAAGGAGATTGGGACAGAGAAATAGAGTTAAGAGAATGAAAGGGAGTGAGAGACAAAGATAAGGAAGGAGATTGGGACAGAGAAATAGAGGGAAGAGAAAGAAATAGAGTGAGAAACAAAGATAAGGAAGGAGAATGGGGCAGAGAAATAGAGGGAAGATAATGAGAGGGAGTGAGAGACAAAGATAAGGAAGGAGAATGGGGCAGAGAAATAGAGGGAAGAGAATGAAAGGGAGTAAGAGACAAAGATAAGGAAGGAGATTGGGACAGAGAAATAGAGGGAAGAGAATGAAAGGGAGTGAGAGACAAAGATAAGGAAGGAGATTGGTACAGAGAAATGGATGGAAGATAATGAAAGGGAGTGAGAGACAAAGATAAGGAAGGAGAATGGGGCAGAGAAATAGAGGGAAGAGAATGAGAGGGAGTGAGAGACAAAGATGAGGAAGGAGAATGGGGCAGAGAAATAGAGGGAAGAGAATGAGAGGGAGTGAGAGACAAAGATAAGGAAGGAGATTGGGGCAGAGAAATAGAGGGAAGAGAATTAGGGGAGTGAGAGACAAAGATAAGGAAGGAGAATGGGGCAGAGAAATAGAGGGAAGAGAATGAAAGGGAGTAAGAGACAAAGATAAGGCAGGAGATTGGGACAGAGAAATGGATGGAAGAGAGATAAGGAAGGAGATTGGGACAGAGAAATAGAGTTAAGAGAATGAAAGGGAGTGAGAGACAAAGATAATTAAGGAGAATGGGGCAGAGAAATAGAGGGAAGAGAATGAAAGGGAGAGAATGAGAGGGAGTGAGAGAATGAGAGGGAGTGAGAGACAAAGATAAGGAAGGAGAATGGGGCAGAGAAATAGAGGGAAGAGAATGAAAGGGAGTGAGAGACAAAGATAAGGAAGGAGAATGGGGCAGAGAAATAGAAGGAAGATAATGAGAGGAAGTGAGAAACAAAGATAAGGAAGGAGAATGGGGCAGAGAAATAGAGGGAAGAGAATTAGGGGAGTGAGAGACAAAGATAAGGAAGGAGAATGGGGCAGAGAAATAGAGGGAAGAGAATGAAAGGGAGTAAGAGACAAAGATAAGGCAGGAGATTGGGACAGAGAAATGGATGGAAGAGAGATAAGGAAGGAGATTGGGACAGAGAAATAGAGTTAAGAGAATGAAAGGGAGTGAGAGACAAAGATAATTAAGGAGAATGGGGCAGAGAAATAGAGGGAAGAGAATGAAAGGGAGAGAATGAGAGGGAGTGAGAGAATGAGAGGGAGTGAGAGACAAAGATAAGGAAGGAGAATGGGGCAGAGAAATAGAGGGAAGAGAATGAAAGGGAGTGAGAGACAAAGATAAGGAAGGAGAATGGGGCAGAGAAATAGAAGGAAGAGAATGAGAGGAAGTGAGAACAAAGATAATTAAGGAGAATGGGGCAGAGAAATAGAGGGAAGAGAATTAGATGGAGTGAGAGACAAAGATAAGGAAGGAGAATGGGGCAGAGAAATAGAGGGAAGAGAATGAAAGGGAGTAAGAGACAAGGATAAGGCAGGAGATTGGGACAGAGAAATGGATGGAAGAGAGAAAAGGAAGGAGATTGGGACAGAGAAATAGAGTTAAGAGAATGAAAGGGAGTGAGAGACAAAGATAAGGAAGGAGATTGGGACAGAGAAATAGAGGGAAGAGAATTAGAGGAAGTGAGAAACAAAGATAATTAAGGAGAATGGGGCAGAGAAATAGAGGGAAGAGAATGAGAGGGAGTGAGAGACAAAGATAAGGAAGGAGATTGGGACAGAGAAATAGAGGGAAGAGAATGAGAGGGAGTGAGAGACAAAGATAAGGAAGGAGATTGGTACAGAGAAATAGAGGGAAGAGAATTAGAGGGAGTGAGAGACAAAGATAAGGAAGGAGAATGGGGCAGAGAGATAGAGGGAAGAGAATGAAAGGGAGTAAGAGACAAAGATAAGGCAGGAGATTGGGACTGAGAAATGGATGGAAGAGAGATAAGGAAGGAGATTGGGACAGAGAAATAGAGTTAAGAGAATGAAAGGGAGTGAGAGACAAAGATAAGGAAGGAGATTGGGACAGAGAAATAGAGGGAAGAGAAAGAAATAGAGTGAGAAACAAAGATAAGGAAGGAGAATGGGGCAGAGAAATAGAGGGAAGATAATGAGAGGGAGTGAGAGACAAAGATAAGGAAGGAGAATGGGGCAGAGAAATAGAGGGAAGAGAATGAAAGGGAGTAAGAGACAAAGATAAGGAAGGAAATTGGGACAGAGAAATAGAGGGAAGAGAATGAAAGGGAGTGAGAGACAAAGATAAGGAAGGAGATTGGGACAGAGAAATAGAGGGAAGAGAATGAAAGGGAGTGAGAGACAAAGATAAGGAAGGAGATTGGGACAGAGAAATAGAGGGAAGAGAATTAGAGGAAGTGAGAAACAAAGATAAGGAAGGAGAATGGGGCAGAGAAATAGAGGGAAGAGAATGAAAGGGAGTGAGAGACAAAGATAAGGAAGGAGATTGGTACAGAGAAATGGATGGAAGATAATGAAAGGGAGTGAGAGACAAAGATAAGGAAGGAGAATGGAGCAGAGAAATAGAGGGAAGAGAATGAGAGGGAGTGAGAGACAAAGATGAGGAAGGAGAATGGGGCAGAGAAATAGAGGGAAGAGAATGAGAGGGAGTGAGAGACAAAGATAAGGAAGGAGATTGGGGCAGAGAAATAGAGGGAAGAGAATTAGGGGAGTGAGAGACAAAGATAAGGAAGGAGAATGGGGCAGAGAAATAGAGGGAAGAGAATGAAAGGGAGTAAGAGACAAAGATAAGGCAGGAGATTGGGACAGAGAAATGGATGGAAGAGAGATAAGGAAGGAGATTGGGACAGAGAAATAGAGTTAAGAGAATGAAAGGGAGTGAGAGACAAAGATAATTAAGGAGAATGGGGCAGAGAAATAGAGGGAAGAGAATGAAAGGGAGAGAATGAGAGGGAGTGAGAGAATGAGAGGGAGTGAGAGACAAAGATAAGGAAGGAGAATGGGGCAGAGAAATAGAGGGAAGAGAATGAAAGGGAGTGAGAGACAAAGATAAGGATGGAGAATGGGGCAGAGAAATAGAAGGAAGATAATGAGAGGAAGTGAGAAACAAAGATAATTAAGGAGAATGGGGCAGAGAAATAGAGGGAAGAGAATTAGATGGAGTGAGAGACAAAGATTAGGAAGGAGAATGGGGCAGAGAAATATAGGGAAGAGAATGAAATAGAGTGAGAGACAAAGATAAGGATGGAGAATGGGGCAGAGAAATAGAAGGAAGATAATGAGAGGAAGTGAGAAACAAAGATAATTAAGGAGATTGGGACAGAGAAATAGAGTTAAGAGAATGAAAGGAAGTGAGAGACAAAGATAAGGAAGGAGATTGGGACAGAGAAATAGAGGGAAGAGAATGAAATAGAGTGAGAAACAAAGATAAGGAAGGAGAATGGGGCAGAGAAATAGAGGGAAGATAATGAGAGGGAGTGAGAGACAAAGATAAGGAAGGAGAATGGGGCAGAGAAATAGAGGGAAGAGAATGAAAGGGAGTAAGAGACAAAGATAAGGAAGGAAATTGGGACAGAGAAATAGAGGGAAGAGAATGAAAGGGAGTGAGAGACAAAGATAAGGAAGGAGATTGGGACAGAGAAATAGAGGGAAGAGAATGAAAGGGAGCGAGAGACAAAGATAAGGAAGGAGATTGGTACAGAGAAATGAATGGAAGATAATGAAAGGGAGTGAGAGACAAAGATAAGGAAGGAGAATGGGGCAGAGAAATAGAGGGAAGAGAATGAGAGGGAGTGAGAGACAAAGATGAGGAAGGAGAATGGGGCAGAGAAATAGAGGGAAGAGAATGAGAGGGAGTGAGAGACAAAGATAAGGAAGGAGATTGGGGCAGAGAAATAGAGGGAAGAGAATTAGGGGAGTGAGAGACAAAGATAAGGAAGGAGAATGGGGCAGAGAAATAGAGGGAAGAGAATGAAAGGGAGTAAGAGACAAAGATAAGGCAGGAGATTATGACAGAGAAATGGATGGAAGAGAGATAAGGAAGGAGATTGGGACAGAGAAATAGAGTTAAGAGAATGAAAGGGAGTGAGAGACAAAGATAAGGAAGGAGATTGGGACAGAGAAATAGAGGGAAGATAATTAGAGGAAGTGAGAAACAAAGATAATTAAGGAGAATGGGGCAGAGAAATAGAGGGAAGAGAATGAGAGGGAGTGAGAGACAAAGATAAGGAAGGAGATTGGGACAGAGAAATAGAGGGAAGAGAATGAGAGGGAGTGAGAGACAAAGATAAGGAAGGAGATTGGTACAGAGAAATAGAGGGAAGAGAATTAGAGGGAGTGAGAGACAAAGATAAGGAAGGAGAATGGGGCAGAGAGATAGAGGGAAGAGAATGAAAGGGAGTAAGAGACAAAGATAAGGCAGGAGATTGGGACTGAGAAATGGATGGAAGAGAGATAAGGAAGGAGATTGGGACAGAGAAATAGAGTTAAGAGAATGAAAGGGAGTGAGAGACAAAGATAAGGAAGGAGATTGGGACAGAGAAATAGAGGGAAGAGAAAGAAATAGAGTGAGAAACAAAGATAAGGAAGGAGAATGGGGCAGAGAAATAGAGGGAAGATAATGAGAGGGAGTGAGAGACAAAGATAAGGAAGGAGAATGGGGCAGAGAAATAGAGGGAAGAGAATGAAAGGGAGTGAGAGACAAAGATAAGGATGGAGAATGGGGCAGACAAATAGAAGGAAGATAATGAGAGGAAGTGAGAAACAAAGATAATTAAGGAGAATGGGGCAGAGAAATAGAGGGAAGAGAATTAGATGGAGTGAGAGACAAAGATTAGGAAGGAGAATGGGGCAGAGAAATATAGGGAAGAGAATGAAATAGAGTGAGAAACAAAGATAAGGATGGAGAATGGGGCAGACAAATAGAAGGAAGATAATGAGAGGAAGTGAGAAACAAAGATAATTAAGGAGATTGGGACAGAGAAATAGAGTTAAGAGAATGAAAGGGAGTGAGAGACAAAGATAAGGAAGGAGATTGGGACAGAGAAATAGAGGGAAGAGAATGAAATAGAGTGAGAAACAAAGATAAGGAAGGAGAATGGGGCAGAGAAATAGAGGGAAGATAATGAGAGGGAGTGAGAGACAAAGATAAGGAAGGAGAATGGGGCAGAGAAATAGAGGGAAGAGAATGAAAGGGAGTAAGAGACAAAGATAAGGAAGGAAATTGGGACAGAGAAATAGAGGGAAGAGAATGAAAGGGAGTGAGAGACAAAGATAAGGAAGGAGATTGGGACAGAGAAATAGAGGGAAGAGAATGAAAGGGAGCGAGAGACAAAGATAAGGAAGGAGATTGGTACAGAGAAATGAATGGAAGATAATGAAAGGGAGTGAGAGACAAAGATAAGGAAGGAGAATGGGGCAGAGAAATAGAGGGAAGAGAATGAGAGGGAGTGAGAGACAAAGATGAGGAAGGAGAATGGGGCAGAGAAATAGAGGGAAGAGAATGAGAGGGAGTGAGAGACAAAGATAAGGAAGGAGATTGGGGCAGAGAAATAGAGGGAAGAGAATTAGGGGAGTGAGAGACAAAGATAAGGAAGGAGAATGGGGCAGAGAAATAGAGGGAAGAGAATGAAAGGGAGTAAGAGACAAAGATAAGGCAGGAGATTATGACAGAGAAATGGATGGAAGAGAGATAAGGAAGGAGATTGGGACAGAGAAATAGAGTTAAGAGAATGAAAGGGAGTGAGAGACAAAGATAAGGAAGGAGATTGGGACAGAGAAATAGAGGGAAGATAATTAGAGGAAGTGAGAAACAAAGATAATTAAGGAGAATGGGGCAGAGAAATAGAGGGAAGAGAATGAGAGGGAGTGAGAGACAAAGATAAGGAAGGAGATTGGGACAGAGAAATAGAGGGAAGAGAATGAGAGGGAGTGAGAGACAAAGATAAGGAAGGAGATTGGGACAGAGAAATAGAGGGAAGAGAATTAGAGGGAGTGAGAGACAAAGATAAGGAAGGAGAATGGGGCAGAGAGATAGAGGGAAGAGAATGAAAGGGAGTAAGAGACAAAGATAAGGCAGGAGATTGGGACTGAGAAATGGATGGAAGAGAGATAAGGAAGGAGATTGGGACAGAGAAATAGAGTTAAGAGAATGAAAGGGAGTGAGAGACAAAGATAAGGAAGGAGATTGGGACAGAGAAATAGAGGGAAGAGAAAGAAATAGAGTGAGAACAAAGATAAGGAAGGAGAATGGGGCAGAGAAATAGAGGGAAGATAATGAGAGGGAGTGAGAGACAAAGATAAGGAAGGAGAATGGGGCAGAGAAATAGAGGGAAGAGAATGAAAGGGAGTAAGAGACAAAGATAAGGAAGGAAATTGGGACAGAGAAATAGAGGGAAGAGAATGAAAGGGAGTGAGAGACAAAGATAAGGAAGGAGATTGGGACAGAGAAATAGAGGGAAGAGAATGAAAGGGAGTGAGAGACAAAGATAAGGAAGGAGATTGGTACAGAGAAATGGATGGAAGATAATGAAAGGGAGTGAGAGACAAAGATAAGGAAGGAGAATGGGGCAGAGAAATAGAGGGAAGAGAATGAGAGGGAGTGAGAGACAAAGATGAGGAAGGAGAATGGGGCAGAGAAATAGAGGGAAGAGAATGAGAGGGAGTGAGAGACAAAGATAAGGAAGGAGATTGGGGCAGAGAAATAGAGGGAAGAGAATTAGGGGAGTGAGAGACAAAGATAAGGAAGGAGAATGGGGCAGAGAAATAGAGGGAAGAGAATGAAAGGGAGTAAGAGACAAAGATAAGGCAGGAGATTGGGACAGAGAAATGGATGGAAGAGAGATAAGGAAGGAGATTGGGACAGAGAAATAGAGTTAAGAGAATGAAAGGGAGTGAGAGACAAAGATAATTAAGGAGAATGGGGCAGAGAAATAGAGGGAAGAGAATGAAAGGGAGAGAATGAGAGGGAGTGAGAGAATGAGAGGGAGTGAGAGACAAAGATAAGGAAGGAGAATGGGGCAGAGAAATAGAGGGAAGAGAATGAAAGGGAGTGAGAGACAAAGATAAGGATGGAGAATGGGGCAGACAAATAGAAGGAAGATAATGAGAGGAAGTGAGAAACAAAGATAATTAAGGAGAATGGGGCAGAGAAATAGAGGGAAGAGAATTAGATGGAGTGAGAGACAAAGATTAGGAAGGAGAATGGGGCAGAGAAATATAGGGAAGAGAATGAAATAGAGTGAGAAACAAAGATAAGGATGGAGAATGGGGCAGAGAAATAGAAGGAAGATAATGAGAGGAAGTGAGAAACAAAGATAAGGAAGGAGATTGGGACAGAGAAATAGAGTTAAGAGAATGAAAGGGAGTGAGAGACAAAGATAAGGAAGGAGATTGGGACAGAGAAATAGAGGGAAGAGAATGAAATAGAGTGAGAAACAAAGATAAGGAAGGAGAATGGGGCAGAGAAATAGAGGGAAGATAATGAGAGGGAGTGAGAGACAAAGATAAGGAAGGAGAATGGGGCAGAGAAATAGAGGGAAGAGAATGAAAGGGAGTAGAGACAAAGATAAGGAAGGAAATTGGGACAGAGAAATAGAGGGAAGAGAATGAAAGGGAGTGAGAGACAAAGATAAGGAAGGAGATTGGGACAGAGAAATAGAGGGAAGAGAATGAAAGGGAGCGAGAGACAAAGATAAGGAAGGAGATTGGTACAGAGAAATGAATGGAAGATAATGAAAGGGAGTGAGAGACAAAGATAAGGAAGGAGAATGGGGCAGAGAAATAGAGGGAAGAGAATGAGAGGGAGTGAGAGACAAAGATGAGGAAGGAGAATGGGGCAGAGAAATAGAGGGAAGAGAATGAGAGGGAGTGAGAGACAAAGATAAGGAAGGAGATTGGGGCAGAGAAATAGAGGGAAGAGAATTAGGGGAGTGAGAGACAAAGATAAGGAAGGAGAATGGGGCAGAGAAATAGAGGGAAGAGAATGAAAGGGAGTAAGAGACAAAGATAAGGCAGGAGATTATGACAGAGAAATGGATGGAAGAGAGATAAGGAAGGAGATTGGGACAGAGAAATAGAGTTAAGAGAATGAAAGGGAGTGAGAGACAAAGATAAGGAAGGAGAATGGGGCAGAGAAATAGAGGGAAGAGAATGAGAGGGAGTGAGAGACAAAGATAAGGAAGGAGAATGGGGCAGAGAAATAGAGGGAAGAGAATGAAAGGGAGTGAGAGACAAAGATAAGGAAGGAGATTGGTACAGAGAAATGAATGGAAGATAATGAAAGGGAGTGAGAGACAAAGATAAGGAAGGAGAATGGGGCAGAGAAATAGAGGGAAGAGAATTAGAGGAAGTGAGAAACAAAGATAATTAAGGAGAATGGGGCAGAGAAATAGAGGGAAGAGAATGAGAGGGAGTGAGAGACAAAGATAAGGAAGGAGATTGGGACAGAGAAATAGAGGGAAGAGAATGAGAGGGAGTGAGAGACAAAGATAAGGAAGGAGATTGGGACAGAGAAATAGAGGGAAGAGAATTAGAGGGAGTGAGAGACAAAGATAAGGAAGGAGAATGGGGCAGAGAGATAGAGGGAAGAGAATGAAAGGGAGTAAGAGACAAAGATAAGGCAGGAGATTGGGACTGAGAAATGGATGGAAGAGAGATAAGGAAGGAGATTGGGACAGAGAAATAGAGTTAAGAGAATGAAAGGGAGTGAGAGACAAAGATAAGGAAGGAGATTGGGACAGAGAAATAGAGGGAAGAGAAAGAAATAGAGTGAGAAACAAAGATAAGGAAGGAGAATGGGGCAGAGAAATAGAGGGAAGATAATGAGAGGGAGTGAGAGACAAAGATAAGGAAGGAGAATGGGGCAGAGAAATAGAGGGAAGAGAATGAAAGGGAGTAAGAGACAAAGATAAGGAAGGAAATTGGGACAGAGAAATAGAGGGAAGAGAATGAAAGGGAGTGAGAGACAAAGATAAGGAAGGAGAATGGGGCAGAGAGATAGAGGGAAGAGAATGAAAGGGAGTAAGAGACAAAGATAAGGCAGGAGATTGGGACTGAGAAATGGATGGAAGAGAGATAAGGAAGGAGATTGGGACAGAGAAATAGAGTTAAGAGAATGAAAGGGAGTGAGAGACAAAGATAATTAAGGAGAATGGGGCAGAGAAATAGAGGGAAGAGAATGAAAGGGAGAGAATGAGAGGGAGTGAGAGAATTAGAGGGAGTGAGAGACAAAGATAAGGAAGGAGAATGGGGCAGAGAAATAGAGGGAAGAGAATGAAAGGGAGTGAGAGACAAAGATAAGGATGGAGAATGGGGCAGACAAATGGAAGGAAGATAATGAGAGGAAGTGAGAAACAAAGATAATTAAGGAGAATGGGGCAGAGAAATAGAGGGAAGAGAATTAGATGGAGTGAGAGACAAAGATTAGGAAGGAGAATGGGGCAGAGAAATATAGGGAAGAGAATGAAATAGAGTGAGAAACAAAGATAAGGATGGAGAATGGGGCAGAGAAATAGAAGGAAGATAATGAGAGGAAGTGAGAACAAAGATAATTAAGGAGATTGGGACAGAGAAATAGAGTTAAGAGAATGAAAGGGAGTGAGAGACAAAGATAAGGAAGGAGATTGGGACAGAGAAATAGAGGGAAGAGAATGAAATAGAGTGAGAAACAAAGATAAGGAAGGAGAATGGGGCAGAGAAATAGAGGGAAGATAATGAGAGGGAGTGAGAGACAAAGATAAGGAAGGAGAATGGGGCAGAGAAATAGAGGGAAGAGAATGAAAGGGAGTAAGAGACAAAGATAAGGAAGGAAATTGGGACAGAGAAATAGAGGGAAGAGAATGAAAGGGAGTGAGAGACAAAGATAAGGAAGGAGATTGGGACAGAGAAATAGAGGGAAGAGAATGAAAGGGAGTGAGAGACAAAGATAAGGAAGGAGATTGGTACAGAGAAATGAATGGAAGATAATGAAAGGGAGTGAGAGACAAAGATAAGGAAGGAGAATGGGGCAGAGAAATAGAGGGAAGAGAATGAGAGGGAGTGAGAGACAAAGATGAGGAAGGAGAATGGGGCAGAGAAATAGAGGGAAGAGAATGAGAGGGAGTGAGAGACAAAGATAAGGAAGGAGATTGGGGCAGAGAAATAGAGGGAAGAGAATTAGGGGAGTGAGAGACAAAGATAAGGAAGGAGAATGGGGCAGAGAAATAGAGGGAAGAGAATGAAAGGGAGTAAGAGACAAAGATAAGGCAGGAGATTATGACAGAGAAATGGATGGAAGAGAGATAAGGAAGGAGATTGGGACAGAGAAATAGAGTTAAGAGAATGAAAGGGAGTGAGAGACAAAGATAAGGAAGGAGATTGGGACAGAGAAATAGAGGGAAGATAATTAGAGGAAGTGAGAAACAAAGATAATTAAGGAGAATGGGGCAGAGAAATAGAGGGAAGAGAATGAGAGGGAGTGAGAGACAAAGATAAGGAAGGAGATTGGGACAGAGAAATAGAGGGAGGAGAATGTGAGGGAGTGAGAGACAAAGATAAGGAAGGAGATTGGGACAGAGAAATAGAGGGAAGAGAATTAGAGGGAGTGAGAGACAAAGATAAGGAAGGAGAATGGGGCAGAGAGATAGAGGGAAGAGAATGAAAGGGAGTAAGAGACAAAGATAAGGCAGGAGATTGGGACTGAGAAATGGATGGAAGAGAGATAAGGAAGGAGATTGGGACAGAGAAATAGAGTTAAGAGAATGAAAGGGAGTGAGAGACAAAGATAAGGAAGGAGATTGGGACAGAGAAATAGAGGGAAGAGAAAGAAATAGAGTGAGAAACAAAGATAAGGAAGGAGAATGGGGCAGAGAAATAGAGGGAAGATAATGAGAGGGAGTGAGAGACAAAGATGAGGAAGGAGAATGGGGCAGAGAAATAGAGGGAAGAGAATGAGAGGGAGTGAGAGACAAAGATAAGGAAGGAGATTGGGGCAGAGAAATAGAGGGAAGAGAATTAGGGGAGTGAGAGACAAAGATAAGGAAGGAGAATGGGGCAGAGAAATAGAGGGAAGAGAATGAAAGGGAGTAGAGACAAAGATAAGGAAGGAGATTATGACAGAGAAATGGATGGAAGATAATGAAAGGGAGTGAGAGACAAAGATAAATAAGGAGAATGGGGCAGAGAAATAGAGGGAAGAGAATGAGAGGGAGTGAGAGACAAAGATGAGGAAGGAGAATGGGGCAGAGAAATAGAGGGAAGAGAATTAGGGGAGTGAGAGACAAAGATAAGGAAGGAGAATGGGGCAGAGAAATAGAGGGAAGAGAATAAAAGGGAGTAAGAGACAAAGATAAGGCAGGAGATTGGGACAGAGAAATGGATGGAAGAGAGATAAGGAAGGAGATTGGGACAGAGAAATAGAGCTAAGAGAATGAAAGGGAGTGAGAGACAAAGATAATTAAGGAGAATGGGGCAGAGAAATAGAGGGAAGAGAATGAAAGGGAGAGAATGAGAGGGAGTGAGAGAATGAGAGGGAGTGAGAGACAAAGATAAGGAAGGAGAATGGGGCAGAGAAATAGAGGGAAGAGAATGAAAGGGAGTGAGAGACAAAGATAAGGATGGAGAATGGGGCAGACAAATAGAAGGAAGATAATGAGAGGAAGTGAGAAACAAAGATAATTAAGGAGAATGGGGCAGAGAAATAGAGGGAAGAGAATTAGGGGAGTGAGAGACAAAGATAAGGAAGGAGAATGGGGCAGAGAAATAGAGGGAAGAGAATGAAAGGGAGTAAGAGACAAAGATAAGGCAGGAGATTGGGACAGAGAAATGGATGGAAGAGAGATAAGGAAGGAGATTGGGACGGAGAAATAGAGTTAAGAGAATGAAAGGGAGTGAGAGACAAAGATAATTAAGGAGAATGGGGCAGAGAAATAGAGGGAAGAGAATGAAAGGGAGAGAATGAGAGGGAGTGAGAGAATGAGAGGGAGTGAGAGACAAAGATAAGGAAGGAGAATGGGGCAGAGAAATAGAGGGAAGAGAATGAAAGGGAGTGAGAGACAAAGATAAGGATGGAGAATGGGGCAGACAAATAGAAGGAAGATAATGAGAGGAAGTGAGAAACAAAGATAATTAAGGAGAATGGGGCAGAGAAATAGAGGGAAGAGAATTAGATGGAGTGAGAGACAAAGATAAGGAAGGAGAATGGGGCAGAGAAATAGAGGGAAGAGAATGAAAGGGAGTAAGAGACAAGGATAAGGCAGGAGATTGGGACAGAGAAATGGATGGAAGAGAGAAAAGGAAGGAGATTGGGACAGAGAAATAGAGTTAAGAGAATGAAAGGGAGTGAGAGACAAAGATAAGGAAGGAGATTGGGACAGAGAAATAGAGGGAAGAGAATTAGAGGAAGTGAGAAACAAAGATAATTAAGGAGAATGGGGCAGAGAAATAGAGGGAAGAGAATGAGAGGGAGTGAGAGACAAAGATAAGGAAGGAGATTGGGACAGAGAAATAGAGGGAAGAGAATGAGAGGGAGTGAGAGACAAAGATAAGGAAGGAGATTGGTACAGAGAAATAGAGGGAAGAGAATTAGAGGGAGTGAGAGACAAAGATAAGGAAGGAGAATGGGGCAGAGAGATAGAGGGAAGAGAATGAAAGGGAGTAAGAGACAAAGATAAGGCAGGAGATTGGGACTGAGAAATGGATGGAAGAGAGATAAGGAAGGAGATTGGGACAGAGAAATAGAGTTAAGAGAATGAAAGGGAGTGAGAGACAAAGATAAGGAAGGAGATTGGGACAGAGAAATAGAGGGAAGAGAAAGAAATAGAGTGAGAAACAAAGATAAGGAAGGAGAATGGGGCAGAGAAATAGAGGGAAGATAATGAGAGGGAGTGAGAGACAAAGATAAGGAAGGAGAATGGGGCAGAGAAATAGAGGGAAGAGAATGAAAGGGAGTAAGAGACAAAGATAAGGAAGGAAATTGGGACAGAGAAATAGAGGGAAGAGAATGAAAGGGAGTGAGAGACAAAGATAAGGAAGGAGATTGGGACAGAGAAATAGAGGGAAGAGAATGAAAGGGAGTGAGAGACAAAGATAAGGAAGGAGATTGGTACAGAGAAATGGATGGAAGATAATGAAAGGGAGTGAGAGACAAAGATAAGGAAGGAGAATGGAGCAGAGAAATAGAGGGAAGAGAATGAGAGGGAGTGAGAGACAAAGATGAGGAAGGAGAATGGGGCAGAGAAATAGAGGGAAGAGAATGAGAGGGAGTGAGAGACAAAGATAAGGAAGGAGATTGGGGCAGAGAAATAGAGGGAAGAGAATTAGGGGAGTGAGAGACAAAGATAAGGAAGGAGAATGGGGCAGAGAAATAGAGGGAAGAGAATGAAAGGGAGTAAGAGACAAGGATAAGGCAGGAGATTGGGACAGAGAAATGGATGGAAGAGAGAAAAGGAAGGAGATTGGGACAGAGAAATAGAGTTAAGAGAATGAAAGGGAGTGAGAGACAAAGATAAGGAAGGAGATTGGGACAGAGAAATAGAGGGAAGAGAATTAGAGGAAGTGAGAAACAAAGATAATTAAGGAGAATGGGGCAGAGAAATAGAGGGAAGAGAATGAGAGGGAGTGAGAGACAAAGATAAGGAAGGAGATTGGGACAGAGAAATAGAGGGAAGAGAATGAGAGGGAGTGAGAGACAAAGATAAGGAAGGAGATTGGTACAGAGAAATAGAGGGAAGAGAATTAGAGGGAGTGAGAGACAAAGATAAGGAAGGAGAATGGGGCAGAGAGATAGAGGGAAGAGAATGAAAGGGAGTAAGAGACAAAGATAAGGCAGGAGATTGGGACTGAGAAATGGATGGAAGAGAGATAAGGAAGGAGATTGGGACAGAGAAATAGAGTTAAGAGAATGAAAGGGAGTGAGAGACAAAGATAAGGAAGGAGATTGGGACAGAGAAATAGAGGGAAGAGAAAGAAATAGAGTGAGAAACAAAGATAAGGAAGGAGAATGGGGCAGAGAAATAGAGGGAAGATAATGAGAGGGAGTGAGAGACAAAGATAAGGAAGGAGAATGGGGCAGAGAAATAGAGGGAAGAGAATGAAAGGGAGTAAGAGACAAAGATAAGGAAGGAAATTGGGACAGAGAAATAGAGGGAAGAGAATGAAAGGGAGTGAGAGACAAAGATAAGGAAGGAGATTGGGACAGAGAAATAGAGGGAAGAGAATGAAAGGGAGTGAGAGACAAAGATAAGGAAGGAGATTGGTACAGAGAAATGGATGGAAGATAATGAAAGGGAGTGAGAGACAAAGATAAGGAAGGAGAATGGAGCAGAGAAATAGAGGGAAGAGAATGAGAGGGAGTGAGAGACAAAGATGAGGAAGGAGAATGGGGCAGAGAAATAGAGGGAAGAGAATGAGAGGGAGTGAGAGACAAAGATAAGGAAGGAGATTGGGGCAGAGAAATAGAGGGAAGAGAATTAGGGGAGTGAGAGACAAAGATAAGGAAGGAGAATGGGGCAGAGAAATAGAGGGAAGAGAATGAAAGGGAGTAAGAGACAAAGATAAGGCAGGAGATTGGGACAGAGAAATGGATGGAAGAGAGATAAGGAAGGAGATTGGGACAGAGAAATAGAGTTAAGAGAATGAAAGGGAGTGAGAGACAAAGATAATTAAGGAGAATGGGGCAGAGAAATAGAGGGAAGAGAATGAAAGGGAGAGAATGAGAGGGAGTGAGAGAATGAGAGGGAGTGAGAGACAAAGATAAGGAAGGAGAATGGGGCAGAGAAATAGAGGGAAGAGAATGAAAGGGAGTGAGAGACAAAGATAAGGATGGAGAATGGGGCAGACAAATAGAAGGAAGATAATGAGAGGAAGTGAGAAACAAAGATAATTAAGGAGAATGGGGCAGAGAAATAGAGGGAAGAGAATTAGATGGAGTGAGAGACAAAGATTAGGAAGGAGAATGGGGCAGAGAAATATAGGGAAGAGAATGAAATAGAGTGAGAAACAAAGATAAGGATGGAGAATGGGGCAGACAAATAGAAGGAAGATAATGAGAGGAAGTGAGAAACAAAGATAATTAAGGAGATTGGGACAGAGAAATAGAGTTAAGAGAATGAAAGGGAGTGAGAGACAAAGATAAGGAAGGAGATTGGGACAGAGAAATAGAGGGAAGAGAATGAAATAGAGTGAGAAACAAAGATAAGGAAGGAGAATGGGGCAGAGAAATAGAGGGAAGATAATGAGAGGGAGTGAGAGACAAAGATAAGGAAGGAGAATGGGGCAGAGAAATAGAGGGAAGAGAATGAAAGGGAGTAAGAGACAAAGATAAGGAAGGAAATTGGGACAGAGAAATAGAGGGAAGAGAATGAAAGGGAGTGAGAGACAAAGATAAGGAAGGAGATTGGGACAGAGAAATAGAGGGAAGAGAATGAAAGGGAGCGAGAGACAAAGATAAGGAAGGAGATTGGTACAGAGAAATGAATGGAAGATAATGAAAGGGAGTGAGAGACAAAGATAAGGAAGGAGAATGGGGCAGAGAAATAGAGGGAAGAGAATGAGAGGGAGTGAGAGACAAAGATGAGGAAGGAGAATGGGGCAGAGAAATAGAGGGAAGAGAATGAGAGGGAGTGAGAGACAAAGATAAGGAAGGAGATTGGGGCAGAGAAATAGAGGGAAGAGAATTAGGGGAGTGAGAGACAAAGATAAGGAAGGAGAATGGGGCAGAGAAATAGAGGGAAGAGAATGAAAGGGAGTAAGAGACAAAGATAAGGCAGGAGATTATGACAGAGAAATGGATGGAAGAGAGATAAGGAAGGAGATTGGGACAGAGAAATAGAGTTAAGAGAATGAAAGGGAGTGAGAGACAAAGATAAGGAAGGAGATTGGGACAGAGAAATAGAGGGAAGATAATTAGAGGAAGTGAGAAACAAAGATAATTAAGGAGAATGGGGCAGAGAAATAGAGGGAAGAGAATGAGAGGGAGTGAGAGACAAAGATAAGGAAGGAGATTGGGACAGAGAAATAGAGGGAAGAGAATGAGAGGGAGTGAGAGACAAAGATAAGGAAGGAGATTGGTACAGAGAAATAGAGGGAAGAGAATTAGAGGGAGTGAGAGACAAAGATAAGGAAGGAGAATGGGGCAGAGAGATAGAGGGAAGAGAATGAAAGGGAGTAAGAGACAAAGATAAGGCAGGAGATTGGGACTGAGAAATGGATGGAAGAGAGATAAGGAAGGAGATTGGGACAGAGAAATAGAGTTAAGAGAATGAAAGGGAGTGAGAGACAAAGATAAGGAAGGAGATTGGGACAGAGAAATAGAGGGAAGAGAAAGAAATAGAGTGAGAAACAAAGATAAGGAAGGAGAATGGGGCAGAGAAATAGAGGGAAGATAATGAGAGGGAGTGAGAGACAAAGATAAGGAAGGAGAATGGGGCAGAGAAATAGAGGGAAGAGAATGAAAGGGAGTGAGAGACAAAGATAAGGATGGAGAATGGGGCAGACAAATAGAAGGAAGATAATGAGAGGAAGTGAGAAACAAAGATAATTAAGGAGAATGGGGCAGAGAAATAGAGGGAAGAGAATTAGATGGAGTGAGAGACAAAGATTAGGAAGGAGAATGGGGCAGAGAAATATAGGGAAGAGAATGAAATAGAGTGAGAAACAAAGATAAGGATGGAGAATGGGGCAGACAAATAGAAGGAAGATAATGAGAGGAAGTGAGAAACAAAGATAATTAAGGAGATTGGGACAGAGAAATAGAGTTAAGAGAATGAAAGGGAGTGAGAGACAAAGATAAGGAAGGAGATTGGGACAGAGAAATAGAGGGAAGAGAATGAAATAGAGTGAGAAACAAAGATAAGGAAGGAGAATGGGGCAGAGAAATAGAGGGAAGATAATGAGAGGGAGTGAGAGACAAAGATAAGGAAGGAGAATGGGGCAGAGAAATAGAGGGAAGAGAATGAAAGGGAGTAAGAGACAAAGATAAGGAAGGAAATTGGGACAGAGAAATAGAGGGAAGAGAATGAAAGGGAGTGAGAGACAAAGATAAGGAAGGAGATTGGGACAGAGAAATAGAGGGAAGAGAATGAAAGGGAGCGAGAGACAAAGATAAGGAAGGAGATTGGTACAGAGAAATGAATGGAAGATAATGAAAGGGAGTGAGAGACAAAGATAAGGAAGGAGAATGGGGCAGAGAAATAGAGGGAAGAGAATGAGAGGGAGTGAGAGACAAAGATGAGGAAGGAGAATGGGGCAGAGAAATAGAGGGAAGAGAATGAGAGGGAGTGAGAGACAAAGATAAGGAAGGAGATTGGGGCAGAGAAATAGAGGGAAGAGAATTAGGGGAGTGAGAGACAAAGATAAGGAAGGAGAATGGGGCAGAGAAATAGAGGGAAGAGAATGAAAGGGAGTAAGAGACAAAGATAAGGCAGGAGATTATGACAGAGAAATGGATGGAAGAGAGATAAGGAAGGAGATTGGGACAGAGAAATAGAGTTAAGAGAATGAAAGGGAGTGAGAGACAAAGATAAGGAAGGAGATTGGGACAGAGAAATAGAGGGAAGATAATTAGAGGAAGTGAGAAACAAAGATAATTAAGGAGAATGGGGCAGAGAAATAGAGGGAAGAGAATGAGAGGGAGTGAGAGACAAAGATAAGGAAGGAGATTGGGACAGAGAAATAGAGGGAAGAGAATGAGAGGGAGTGAGAGACAAAGATAAGGAAGGAGATTGGGACAGAGAAATAGAGGGAAGAGAATTAGAGGGAGTGAGAGACAAAGATAAGGAAGGAGAATGGGGCAGAGAGATAGAGGGAAGAGAATGAAAGGGAGTAAGAGACAAAGATAAGGCAGGAGATTGGGACTGAGAAATGGATGGAAGAGAGATAAGGAAGGAGATTGGGACAGAGAAATAGAGTTAAGAGAATGAAAGGGAGTGAGAGACAAAGATAAGGAAGGAGATTGGGACAGAGAAATAGAGGGAAGAGAAAGAAATAGAGTGAGAAACAAAGATAAGGAAGGAGAATGGGGCAGAGAAATAGAGGGAAGATAATGAGAGGGAGTGAGAGACAAAGATAAGGAAGGAGAATGGGGCAGAGAAATAGAGGGAAGAGAATGAAAGGGAGTAAGAGACAAAGATAAGGAAGGAAATTGGGACAGAGAAATAGAGGGAAGAGAATGAAAGGGAGTGAGAGACAAAGATAAGGAAGGAGATTGGGACAGAGAAATAGAGGGAAGAGAATGAAAGGGAGTGAGAGACAAAGATAAGGAAGGAGATTGGTACAGAGAAATGGATGGAAGATAATGAAAGGGAGTGAGAGACAAAGATAAGGAAGGAGAATGGAGCAGAGAAATAGAGGGAAGAGAATGAGAGGGAGTGAGAGACAAAGATGAGGAAGGAGAATGGGGCAGAGAAATAGAGGGAAGAGAATGAGAGGGAGTGAGAGACAAAGATAAGGAAGGAGATTGGGGCAGAGAAATAGAGGGAAGAGAATTAGGGGAGTGAGAGACAAAGATAAGGAAGGAGAATGGGGCAGAGAAATAGAGGGAAGAGAATGAAAGGGAGTAAGAGACAAAGATAAGGCAGGAGATTGGGACAGAGAAATGGATGGAAGAGAGATAAGGAAGGAGATTGGGACAGAGAAATAGAGTTAAGAGAATGAAAGGGAGTGAGAGACAAAGATAATTAAGGAGAATGGGGCAGAGAAATAGAGGGAAGAGAATGAAAGGGAGAGAATGAGAGGGAGTGAGAGAATGAGAGGGAGTGAGAGACAAAGATAAGGAAGGAGAATGGGGCAGAGAAATAGAGGGAAGAGAATGAAAGGGAGTGAGAGACAAAGATAAGGATGGAGAATGGGGCAGACAAATAGAAGGAAGATAATGAGAGGAAGTGAGAAACAAAGATAATTAAGGAGAATGGGGCAGAGAAATAGAGGGAAGAGAATTAGATGGAGTGAGAGACAAAGATTAGGAAGGAGAATGGGGCAGATAAATATAGGGAAGAGAATGAAATAGAGTGAGAAACAAAGATAAGGATGGAGAATGGGGCAGACAAATAGAAGGAAGATAATGAGAGGAAGTGAGAAACAAAGATAATTAAGGAGATTGGGACAGAGAAATAGAGTTAAGAGAATGAAAGGGAGTGAGAGACAAAGATAAGGAAGGAGATTGGGACAGAGAAATAGAGGGAAGAGAATGAAATAGAGTGAGAAACAAAGATAAGGAAGGAGAATGGGGCAGAGAAATAGAGGGAAGATAATGAGAGGGAGTGAGAGACAAAGATAAGGAAGGAGAATGGGGCAGAGAAATAGAGGGAAGAGAATGAAAGGGAGTAAGAGACAAAGATAAGGAAGGAAATTGGGACAGAGAAATAGAGGGAAGAGAATGAAAGGGAGTGAGAGACAAAGATAAGGAAGGAGATTGGGACAGAGAAATAGAGGGAAGAGAATGAAAGGGAGCGAGAGACAAAGATAAGGAAGGAGATTGGTACAGAGAAATGAATGGAAGATAATGAAAGGGAGTGAGAGACAAAGATAAGGAAGGAGAATGGGGCAGAGAAATAGAGGGAAGAGAATGAGAGGGAGTGAGAGACAAAGATGAGGAAGGAGAATGGGGCAGAGAAATAGAGGGAAGAGAATGAGAGGGAGTGAGAGACAAAGATAAGGAAGGAGATTGGGGCAGAGAAATAGAGGGAAGAGAATTAGGGGAGTGAGAGACAAAGATAAGGAAGGAGAATGGGGCAGAGAAATAGAGGGAAGAGAATGAAAGGGAGTAAGAGACAAAGATAAGGCAGGAGATTATGACAGAGAAATGGATGGAAGAGAGATAAGGAAGGAGATTGGGACAGAGAAATAGAGTTAAGAGAATGAAAGGGAGTGAGAGACAAAGATAAGGAAGGAGAATGGGGCAGAGAAATAGAGGGAAGAGAATGAGAGGGAGTGAGAGACAAAGATAAGGAAGGAGAATGGGGCAGAGAAATAGAGGGAAGAGAATGAAAGGGAGTAAGAGACAAAGATAAGGAAGGAAATTGGGACAGAGAAATAGAGGGAAGAGAATGAAAGGGAGTGAGAGACAAAGATAAGGAAGGAGATTGGGACAGAGAAATAGAGGGAAGAGAATGAAAGGGAGCGAGAGACAAAGATAAGGAAGGAGATTGGTACAGAGAAATGAATGGAAGATAATGAAAGGGAGTGAGAGACAAAGATAAGGAAGGAGAATGGGGCAGAGAAATAGAGGGAAGAGAATTAGAGGAAGTGAGAAACAAAGATAATTAAGGAGAATGGGGCAGAGAAATAGAGGGAAGAGAATGAGAGGGAGTGAGAGACAAAGATAAGGAAGGAGATTGGGACAGAGAAATAGAGGGAAGAGAATGAGAGGGAGTGAGAGACAAAGATAAGGAAGGAGATTGGGACAGAGAAATAGAGGGAAGAGAATTAGAGGGAGTGAGAGACAAAGATAAGGAAGGAGAATGGGGCAGAGAGATAGAGGGAAGAGAATGAAAGGGAGTAAGAGACAAAGATAAGGCAGGAGATTGGGACTGAGAAATGGATGGAAGAGAGATAAGGAAGGAGATTGGGACAGAGAAATAGAGTTAAGAGAATGAAAGGGAGTGAGAGACAAAGATAAGGAAGGAGATTGGGACAGAGAAATAGAGGGAAGAGAAAGAAATAGAGTGAGAAACAAAGATAAGGAAGGAGAATGGGGCAGAGAAATAGAGGGAAGATAATGAGAGGGAGTGAGAGACAAAGATAAGGAAGGAGAATGGGGCAGAGAAATAGAGGGAAGAGAATGAAAGGGAGTAAGAGACAAAGATAAGGAAGGAAATTGGGACAGAGAAATAGAGGGAAGAGAATGAAAGGGAGTGAGAGACAAAGATAAGGAAGGAGAATGGGGCAGAGAGATAGAGGGAAGAGAATGAAAGGGAGTAAGAGACAAAGATAAGGCAGGAGATTGGGACTGAGAAATGGATGGAAGAGAGATAAGGAAGGAGATTGGGACAGAGAAATAGAGTTAAGAGAATGAAAGGGAGTGAGAGACAAAGATAATTAAGGAGAATGGGGCAGAGAAATAGAGGGAAGAGAATGAAAGGGAGAGAATGAGAGGGAGTGAGAGAATTAGAGGGAGTGAGAGACAAAGATAAGGAAGGAGAATGGGGCAGAGAAATAGAGGGAAGAGAATGAAAGGGAGTGAGAGACAAAGATAAGGATGGAGAATGGGGCAGACAAATGGAAGGAAGATAATGAGAGGAAGTGAGAAACAAAGATAATTAAGGAGAATGGGGCAGAGAAATAGAGGGAAGAGAATTAGATGGAGTGAGAGACAAAGATTAGGAAGGAGAATGGGGCAGAGAAATATAGGGAAGAGAATGAAATAGAGTGAGAAACAAAGATAAGGATGGAGAATGGGGCAGACAAATAGAAGGAAGATAATGAGAGGAAGTGAGAAACAAAGATAATTAAGGAGATTGGGACAGAGAAATAGAGTTAAGAGAATGAAAGGGAGTGAGAGACAAAGATAAGGAAGGAGATTGGGACAGAGAAATAGAGGGAAGAGAATGAAATAGAGTGAGAAACAAAGATAAGGAAGGAGAATGGGGCAGAGAAATAGAGGGAAGATAATGAGAGGGAGTGAGAGACAAAGATAAGGAAGGAGAATGGGGCAGAGAAATAGAGGGAAGAGAATGAAAGGGAGTAAGAGACAAAGATAAGGAAGGAAATTGGGACAGAGAAATAGAGGGAAGAGAATGAAAGGGAGTGAGAGACAAAGATAAGGAAGGAGATTGGGACAGAGAAATAGAGGGAAGAGAATGAAAGGGAGCGAGAGACAAAGATAAGGAAGGAGATTGGTACAGAGAAATGAATGGAAGATAATGAAAGGGAGTGAGAGACAAAGATAAGGAAGGAGAATGGGGCAGAGAAATAGAGGGAAGAGAATGAGAGGGAGTGAGAGACAAAGATGAGGAAGGAGAATGGGGCAGAGAAATAGAGGGAAGAGAATGAGAGGGAGTGAGAGACAAAGATAAGGAAGGAGATTGGGGCAGAGAAATAGAGGGAAGAGAATTAGGGGAGTGAGAGACAAAGATAAGGAAGGAGAATGGGGCAGAGAAATAGAGGGAAGAGAATGAAAGGGAGTAAGAGACAAAGATAAGGCAGGAGATTATGACAGAGAAATGGATGGAAGAGAGATAAGGAAGGAGATTGGGACAGAGAAATAGAGTTAAGAGAATGAAAGGGAGTGAGAGACAAAGATAAGGAAGGAGATTGGGACAGAGAAATAGAGGGAAGATAATTAGAGGAAGTGAGAAACAAAGATAATTAAGGAGAATGGGGCAGAGAAATAGAGGGAAGAGAATGAGAGGGAGTGAGAGACAAAGATAAGGAAGGAGATTGGGACAGAGAAATAGAGGGAGGAGAATGAGAGGGAGTGAGAGACAAAGATAAGGAAGGAGATTGGGACAGAGAAATAGAGGGAAGAGAATTAGAGGGAGTGAGAGACAAAGATAAGGAAGGAGAATGGGGCAGAGAGATAGAGGGAAGAGAATGAAAGGGAGTAAGAGACAAAGATAAGGCAGGAGATTGGGACTGAGAAATGGATGGAAGAGAGATAAGGAAGGAGATTGGGACAGAGAAATAGAGTTAAGAGAATGAAAGGGAGTGAGAGACAAAGATAAGGAAGGAGATTGGGACAGAGAAATAGAGGGAAGAGAAAGAAATAGAGTGAGAAACAAAGATAAGGAAGGAGAATGGGGCAGAGAAATAGAGGGAAGATAATGAGAGGGAGTGAGAGACAAAGATGAGGAAGGAGAATGGGGCAGAGAAATAGAGGGAAGAGAATGAGAGGGAGTGAGAGACAAAGATAAGGAAGGAGATTGGGGCAGAGAAATAGAGGGAAGAGAATTAGGGGAGTGAGAGACAAAGATAAGGAAGGAGAATGGGGCAGAGAAATAGAGGGAAGAGAATGAAAGGGAGTAAGAGACAAAGATAAGGCAGGAGATTATGACAGAGAAATGGATGGAAGATAATGAAAGGGAGTGAGAGACAAAGATAAATAAGGAGAATGGGGCAGAGAAATAGAGGGAAGAGAATGAGAGGGAGTGAGAGACAAAGATGAGGAAGGAGAATGGGGCAGAGAAATAGAGGGAAGAGAATGAGAGGGAGTGAGAGACAAAGATAAGGAAGGAGATTGGGGCAGAGAAATAGAGGGAAGAGAATTAGGGGAGTGAGAGACAAAGATAAGGAAGGAGAATGGGGCAGAGAAATAGAGGGAAGAGAATAAAAGGGAGTAAGAGACAAAGATAAGGCAGGAGATTGGGACAGAGAAATGGATGGAAGAGAGATAAGGAAGGAGATTGGGACAGAGAAATAGAGCTAAGAGAATGAAAGGGAGTGAGAGACAAAGATAATTAAGGAGAATGGGGCAGAGAAATAGAGGGAAGAGAATGAAAGGGAGAGAATGAGAGGGAGTGAGAGAATGAGAGGGAGTGAGAGACAAAGATAAGGAAGGAGAATGGGGCAGAGAAATAGAGGGAAGAGAATGAAAGGGAGTGAGAGACAAAGATAAGGATGGAGAATGGGGCAGACAAATAGAAGGAAGATAATGAGAGGAAGTGAGAAACAAAGATAATTAAGGAGAATGGGGCAGAGAAATAGAGGGAAGAGAATTAGATGGAGTGAGAGACAAAGATTAGGAAGGAGAATGGGGCAGAGAAATATAGGGAAGAGAATGAAAGTGAGTGAGAGACAAAGATAAGGAAGGAGATTGGGACAGAGAAATAGAGTTAAGAGAATGAGAGGGAGTGAGAGACAAAGATAAGGAAGGAGATTGGGACTGAGAAATAGAGGGAAGAGAATTAGAGGGAGTGAGAGACAAAGATAAGGAAGGAGATTCTCTCAGAGAAATAGAGGGTAGAGAATGAGAGGGGGTGAGAGACAAAGATAAGGAAGGAGATGGGGGCAGAGAAATATAGGGAAGAAAATGAGAGGTAGTGAGAGACAAAGATAATGAAGGAGATTGGGACAGAGAAATAAAGGGAAGAGAATGAGAAAGAGTGAGAGACAAAGATAAGGAAGGAGATTGGGACAGAGAAATAGAGGGAAGAGAATGAGAGAGAGAGACGAAGCAAGAGAGAGAGAGAGAGAGAGAGAATATGAAACTGAGCGACAAGGATAAGAGAAATACCGGACACTATGTATGATTCATCAATGGAGAACAACTTAAAGTGTCAAAAAGATGTAGTAGATTTGTATAAATGTCTAGATAACCCAACTGCTGTTGAACAGAGACTGGCAGGAAAAAAATGGATATCTAAAAAAAAATGTAATTTAAAAAACGTCTTGTCGAACCCAACAGCAATGGAAAAACTCGGTAAAAAATAATTGCCTCCTTAAAATTAATTGTAAAATAAATAATTAATTCTTAATTTTCAGAGTCTTCTCCCCTCTTCCCCATTCCCGTGAGCTTCTCTTCGCTCGAGTCGCTGAAGGAGGCAGCGGGGCTGCTCACGCCGCACGGCGTCTTCTTTCTGCTTGAAGCGAATGGCAGCCGCGTCTTCCGCTTCGATTCGACCTCCGCCAAAATGGACTCGTTCGATGTCGAAGAAGCAATGCCTGGTCAGCGCTTTTTCAATGTTATTCTATATATTTTTACTACAATTGTATCTTAATAACTCGCTGTTTGTAGAATAGAATAGTAGAATTTCTCGTAGAATAGTGTCAAGACTAAGATTTACATATGTTTCTTCTTGAATAGAACCAAGAATAAGATTCTAGCGCATGCGAATCGTCATACAGTGAAAATTCAAGTACTTTCTTTAATACGTACATATGCTCACATTGAAAAAGACGCAAAAACGATTGAGTAGTTCAAAGTCAAAAAATTCTTTTTATCTAAGTTAATCAACAGTGCATTAATGAACGAAACAACCAAATAAAGAATCAAAATACACTTAGGCAACTCGCAGCTCCATCTCACGCGCGCATGCATGCTAGCGGAGCGCCACGGCGCTGACAACACTCTTCATTACGCACGCCTCAAGTACTAAGAAATGTGCTTTAAAGATATAATATTGCGAAAGATCTTTTGCACGAACATCAGTGATTTATTCGGAACGAAAGAAATGTGCTTTAAAGATATAATATTGCGAAAGATCTTTTGCACGAACATCAGTGATTTATTCGGAACGAAAAAAGTGAAAAATGTGATTGCAGGTCACCAACTTAGGTACCTCATGTCCATCTACACATTGAATCTTCATCCATCAGCGATGATTCCGTCGCCAAAGAAAGCGGTCAGCAAATAAATAATGCTACGCTCTAGCTATGCATTTAAGCACTGAAATAGTTAATTTTTTGTCAAATATCATTATTCTTCTGAGTAAGAATGCGCCATGTTCAGCACACAAGAATCGGGACGTTTTGCTCTATGTATATTGGAAGTAAACAATAATATTTTCAACATTCAATTTTTTTATGATTTAATTTTTTAAATATTTAACTTGAGCCTTCCCTCCACTCCTTCTGGGCCAACTCGTACGACTCGTTCGTTCGCGATTTGCAAATCACGACGAATGGCCGTGACGTGATCGTGGTCGCTGCCAACACATTTATCGACATCTTCCGAGGAGGGCGCTTTACGGAGCGCGTGTACTTCCCCAACTGGCAATCCAATGTATTTACATAATACAGTGGTTTTGACTGATTGAATGAGAATTGAACGTCCGGAATGTGCTTTACTTGTACGAAACAAAATCTAAACTTTATCTACAAAAATAATTTAGTTCCAATTAAACATATTCGTCGGTTTGTGATTAAAAATGTGCTTAAAACTGGCTCTAATTAATTGATTATTAGCGAAAAAAAAATGTCTTCTTCCAGATGATGTCCTTGCCCGAGAAGGCGTGCTTCACTAGCAGCTCTTCCCTGTTCTTCAGCCAGAAAATGGTGGACGACACTCGCGTCCACTTGGCGTACGAATTCAATGGCGGCACCGATAGCGACGGAACTTGGCGAGAAGTCAAGTCAGATTAAACATTCTATTTCGTAAAGTAGATCCTTCTCGCTCTCTCCCCACTCTCTCTCTTTCCTTTCTCTTCCCGTCGCTCTCTATTTCTCTCTCGCTGTCTCTCTCTCTCCTCTCTCTGTTCCCCTCTATCACTCTCTCTCTCTGTATCTCTATGTCTCTATCTCTCTCTGTATCTCTATATCTCTATGTCCATCTTTCTCTCTCTCTCTCTCTCTCTCTCTCTCTCTCTCTCAATAACAAAGAAGCCAAGTACAGGAAGCCGTGATGTTGATATTAGTGTAAACATGATGCTAAACCTAGTGTTAAAGTGGTTAGCCTCATGCAGTACCTTGATGTTTAGCCTCAAAAAAGGGACACTTTACGACGGCGGCGGATGTATTATTGCAATAAGCTTGCTTTTCTTGTCGCCATATGCTCAATTGTTTCCTTTGTCTATTCTTCAGAAAATGTAAATTTACCGCTTACCGAAAACATATTATCACCAAAACATATTTTAAAAAATTATTTCATTGTCAACATACTCATAACATTACATCTTTGTTACAAATTCAGTATGCTTTCATCGCTCGACGCGATGACGAATGTCTATGCCGGAGGCAAGACTCTCTACTTTGTCTCGAAAGAAGGCATTTTCATGGTACGCTTATGTCTATTCCTTCACATGCCGAATTTTTTACTGTAATCAGCTTGTTTTCTATTGTTGTTTATCATAAACAAACAAATACTATCTTATTACAGGTTCACCAGCTCGCGCCAAAGCTCCCGAATCTGGAAAGGTAGATGATAATGAAGAGCCCCCTTTTCATGCGTCTCCATGACTGATGGTGATTTTAAGATGCTGGTATTATTTATGGTGCTGTATTTAGCTACATATATGGTTTCATTGAATATGACATCCTCTTCATAATTTTTTTAAATTTTTCATTTTCTGTCGTCAAGATCCTGTGCTGGTATCATTGATAATTGACAAGTCAATTATCAATGATTTCTAGACCAGCATTGGAGCAATCTTTTAAATAGTAAGGCTCGTCGACTAGCTAGCTGGTATAGTTACGCTATTTGTACCTGCAAAACGAGAACTTATGATTTTAAAATGATTTTGATCTATTCACTGAGGTGTTATATATTGTTGTAAAACATGTTTTTAGACTTGCAATTTAAACAGGACAAAATTTCTTAATTCTTCAAGAAAGCATCCTTGCAATCATTTTGACCACTGGTACATATGTACATACATATGACACCTACATCAATTGATCCATCTTTCCTACCAGTGGCAAGACATATTGTTTGTAAACCTAGTTCCCAAATCGGCCATTTTAATAGAACTTCCCTTCCATTTGAACATACAGCCAAAGTAAGGATTGAACAACAGTGCCCCTTCCACCAACTTTTGTGGATCTATCAGGGCCAAAATATACCAAGTCAACGGAAGAAATGAGTTTTGAATTTTTTTAATCATCTTTCTCACGCTGTTGCACATTACACATCCATCATAGACACATAATTTGACATTACCAACTACTGTTGTTGTACGGAAAGAGGTGTACGCGTATGCGTACGATGCACATACTCTTTTGCCTTCTTCTTCTTCGTCGCCACCCGATCCTTCGCCGTGGAAAGGAACTGTGTGGCCGGGCAGGGGACGAGTACTGCATGGCTTTCAACTTCCGCCGGCAGAACAAGTCAGACTGCGTCTTCAATCTGCATTGCATACCTCACCGTCGCTAATTGGGAAAGAGCCTCCAAAGCAGTGCCGTCGGGAACACCAGCCACAGTGAAGGTAACCGTGGTATCAATTACACAATAGTATCGGTCAAAATATTAGGAATAATTATAAATCTTTCCACAATCGGGACTTATTAAACATTTAGCTACATTTTTTCCCGCGTCGGCAAATCGGCAACGACGAGTCTCCCCCTTTTCCAAATCGGCAACAACGCCTCCTCCCGAAATTTGAGCTGGATATTTTTTTTCGCCTTTTTTTGTTGCAATAGAACAAAAATTGAGTGGATCATTTGTGTACTCAACATCAGCCATCTACATCAATCAAGAGTCACAATTTCAACATATGATTTTCTTAACATTTTTTTAATCCAGGTTGTCAGAGCGGGTTAGAGAGAGAAAGAAACTGAAAGAGACAGTGAAAGAGAGAACAAAAGCGAGAGAGTGAGAGTGAGACAGAAAGAGGGAGAGCAGATAAACACCAGGGTAAAAGACATGAAAGAGAAGGCATGATCATTAAGGGAATCCCCACCCCCTCCCTTTTTACATAACATTTTGCGGCTTCAATTCCTGGATATTCAAACCAAACATTCACAACTTAAAACGACTCTTTTCCTAATTCTTGAGGTCGCTGATTATGAAACTCTAAAAGTAAATATTTTCAAAATTCTACTTAAACAGCTTCCCAAACAATATCTTACAATATCAACAATATTTATGTCTAAAATTTCACGAATATTGCCTTATTTTGTGCAAAACTGCGAAAGGTCATCTATACAAGTCTCACCGAGCTCGTGTATTTTAAACCACACAAATCTCTCCAAAAAGGAGTTTTCAGACTCCTGGACCCATTCCAATCGTTTCACCGTGTTAAAAAGTACCTAATTATAAAGAAGTTTTGAACAAATCTAATTTATCCGGGTGCCCGGCTTTTTAGCATTGTTTCGGTTCCCTCGCAAATCGCGTCACATACATAGGGATGAAGAAAAAAAAACCAAAAAAAAACTGCTACCCTGATACATATGCATATACTTTTATGTGTAAATGAATAAAATAACAAAATCGTACGCCATTACAGAGGACCACCAAATTGCGGTGCTCGACACGTGATGTAAATGAGTGGTTTTTTGTTACAAGAAGTATGATTGACGAACCCCCTGGCTCGCGATCGCATTTGAGGACCTTCGTTTAACAGAAGAAATTGCTCACTCAGAATGTGATATACATATGTATATAAGTGATATTACATAAAGCAGAAGTGATGTTATGGGGATATGAGGGAAGCGCAGCACCCAAAAGCGCAGCGGTCCGTTAAAAGCGTAGAATAATGTTATTTTTGAGAGTATTAGTTATATTCAGACATAATAACAATACTCATTATGAAAAAAAATATTTTCATCAACATTTCTATTGTCCTGCCAGTGGACAAATAAGTTATCAATAAAATTAAGCAATATGGCTCTCCACATGGACTTAAAGATAAGAATAACAAAACTGGGATGTTCTCATCATCAGTCCAACGTTAAAATTATCAAAAACGACCAAACAGCACGATAAGTGTGATAAGAATCCAATGAAATTACAGAAGGTCTCTGTAATATTGCACGTGAGATACAGTCGCGCCCAACATTTCAGGCACGTACATTGATTCGATTAATTAGATTAATTTAAAGATGTTCATTTGATTTGTTAGCGCTCTGGATGTCTGTAAATTGAAGTTGTCTGTTCTAGTCATGTTGTTTGGGTATCCTTAAAAACGTTAGTGATAACATATAGTTCAAAAACAAATTGATATTGACGCAAAATTAGTACTTTTCTAGAGAAATGCGAAATGTAAGCGTAATGTGGTTTTCTGGATGTATGTATGTATGTATGTACATACATACATGTGTGCCCGAAATGTTTGGAAGATGTCCAATAACAGAATCAGAGACGGTAGTAGTAGTGAGAAAAAGATAGACACAGCAAAAGAGATAAAGAGAGATGAGAGAGAGAATGAGAGAGAGAATGAGAAAATGACCAAATATTGCCCGAAGCAGGCATCACAGCTTGTCTGTTCATGTTTGTATTGTTGTGCTGTGCTTCAGAAAATTGGAGCTATGCATACAGACGATCTGACTTTAAGTGACCAAAAAGAGAGAGAGAGAGAGAGAGAGAGAGAGAGAGAGGGAGGGAGAGAGAAAGGGAGTGGGAGAAAGGGAGATAGGGAGAGAGAGAGAGAGGGAGAGAGAAAGGGAGTGGGAGAAAGGGATAAAGGGAGAGAGAGAGAGAGGGAGGGAGAGAGAAAGGGAGTGGGAGAAAGGGGGAGAGGGAAAGGGAGAAAGGGAGAGAGAGAGAGAGCAGTAGACGAATCTAGTCTAGTCCTAGTTTGGAAGAGAACTGTTGGGAGAGACAGATGAAATCTGAATGAGGAACCAATATATGTACATAGCACGTCCCATCTCTAGGAGGCAACTCTATCTCTCTCTCTCTCTCGCTCTCTCTCTCTCTCTCTTCTCTCACTCTCTTCTCTTACTTTCTCTTCCTCTCTCTCTCTCTCGCGCTCTCTCTCTCTCTCTTCTCTCACTCTCTTCTCTTACTTTCTCTTCCTCTCTCTCTCTCTCTCTCTCTCTCTCTCTCTCTCTCTTTTATCCTTGACCATACCAGGATATGTGCAGAGTGTTTGTCATGTAAGCAGCCGTTTGAACGTGTGGCGCATGCAGGAAATGACTCTGGCTAAACACTTGAGGCTCCTCTAAACACGTCATGCTTCTGGGCATAGGCTGCTTGTTTTGTTTTTGTTATGGCTGGTCCTAGAGGTCTGTAAGGATTCCATATTTGTTAATAATAAAAAAAACCAGTCATAATATTGGATCCTCCTTCTCTTGTTTCTGCTTTAGGAAATATTCTTGTGTGATCTAACTATTTTTGGATTCCCGGTGATCTCTGACCGTGGCGCAATGTTCTAAGAATAAAGAGGAGTGACTGATGGATGGCTCTTGAATGCAAGTTGAGCTCCGAACAGCTGCATCCTCAAAGAAAGATGTAATTTTGGTGGACGGCAAAAATCATTCTCTTTCCCATTTTCTGTTTGTTTGCCGCAGATTTCCCACTTGTGCTGTAGAGAACAAATATTATTCTTCAAATACTTTTTTTGTTTACCAGCAACATTACGCTTTTTAAAGGCCCTCAAGTTGCGCACTAATTATGCTGTTTACTGTCAAAATTCCATACAAAAGTGTGCCGTTTTCACAACTTGTATGGAATGGTGATTAAAAGATGTGCAATCCCAGCGATATGCCCAGGTTCTTCTGTTTATTTTTATTTTTATTATTTTTGCTTTATTTATATATTTTTGTTTGTTGATTATGTTAGCTTTGTTGATGAAGCAGCAAATCAACACCCTTCAAGCACCGTGCTGATCTTCTGGTTCTTTCTCTGGTCCTCTTTCTCTGCCTCCATACTTGTGTGCCCTTCTCCCTTCAACTTCTTTTGTCTCTTCGGACCAGCTTTTCTAGAGCTGTCCCCCTATGCGTATATGAGTGTTGACTGTTGTGTATGCCATCCACTTGAGTCCATATTTTCTCTCTCTCTCTCTCAGTCACTTTCTCTTTCTGTCTCTCTCTCTTTCTCTCCTCTCCCTCTCTTTCTCCCTCTCACTCTTTCTCTCCTCTCCCTCTCTTTCTCCCTCTCACTCTTTCTCTCTCCTCTTCATTTTCTGCCGAAGTTTTCGTTGGCGGCGCTGATGACCTGCGACAGGGCTGTTGTGAAGATCATCTCTCTGCGAAATGCGGACGTCAAGACGAGAGAGAAAGAGAGAGAGCGAGAAAGAGCGAGCTTGAGATGTATAGAGATAGAGAGTGGGAGATGAGAGACCGAGATCGCGCGCGAGAGTCCGAGAGAGAGAGAGAGAGAGAGAAAGAAAGAGAAAGAGAGAGAGAGAGGGAGAGATAGCGGACCGGACTGCGGATATGCAAGAGATCAGCTGCGTCCTCTCAAGAAGAGGGATGAGAGGAGCAACAACTTCTTTTTGCAATCTCGCTTTTGCTCGCAGAGCCCTTCAAACAAAAAAAGAAAAACTGATGAGTCAAGAAAAATATTCAGAACCGCTTCCGAAGGAAAAAGAGAGGAGGAGAGAGCGAGAGAGGGAGAGAATGAGAGAGTTGGAGCCAGAGAGGGAAAGGTGAAAAGAGAGAGAAAGAGAGAGAGAGAGAGAGAGAGAGAGAGAGAAAGAGAGCGAGAGAGAGGCTTCATCTTATCAAGTAAACTTGAGCAGGAGTTTGGCGGGCAGGAATTTCCAGACAGAAACAGCAGAAGAGAAGAGAAGAGCGTCAGCTGGCCCTCATGACCTGAGGGGGTGTTCCCAGCTCTCAAGTCTTTCCCGATATACTTTATCTTTATCTTTTTCTTCTCTCTCCTCTTTTCTCTCTCTATCTCTCTTCTCTCCTTCTCTCCCTGCCTCTATATCTCTCTCTCACTCTCTTTCACCCTCTCTCTCTCTCTCTCTCTCTCTCTCTCTCTCTTTCACCCTCTCTCTCTCCGTCGTCGATCTCGCAGCGGCTGTCGCCTCGGAGGGCCATCGGCATAGGGAACACGGCTTGGATATCGTTGAACGAACGATGACACTTCTTGAGAAGAGAGGGAGCGATAGCGTGAGAGTGAGAAATGAAGAGAGAGTGCGAGAGAGAAAGGAAAGGGAGAGATAGTGTGTGTGTGTCTGTGAGCGAGAGAGAGAGGCTGGGATAGAGCCTGAGAGAGAGAGGAAGAGAGAGAGAGAGAGAGAGAGAGAGAGAGAGAGAGAGAAAGAGAGAGGAGAGAGAGAGTAGCAAAGTGAAGTGATTGGAAAAAAAAACCGACGACAATCCGAACGACACACGGAATGCATGGAGCGATGTGAGATTCGCCTTGGGCGTGTGTTCCGGAACTCTGGAACAGGTTGGAATTGAGAGAGCTGGAAAGAGAGAAGAGAGAGAGAGCGAGAGAGATCACAGAGAGAGAGAGAGAAGGAGAGTGAGAGAGAGAGGATAAAGAAGCTTTCGCCTCGTCCCTCCCCCTCCGAGCATTCCGCCGGGAGCTCTGAGCTTCTCGCCTCTTCTCAATCTGGAATGTGTCTTCTCGCCTTGGCAGAACATCGATTCGCAGAATTCTCTCTGCCAAACCTATCACAACTTCGAGCCAGCATCTCTCAATAACGTTCCTTAACTTCTTGATTTCTCTCTCTCTCTTTCTCTCTCTCTCTTTTTCTTAAGCTCCCTATCTCACTCAATCTGAATCTCTCTCTCTCACTTGCCATAAACCACATGTAATTTCTACTGCAGTAATAGTATTTATGGCCTCTGCCTAATTAGGCATTCCTTCCATGATTATTGAAGTCTCCAAGTCTACCTTTTCTTCTATTCTGGCACTTCTCATTGTTGCACATGCAAACCTGCTCTCTTGCAGAGCCACCGGAGGCAATTCATCGCCTCTGAATTCTCCTCCACCCATGGACTTGCGCAAATATCCCACTCAGTCTACCAGACTCCCTTTCTTCCTATTAGTAACTTCTCTCTTTCCAGATCTTTCTATCTTACCTCTCTCTCTCTCTATCCTTCTCTCTCTTAGTCTCTCTTTCACTCTCTCGTGCTCTTCTTCTCCTCTATCCATCCACGTCTCTCTCTCTCTCTTCTTTCTCTCTTTCTCTCTCTCTCTCTCTCTTAGTCTCCCTTTCCCTTTCCATTGTCTGACTTCGTAGTCACAAGCAGGCCGATTTGGCATTTGATGATTGACTCTTCAATCCCCTTCATGGATCTCGTACTGCCCGCGGCATTTAAGTCTTCATCTTTCGATAGAGGAGTGAGAGAGAGAGAGAGATAGAAAGCGAGAGATAAATGGATATAGAGTTGGAGATAGAGAGAGATTTTGTAAGAAATTGAGATAGTAACGAGGTGTGTGTGTGTGTATGAACGTATAGTGAAATAAATGAGACCTACAGAATTATAGAGCTCGGGGTCATTGTATAAAAGTTCTCATGAATAGGGGAGTAAGAGAGAGTGAGGAGAGAGAGAGGGAGAGAGGGCGAATGAAAGAGAGGGAGAGAGAGCGAATGAAAGAGAGGGAGCGAGAGGAAGGGTAATAGAGGGATGGAGAGTGAGAGAGAGAGAGAGAGAGAGATTCTAAGGGTGAAACAACCTTGTTCACCTCATTACACACACACGAAAGTGGTATACTACACGAATGGAGAGTACTCGAGATTGTAGAATTGAGCTCTTTTATGATCTCTCGAGAGGACCTCACACATTTTCTTTTGTTTCACCAGGCAGATCTAACAATTGTTAAAGGAAGTATCCGGGGAATAATAATACAGTAGCGCTAGAGAACCTGTTTGAATGCGCGCGCTCATGAAGTTGCCTGTCGCTCGGTCGAGAGAGCATGTGAAATAGGAGGGCGGCCCTGACCTACCGTAACTAATTCTCTACCCGCCACATTTCACGTTACTTTTTCTCGGAAAGTAACGAAAGAAAATCGCTCAATCTTTCTGGATTTATGTTTTACGCCAAGATGAACTTGTTCACATAGACCAAAACACAGGTTAATTATTCCCCGGATACCTCCTTTAAGCACATTTTTCCTATGTTTTGTCTCGCTTTTCTCCGGAGTTGCTAGAAAGTTCATGACCTCTCTACAATCTCTCCCTGCCGCGCTCATTCTTCCACTCTATCTGTATTTCTCTATCTCTCTCTTTCTCTCTTTCTCTCTGATCTTTTCTCAATATATGTATTTCACTAACTCTCTCGCCTCTCTCTCTCTAATTCTCTCTCACTATCTGCTCCACAATACACATAGCCATAGGCAAGGCTCGCCAAAATTCCAGCGTCGAAAAGATAAAAATCTCGCGTCGGTCAGTGCAAGCCATACGTAGTGGTGGTTGGTTTGCATCCCCCCCCCCGGCAAGCCATTTCTGGCCCTTATCTCGTTTACACCTCTGCTATTTGTGCTGCAGAGGAAATTTCTCTAATTATTTCTTGTTGTACATTACGTATTATTTACAATTAAAGGGGTAATTTTATATAGTACTTGGTATATTTGTCATCAGCTAGCTTCTTTCTTCTCTTATTATTTTTTACAATTTCTTTTCAATATATTTTATTTAGTGAATTTGGCCTTATTTTGTTCGTTCAAAATTCTTTCCGATCAAATTTAACCTTTATAATAGTAAAAAAAAAGTTTTGGCATCATTCCAAATGTGAAGGATATGGTGAGAGACAGTAAAAAGTCTGATATGTTGCTGTCATCCTGGGCAGACATAATTGAGAACAGGAAAGGTCTCTACCATGAGCTTGTCCCTCCAGGCCCGGGGTTGCGCAGTCCAGGTACCACTTGCATCATCACTCCTTTCTTTCTCACTCTAACTCTCTCTCTCTCTCTCTCTCTTGTTCTCTCTCTCTTGTTCTCTCTCTGTCTTCTCTCTCTCCCTGTCTTCCCTATCTCGTTCTCTCTCTCTCTCTCTCTGTCTTCCCTCTCTCTCTCATCCTCTGCCTCTCTTTCTCTCCCTCTCTCTCTCTCTCTCTCTGTCTTTCCTTCACCCTCGTCCCACGCTCTAATTGAACAGTAGATTTTCTTAGCTCACTCTCCACCCATCTCTCATTTTCCTTCATTTCTTCATCATCTCCATTCTTCCAGTAACAGGTAGCAATTTTAGCGCATGCTTCTCTCTTTTGTTTTTTTTCCTATTTCTCTCTGCTACTATCTCTGCTATCTCTCTTTCTCTCTCTTTTTCTTTCTGCTCTAACTCTCTAACTCTCTCTCACCCCCCCTCTAATTTGCTCTCCATCTCATGCTTTAGAACAAGCCGCATAAGGAAAACCCGAACATCAACCCGTCACATTAGTGTCTCTATGCCCGAGGACAGTCGTTTCTTTCGTCAGGCCTGCCGTTAAAACTTCTTTCTTGTTATCTCTGGCGTCTCTCTGCAGCCTCCCTCTCTCCCTCCGTTCTCCACTCTTCACATTCCTTCTCTCTCTTCCTCTCTTTCTTTCTCTCTCTCTCTCTTCCTATCTCTCTCTCTCTCTCTCTTTACCGCAAATGACAGTTTTATTTGGACGGCGCGGCGACTCCTGGGCTCTGGCGAGGCCATGCGCACATTTTCTGACCACAAGCAATTTTCATTCTGAGGTCAACCCCGGCGATTTCCAGCTGCTTTCGACGGTCATATAACGCGCGAAATGATTTCTTCTCGTTCTTAGGAGATTCGAAGAGAGAATATAAGAATATTGAGAGAGAAAGAGAGCAAGAGGTGAAAAAGAGTCAATAAGATAGGGAGCAGAGACAGTGAGGAAGAGAGAGAGAGAGAGAGAGTGGGAAGAAAGAGAGAGAGATAGAGAGAGAGAGGAAGAGAGATAAATACAAAGAGACTGAAAGATGATCAAACTCTGTTTCTACTCATATCTGTGCCGTTCATACTGCTCTTGACTGGTCGCTGTCAATATTTGTGAAGCCCTCATCTCTCTCTCTCTTTCTCACTCTCTCTTTCCTCTCTCTCTCTTTCTCTATCTCTCTCTCTTTGTTTCTCTCTTTCTCTCTCTTTCTCTCTCTCTCTCTCTCTCTCTCTCTCTCTCTCTTTCGGTGGTCTTCTCGTGTTCTCATCCCGCCTTTCCTCATTCCCATTCTGCCGCGCGGCCCACTCCTTTTGATCAGAGAACCCCTCTTCTCAGTGTGCTCTCGGATTCATTCATCAGAAGGTCGCCTCTATTATCCGCTTTGAATTTAAACAAAGAATTGCATGCGCCATCCCACGCAGCACTGCTACAGCTATCCGAAATCAAAGAAGCAAAGTTAACTTGGTCCGTGCTGGTCATTGGTAATTTAGAACGTGAGCAAATATGTACAGTGGCGCTCATAAAAACTCGGAATTCATGTTTTTCGACCATAACTTTTTTATATACGGGAGGATTTTAATGAAATTTTCAGGGTTGCTTTGCTATGCTGTCAGGAATTAATAGGACGTTTATTGATTTCATTTCTCCACTATTGATCGAGAAAAATCAATAACTTAGAATCTCCCGGATTGCACATTTAGCTGTGCTGGACAAAATAATTTATTTCTGCGATCTTCGGATAGTTTTTATCGGATTTATGGTTTAGCTGTATTCCAGAACATCTCTGCGATAACTTTTTGATCTAATCGATATTTAATAACATGAGGCTACATGCTGCCTACCTCCACTTCGCGATTCATGCATTCGGCCTGAGAGGAAGATGGTTCAGCCGGAGAAAATTGATCATTTCCTATTATGGTTATAGTAAATATGATTTTATTATGTTCGCAGAGAACCACTAAACCTATTTAGATGGCTAATTGAGCTGTGGAAATTATATGCTCACAATTTCAGCACTCTATTAACATTTCAGTTAACTTTGGCCTGCAGTCCAGATGTGCTTAAACTGATGCTGTGTAGGGGTACGAATTTCAAATACGGTTTTACCATTGTCAAATGATTGATAATAGGTTTTTACATATTCGGCACCCTCATCTAATCACTGGCCACATGAGACATCAAGAAACAAATGAACAGTTGAAGACATCCAAGCAGCGACAAAATAACATATTTGGCAACAGGCATTTCTTGATCAATCACAGCATCAACTTAACCATTTGGGATTTAGACGATTGCAGAACACACTTCTGTGTCGATTAAAGTGATTTTTGGCTCGAAATAAAATTATTCGGGTTTACTTTCTTGCCTTCTAGGATAATGTAATATTCTACACCAGTGGTACATTCAAACGTCCTGCTGTTCCTCGTGCCTTCATGAAACCAGGGATGAAAAAATTCGGCCGAACATGTGAAAACCTATTAACAATCATTTGACAATGGTAAAACCGTATTGCAAATTCGTAGCCCAGCACAGCATCAGTATAAGCACATCAGCACTGCAGGCCAAAGTTAACTGAAATGTTAATAGAGTGCTGAAATTGTGAGCATATAATTTCCACAGCTCAATTAGCCATCTAAATAGGTTTAGTGGTTCTCTGCGAACATAATAAAATCATATTTACTATAACCATAATAGGAAATGATCGATTTTGTCCGGCTGAACCATCTTCCTCTCAGGCCGAATGCATGAATCGCAAAGTGGAGGTAGGCAGCATGTAGTCTCATGTTATTAAATATCGATTAGATCAAAAAGTTATCGCAGAGATGTTCTGGAATACAGCTAAACCATCTATCCGATAAAAACTATCCGACGATCGCAGAAATAAATTATTTTGTCCAGCACAGCTAAATGTGAAATCCGGGAGATTCTAAGTTATTGATTTTTTCTCGATCAATAGTGGAGCAATGAAATCAATAAACGTCCTATTAATTCCTGACAGCATAGCAAAGCAACCCTGAAAATTTCATTAAAATCCTCCCGTATATAAAAAAGTCATGGTCGAAAAACATGAATTCCGAGTTTTTATGAGCGCCACTGTACATGAGAATGGTAGTTGTATGCAGATTGTTAGGAGTACAGTAACAACAAAAAAGAAAAAAAGTAGAGATCAAAAGATGTCGACTGTTTGGCTTGCTTCAGCGCTGCAAAAATCACAAGAAGAATGCTTGCATTTCTGCGCGAGATTTTGTCCAGCATACTTCATGAATGGGAGATGACAGAGAAAGAAAGAATTATTAGAGAGAGAGAGAGAGAGAGCGAGAGATCGGCAGACAAAAAGAAAGAGAGATAGGGAGAGGGTGAAATAAACTTGGTTCATAGAAAGGTATGAAAAGTACGTCGTGTTCAAGTAGACTTTTGTTGCACAACGACAGAAAGAGTTTAAGTAATCTCTCTCTCTGTTTTCTTTCATTTATTTTTCGGCATACATATGTATACGTACATACGTACATATGTTTTCTTACTACGCTTTCCTTTCGTTCTCTCATAGTAGCACATACAGAAGAAAGGCGACTGTGTACCTTTACATGGATGGCCACAACAGTCTTTCTCTCACTCTCACTCTCTCTCACTCTCTCGCTCTCTCTTTCTTTCTTTCTCTCTCCCTCATTTTCTCTTTCTCCTTCTCTCTCTTTCTCCCTTTCTCTTTGCCTTTTAATCTCTCACTCTCTCTCAATTTATCTCATCACGTCTCCTCCTCTCTCTCTCTCTCCACATGTATGCTCATCTCTCCAGCCCCTCCGGCTCTCCCAGAGGCTTCACCGTTTTCAAGAGCGTCAAGCCGGGAATGGTCAGAGCCGTCCACCTCTCGCACTAAACTTCATTCTGCTCTTTCTCTCTCTCTTTCTCTCTCTCTCTCTTTCTCTCTCTCTCTCTCTCTCGTTCTTCTCTCTCTCAATCACACACTCTCTCTCTTTCTCTCAATTCTTTATTTCCACCTACACTCGCACCACTTTTCTTCAATCTCCCTCCCAGACATTGCCTACCTCGTCCCTTCTCTTCCACTTTTTCTTCCCTCTCTCTACCCTCTCTCTCCCTCTCTCTCCCCCTCTCTCTCTCCCTCTCTCTCTCTCTTTCTCTCTCTCTCTGTCTCTCTCTCTCTTTCTCTGCATGATTCCCGTCTCGAGAGGCTTCGCTCGGTCTAATTTCTGACTCCTCCACTCTCACTAATTCGTTGTGCTCCTCGTCCTCTCAATTCCCCTCTCATCACGCGGAGATTAGCTGCTCCACCTTGAATGGAGTTGATTCCTGCACCATTCAACGTATCGAGAACTCAGAAATGTGTACGATTAGAAGAGACCAACAAGGGGTTCACAGTGATCTGCCTAAAAATTTTCTTTGTTGTTCTTTTTTTTTATTTTATTCGCGCTTTCCTATATCGACTACAGTAATCTTTTATGTGTTAATTTTTGATACTTATTTCGTAAACGCAATATGTTTTGTTAATTTCTGACATAAAAAAATCCAGATATACTTTTCAGCTACCGTACTCCTCAGATGTCCTATTCTACGGCCTACGGTATGCGACCTCGATTCTGATTACAACTTCGGGCATCTGCTTTTATGACTTTGCTCGCCCACTTTGCCTTCCTTGTTCACTTCTTTTGTGCTCTTCTTGGCCCTAAACGCACTTTTTTCCTTCCATTAGCCAAAAAAATCGTTCCCTCTCCTTAAAATACCAACGACAGAATTCCCGGTCATACAAGATGGTGCTCGTTCTTGAGATTTCTTCCCAATCCCTTTGACCCTGATATTTTGGCCTTTTCTTCTCTTGTCAACTACAAGATTTCTCCCCTTCCCATGTCTTGTCGCTAAAGATGCTAGAAATGACCCGCGCGTACTACATACAAATACTAGAATACGTGTTGAGTGCGTACAAAGAGTATGTACTCGTCACTCCCCTCGGGTGTCTTCGCTCTCTCTCTCTCCCTCCCTCTCTCTCTCTCTCTCTCTCTCTCTTCCCTCTATATCACCTTTTCGTTCTCTCTCTTTATATATCTCTTTCTTTCTTTCTCTTTCACTCACTTCCCCGGCTTCCTTCTCTTCTCTCTCTCTCTCTCTCTCTCTCTCTCTCTCGCTCTCTCTCTCCCTCTCTCTCTCTCTCTCTCTTCCCTCTATATCACCTTTTCGCTCTCTTTCTTTATATATCTCTTTCTTTCTTTCTCTTTCACTCACTTCCCCGGCTTCCTTCTCTCTCTCTCTCTCTCTCTCTCTCTCTCTCTCTCTCTCTCTCCTTTTACTGCTCCAATATCCTCTCGTCCTTCTCTTACATATGCCCTCGGCCTTTACTCACTCACTGCTGGCCTTGTACCACACTCGCGGGTGCTCATAGTAGATCGCGTGAAGGTCTGCTCTGTATTCTTAAGAGTAGATAGATATTCTACGACAGTTCAGCAGAGCGCTTTTCCAGAGAATAACAAACTTTAATTTTTGACAAGAGTCGGAGAGATAGAGAGTAAGACAGAGAGAGAGACAGAGAGAGAGATAGAGAGAGAGATAGAAAGAGAGATAGAGAGAGAGAGAGAGAGAGAGCGAGAGAGAGAGCGAGGGATCGAGAGAGATAAGGGAGATTGTAAAGGGATAAGGAGCATTCGGCATGAAAAGAAACAAGCCGAATGTTTCCCCCAAATTAGCAGACCGCTGACAATTCATGTACGCTTTCCTGTTTTAAAGTGCAAACTGCTTCAAAAAGGAAAAGCATTATGGCTTTGCCGTCAAAATGCCCGCGGGTTTAGGTGTTTCTAAAGTGCTTTTGCAGTGAATGAATATGAACACTAACCACACAAAAGTCTTGCCCCATTATTAGATTAAGGCGCTTTTCCTAAGTGCACTACACAGTACGGAAAGCATTGTATTGGTTGCACTGGGCAAAAGTTGACAAAAGTTGATGATGGCCAGACTTCAGCCCAATCCCCCATGCCTGCTCATGATGCTTTTATATTTGTTATCGACTCCTCAAAACAGGCAAATATGTACATATGTGTAGATACATATATGTATATTTTTCTATGCATATTTATTAGCTCGCATATGGCAACAATACGAAAGCATTGTGAGTGTGTTTTTTTTCAATCGTCACATTCGTGCTTTTCTGCTGGCTTTGCAACAACCAGCCATTCGAGTCTAGCTTGATCCTTTTGCAAAAGTGAATTTAAAATGTCTATTTATGCCTCAAGTTTTGCGTCGTCGGAATGAAGTACTCTAAGCGAGGCATTCATCAAGCGCGTTTTCCACTTTTTGTCAACCTAACTCTGGACGCACGCACTTTTCATTGTGTTAGGTGGAAGAGAGGAACTGGACAATGAGAGCAATTAGTCTGCCTCTATTCTCTCTCCATTCCCTCGCTATGCCATCTTTCTCTCTCCATCTCTCCCTCTCTCTAGTCTCTTTCACTTTCTCTCTCTTCCTCACTTCAACTTACCCGATCACCCACTCCTGAACTACTCTTCTTTACTGGACCAGAATTCAACTCTTGCCTCGGGACCAGATTTTCCTTAGAAATTCCTCGCCTAGACTGGCCACACCTGATTTCTATTAGTTATTGGTGCTCGTCGAATTGTACCTTTTCTCTCTTAATTTATCGCATTCTTGGAACTTGACGTCTTTCTTTCTCTCTCTCTCTCTATCTCTCTCTTCTCTTTCCTTCTCTCTTTCTCTCAACCCTCCTTCTCTCTCCCTCCCTCCACTGACCACCCCCTCAACCATTGCCACTTGTTTGCCGCTCCTTTGGCAGTCCGGTACTGGAAGAGCGATAACAGACAGGTGGTCACGGTGAGAAGTGAAGAGAAGAGAGAGAGAGACAGACAGAGAGAGAGAGAGAGAGAGCAGGAGAAAGTTATTGCAAGAGAGAAAGAAAGAGAAAGAGAAAGAATAAGGGGGAGGAAGAAAGAGATGAAAAGAAAGAGAGAAAAAGAGAAAGAGGGAAGAGAGTACAAAGAGGGAGAGAGAGAGAGACAGAGAGATCTGAATAGGAAACATGAAAGGAGTTGTGTATGCCTGCATTTCCATTCGCCGATGGCTATGCAAACGGGCCAGGGGCACGAGCGACGGGATCACCTACGGGGGTTAGAAGTAGGAAGCGAGAGAGAGAGAGGGAGAGAGAGAGAGATAGAGAGGAGAGAGGGAGTGAACAGAGAGAGAGAGAGTAGACCGGCAGAGAGAGAGAGAGAGATAATGAGAAATGCGTCATACATAGATATGCATATGTAGGTAACCAGTAAGAAGTAGGCACCAAAATATTCCTGATTGGTTGAGGAAGGAAGCTGAAAAAGGAAGAGAGAGAGAGACAGAGAGTGAGAGAGCGTGTGATAGCAAGATATATATATAGAGAGAGAGAGAGAGAAACAGACATACAGAGAGGGAGCGAAGTTTGATGGTGTGTGATGTGAAATAGGGAGATGGCCGTCGCCTTTTCCAACGCCTTGGGCGTCTCCATCTCTCTTTTCATTTCCATGTTTGATCTGCGTCTTACGTGTACACACTCTCTCCTGTCTCTCTCTCTCTCTCTCTCTCTCTCTCTTTCTCTCTCTTTCTCTCTCTTTCTCTCTGACTTTTTCTCCTCTCTTCTCCTATCCCGATCGTGGTATCTCTCTTTCTCTCTCTCCCTCTCTCTTTCTCTCGCTTCGTATCTCACTCCCTCATTCACTTCAACACGGCACAACCGTCGGCCGCGCTGGCGATGTCTCCTAGCCTTCCAATATGTTTGACACCAAGGAGAGAGTGAAGAAAAAGAGAGAGAGCATGATAGATATAGAGAGAGAGATAGAGAGAGTGAATTCGCGAGAGAGAGAGAGAGAGATAGAGAGAGTGAATTCGCGAGAGAGAGAGAGAGAGAGATAGAGAAGCAAAAGAGATCGAGAAGTCGAGAGACACTTGGAAAACTTCTGATGGCGTGGAGCAGAGAAAGAGCGGAGTACGCATACAGGCGATTGAATAGTCGTCTCACGCCCTCATTCAGTCTAATTCCCGTATGAATCTCTCGCACTCTCTCTCTCTCTCTCTCTCTCTCTCTCGCTTTCCTCCCTCTCTCTTGTTCTGTCTGTCTCTCTGTCTCTCTCTTTCTATCTCTTTGCCTATCCCTATTCTCTCTCTCTTTCTGTCTCTCTCTCTTTCAATCTCTCTGCCTCCTCCCATTCTCTCTCTCACCGTCTTACCACTAGCCAATCTCGCTCTCCAATCCATCAGTTTCCCCTGTGGCTATTTCTTCCTCCTTTGCTGGCGCTTGAGGCCTTTTAAGCCTTTTTGTTTTAATTCCATTCCTTCTGTCGATTATCCTCTCTTTTTCTAATTTTTTTCTGCTCTTCACATTATTCTTCATGCTCTCGCTCTCTCTCTCTCTCTCTCCCTCCCTCTCTTTCTCTCTCTATCTCTCTCTCTCCCTCTCTCAATTCTATGGAATCATTTTGCTCCAGTGCTCGCTTTTGGTTAGCCGCCTTTTCAAACTGTGCTCGGTTACGAAAAGGGGGTTCTCCCGTTTCCTTCTCTCTAAACCCCCAACATGCTTACGGATTGCGCCGCCGGGTTCGAATCAGTTTTTCCTGATCTTGTCTGAGAAGGCTCAGAACTAAGCCAGCATGATGCCTAACTTGCTCTTCAGGCTATTACTCAAAAAAGGTGGTGCTTGAACAGGAGAATTCCGTTGGCTTGTTACTCCTAATTATCTCTCTCTTAAACTTATTATCATACGATAGCGAGAATGCACGCGAATTTACGGATGAATCAATGAAATAACTCTTTGATTCTTCGTGAACGTTCTTAGAAGCTTCTGCATCGTTAGAATACATCTGTTTCGCACTGAAAAGGATACAGATCATTGTTGCTGTCTTCAGTTATGTAGATGAAAAGCGCAAGGGAAACCCAGAAGGAATATTCATAAGCATCTTCACTCTTTCTCTCACTCTCTCTCTCTCTTCCTCTCTTTCTCTTTCGCTTTCTCTTTCTCTACCTCCATCTCTCTCTCCCTCTCTCTGTTTCCCCCTTTTTCCTCCCCTTGCCTTCTCTTTTCTTTCCTCCTCATTGCCTCCTCGTCATTGTTGTCCTCTTTCATATTGTTTGTGAAGGGGAGAGAGAGAGCATCTTCATCCACCCGAGAGTGTGTTGCCCTAAAAAGAGAGTAGAAGAAGAAGGACAAGAGAGGAACGTCGCAAGAAAACCAAGCATGCGCCCTCCAGGACAAAGGCCATTTCGCAGCAGCACGCAAGGATAACGTAACGAGACGAAGAAGAGAGAGAGAAAAAGAGAGAGACGGAGAGAGTGAGAGAGAGAGGTTGAGAGAGAGAGAGAAAGGGAGAGAGAGAGAGAGCGTTGAAAGAGAAAATGCATGATTAAAAAAAACTATACGAATACCTGAAAAGAGTCAGAAAGAGAGAATGGGAGAGTAAAACAACATAGGAATGGGCTCATGGTGACTTATTGGAAAAGTGAGATATGGAGGAGATATGTAGAGCAAGAGAGAGAGAGATAAAGAGAGAGAGCGAGAGAGAGAGCGAAAGAGAGAGAGACCGAGAGAGCGAGAGAGAGAGAGAGAACGAGAGAGAAACCAAAAGAGTGCACAAAAAAGTGATGGCCTCATTAGCATTGCAGCAGTGTTGCGCACTGGAAAAGAGATAATAAAATTGTCTTGGCAGGTCACACTGAAGACCGAGTTGTCCCTTAGGAGTGAAGAAGAGGTGCGAACCTGATCATGCTTGCTCCCCCCAGGCCGCGTTCTCTTACATTCTCACACCCATTGAGAGGCACTCCTGGCATTTCTGGTCATTGTGCCGGATTTTAGGCCTTTCCTTTGAGATTTACCACGCTCTCTCTCTTTCTCTCGTTCGCTCCCTCTCTCTCTCTTTCTCTCTCTCGTTCGCTCTCTCTCTTTCTCTCTTTCTCTTTCTCTACCTTCACCGTCACTCTCTCTCCACCTGGTGTCCTCATATCTTTTTGCTAATTGCCTCCCACTGAAATGGACGCCTTCGCATGGCCATCCGGTCATTGTCTCGCTTCCAAAGGCGATTCCGTCTTTTTCTCTTTCTCTCTCTCTCTCTTTCTATCTAGCTTTCCCTCTCTCCCATTCACTTATTTCTGTCTCTATTCTCTTTCTTACTATATCTCACTATTTCTCTCTATCTCTCTATCTCTACCTGTTTCTGTCACTCTCTCCACTCTCTTCATCATCTGCGCGTTTCTCACTGTGAAATGCTCAACCGCTGCCTTCGCCTTCTTTTATGCGAGTCGGCGGCGTTTCGATCATTGCGGGTCTTCGTGGTGTACAAGGGAATGAGAAGGTGATGTAGGAATGTAAGGGGAGAGAGAGAGCAGAGTGAGAGAGAGAAGGACAGAGAAAGAGAAAGAATTAAGGGAGAGTAAGATAGATGGAGAGAGTATTTGGAAGAGAGATAGAAAGAGAGAGTGAGAGAGAGAGAAAGGGAGACAGATGAAGATAAAGAGAGAGAGAACGAAACGCTCTCTTTTGACAAGCGGCCTTGCAGTATGCATAACCATTTCGGGAACAGTACAGATGTGCTTCGAAGCCTCTTTTACATCCAAGAGAAAAGCCACTTTCATTGTAATCGTTCCCGTCTCGTGTATTCATGATCTCGATTTATTCTATAAACTTCCTTATTGTTATCCTCAAATATATCACCGCCGTCGAAAGATCTGATGGCCTATGAGGAACTGTAAACAAAATTATGGCTCCCATCTTTATTTTCGTTTTTTTTCCTTCTCTCGCTCTCTCTCCATCTCTTTCACTCACCCTTGACTACGTTATTTCTTATCCTTATTTATCATATCCGCCCATTACTCATCTTTCTATTTTCTCTCTCTCGGTCTCTCACAGGATGTCGGTGCACCTTCTTTCGCCTACAGACCTATGACTCATTTGTCTGCGATCTCCTTGTTACCACCCGCGAGAGAGGGCCTAATCATCACAGCAAATGCCTCTGTCCGCATACACATGATGCGTAAGCATGCGCCCTAGATTTAGAAAGAGAGAGAGAGAGAGTCAGAGAAGGGGGAGAGCGAGAGAGAGAGAGAGAGTGACAGAAAGATCGGAGAGAGAGAGAGAGAGTGGAAGACTCAGGACTTCCTGACCCATGCCAAGGAGTGCGCGCATCCTGCTCTGGAATGCTTGAGAAAAGCGAGTTGTTGCGGCGCACGCCGCAAATACATGCAGCATCATGATTTGTGTGGGAGTGAGAGACAACAAGAGAGAGAGAGAGGGAGAGAGAGAGGTAGTGAGAGAGCAAGAGAGAGGGAGAGAGGGAGGAAGAAAAAGACAAACAGTGAGTGCCAGAGATGGCCAGGTAAGATTGAGGAGTGTGAAAGTGAGCAGACTGTAGTGGACGACCACTCTGCAAGTGAATGCTGGAAGTCTTTGTGAGTCAGCTGAGTCAACGCGCTATTTGACTGACGCTTTAGGATTTCCTTCTTTTTTCATGGCAAATGATTTCTCTATGATATTCTGGATTTTAACACTAAAATTTTTATACAAAAAAAAACAATTTTAACTGATCTGCGCTCTGTTCCTCTGATTTATGCTTGCTTTTGTTTTGGTTTTATGGTTAGAAGAAAGACTTATGCTTTCCTAAAGCATATTTTAAAAAGGAAAAATCCGTTAGGAGAAAAAACCGTTAAAACAAATCCGTAAAAAAATCCGAAAGCGTGCTTCTTGACCATCTTCCATTTCCTGCTTCTTCTTCTTCTTCAATGATGCGTGATGAGCCAGAATCTTATTTGCCAGAGTGATAATTCCGTTCTCTCATTTCTTTTTGCTTCTTATTCTTCTTCTTCTTTTTTGCGTCTTTCAAGCACACAGCATCTGTTGTTGTCCGATGTCGTCCAGGAAGAGCGAGAGAGAGAGAGAGAGAGAGAGAGAGGGAGGGAGAGAGAGTAGAGAGGGAAAGAGCAGAGAGAGAGAGAGAGAGAGAGAGAGAGAGAGTAGAGGGAGATACAAGAGAGCGAGAAAAATGGAGAGAGAGAGTAGATAGAGAGATTGATACAAGAGGGAGCCCGAGGGTGCCAGACAGAACGCGCAGAGAGACTTGCGTTCGTTCGCGTTCTGATGTGGACTGCCTTGTAGCGAGGACCGCACCACGCTGCAGAGAGGCAATAATCACGGAGTTGCTTGATAAGAAGAGGGAGAGGAGGAAGTTGGACGATGGAACTGTTGGCGAATGAGAGAGAAGAGATTGAGATGAAGAGCAATAGAGAGAGAGAAAAAGAGAGAGAGAGAGAGATTAAAATAGAGAGAGAGAGAGAGATAGCGAACAAGCGAGAAGGAGAGGAGATAGAGGGAGAAACGGAGAGAAAAATAGAGAAAAAAGGGGAATTTGATGCGAATCTCAACAATAAATGAGGAACAACCATCGAGGCAGCTGGCACATATGACATAACTGGTCGAGTTTGCTACGTGGACAGTTCGTCTATCACTGCCCAAGTAGTATTATACCCTCTCTCTCCCACTTTCTCTCTCTCTCTCTCTCGCTCTCTCTCTCTTTCTCGGTGGCTCAGTCTCTCTTCCCATCCTGCTCTCTCTCTCTCTTTCTCTCTCTCTCTCTCTGTCTCGCTCTCTAGCTATCTCTTCTATCCCTCGTGTTCCCGCTATCAGTCTTTCGCCCAAAGCCTCATGGCTCGATTACCTGCCAGCACCATCGTTCTGCCATTCCATTTATCTGCAACTTGTTTGATTCACATTTCTCATCCTCACTCCCTCACAGTTCTCTCTCTCCTCTCTCCTCTTTCTCCTCTCTCTCTCTCTCTCTCTCCTCTCTCACTCTCTCTCCTCTCTCCTCTCTCACTCTCTCCTCTCTGCTCTCCCTCTCTCTCTCTCCTCTCTCTCTCTCTCTCTCTCTCTTTTTCTCTCTCACTTTCTCTCTCTCCTCTCTCTCTCACGCTCTCTCTCTCTATGCCTTGATCCACTCCGTATACTTGTATGTACATACATACGTATGTACGTATGTATGTACTCCTCGACTACCTGGCAGCCACTCAGCTAAACGCTATTCTCTGCATCCATCCTCATGTATTCTCTCCTTCTCCGATGTAATACAACTAATTTGACATCTTCCTGTACACTTCCCGTGGCTGTGTTCGAGCCGCGGGAACTTTTCAAATAACTCTCGCTATCTCTCCCCTCTCTTTACTTCTCTCTCTCTCTCACCACTCGCTCTCTTTCTCCTCTCTCGCTCTACCTTCTTTCTCTCGCTTCCTGGCTCAACTCTCTCTCTCTCTCTCTGCTATCTCTTCTGTTCTCTTCTCTTCCATCATTTCTCCCGTCACTCATCCGTAGCGTTCAATGTACGTTGGTTATCCGCCACAATTTAGATGAACAGAGCAATTTTCACTTTCTCACTCTTTTTATCTGTCCTTTTCCTCATATTATAAGCTCTTTCTTCGTTATCTCTACTTCGCTGATGACTTATGTGTGAAAGTGACTGATTTCCTAGAGAACAAGTTTTGTTTGTTATATTTTTCATGTCTGAATCACCGCGTTATCTTTTCTCTGTCCAGGGATATCATTTATCTTTATATTAAAAAATTGTTTTTAATAGTGGCTTTATTTGTCCTTATCAACAAATTCATTTCCATGAGCTCTCTTTCTCTCTCTCTCTCTCTCTCGTTCTGTCTCTCTCTCTCTCTCTCTCTCTCACCCTATTTCTTTCTCTTCCTCTCGTTCTCCCTTCTTCGCTAAAGCCAACACTCTTTTGATATGACTTTTATCGCCGTTCGAATCGAAGTTAATCAGCATGAATCAGATGTGAACTGATAAAGGAGGGAAGAAAGTGCGAAAAATTAAAAGAAGATGTATAGTAAGAAAAGGGAAAAAAAGGAAAAATGGAGAGAGAAATATACTTTCCTCCCTTCTTTTGTATCCTACACCTTTCTTGCTTTGCTTCTGTGTACCATATGTGTACAAACAGTAAACAAGGACGTGATTGTAGATTATTTATCGTCTAACATATTTATCGTCTAACACATATGTAAGTCGGGTCGACAAACAGCTGCATTGTTCCTAGTATTTATTAACGTCAACTGCGTCGACTTCTTAGAAATAACACTAGGATTCATTTTAAAAAGCTGTTTTTCCTTGGAAATAAACATAAACAAATAAGGCATAGAGTATTATTTGGCTTATTTTGTTTAGCTTCTGGACTGTGCACATTTTTATCATCTTCATATTTCCTCTATCCATAATACTCTCTCATCCTTTCTTCCCTCTCTCTTGCTCTGTCTCTCGTCATCTCTCTCTCTCTCTCTCTCTTTCTCTCTCTCTTTCCCTCCTTCTCTAGTTCTCTCCCTCTCTCGCACCCCCTCCCTTGTCATGACTTCCCACTTCTGTTCATGTTCCCTTTGTTGGTTCTTCTCGAGAAGCATGCGAAATGGAGCGAGTAGCTTGAATGGGAAGAGAGAGAGAGAGAGAGAGAGAGAAAGAGAGAGAGAGAGAAAGAGAGAGAGAGAGATAGAGAGAGATAGAGAGAGTGAGAGAGAGAGAGAGCCACTCGACTCGCCGACTCTCTGCTACTGCACGCAAAACCACTGCGACTTCTCTGACTAATAAGTATAATAAGTCGCTAGTATAACCTACATTCACCTATGCAATAATCTCACATTAGTATTTTATGAGACTTAACAATAGATGCTTACAAGTGTCTAGCACATATATATTTTCTACGGCATTTTCAGGCTGATTAATAAAAAAATACAATTAATATATCATATCCGAGCTGATGGTGAGATGTCTCCTCCTCCTCCTCTTTTGTTTGTTGCATATTTATGCCTGTATCATGCCATTTTTCAAAAACTTTTTTGAATTTTGAATTCGGGCCTTTTTGCCTGCTCCTCTCGCCCGTTCCATGATATCACAAGTGTACATATACATATCTTTTGATGAGCACTCTTGACCGCGCACGAGCCACCCGCTGCTTTCCATTCAGGTCAAGGCGCGCTCTCTCGACCTGGTCACTTTCACTCTTCTTCGTTCAGCTATACAAGACAGGGGGCGTTCATTAAGCTGCGCCTCTTAATGAGATTAACAGGCGAAAGAATGAGAGAGAGAGAGACAGAGACAGAGAGAGAGAGAACGAGAAACAGAAATGGAGGAAGAAGGATAAAATGAGATAGAGAGTTGAAAGAAAGAGCGACCAAGACTGCAAAAAAAAAACAAATTGCAAGAAAAGAACATAATTATTGTTTACTACTATGGTACTTATAAGTGTTCCGTTGTATTCCCCTATGCGTACCTAATACATTTCATAATTCAAACAGTCTTTTCCTCCCACGTGTCTCATCGAACGGGTCATTATTATCTATCTTCTCCTGTTTATGATCACTTTTATGTCTCATCGCCACTCCTCTCTCTCCTTTCCTTTCTGGAAAGATAAATCGAACGAGGAGGATAATGGTCCTTTTTAAGACTTTTGTTTCAACAGCTTCTTTCTTTCTTCGTTATTATTCATCTTAAATATGTTGATTGCTCTCCTTCGCGGAACTGTTGTGTGGAACAATCTTTGCGTGATGACTATGCGTCACTGTTTGCGAGAGATCGCGTACTCTCTTCCTTTCTCTCTCTCTCTCTCTCGCTCTCTCTCGCTCTCCCGTTGCATCATCTTATCTCTTATCACATGCCTCTCTCCCTCTCTCTCTTAGGCATCGCGCTCTCTCTCTCCACTCCCATCTCTCTTCTGATCGGAAAGTGTGCCTCAGGGAAGCAGAAGAAGAGTCAAGAGGCGAGCCACTTTCTTTCCCTGGCAGCTTCAGCCGCTCCTCCTTTGCCGCCCTCCGAAGGCCGTCGCCATGTGGGTCGGCCATCCAATTCTCGATGTCAGTTTTAATTATTTTAAACTACATATATTTTGTTTAAATAATGTTTTTTTATACACATACATGTATGATATTTATTCCTCAACACTTAGAATTTATATACAAAAAAGCGGAATGTATTTTTTTTGAAAGATTAAAAAAATAGAAATGACATTCAGCCAGCTGTTTCCTGATTTTCCGGAACCCTTATTATTAGAAATTCCAACTGAATCACTGTGAACACTGCTTCCAAAGTATTCTACCTCTTCCTCCGTGCGATTAGACGGCCACTTTGAGTGGACGAATAGAAGAGGTAAAAAATAGATAGTAGGAGGGACAGAGAGAGAGAGAGAGAGAGAGGGAGCGAGAGAAAGAGGAAGAGAGAGAGGAAGAGAGAGATTGAGAGATTTAGAGAAGGAGAGGGAGAAAGAGGAAGAGAGAGAGAGAGGGAGAGAGAAGAGGAAGAGAGAGAGAGGAAGATACAGAAAGAGAGAGAGAGAGAGAGAGAGAGAGAGAGGGAGAAGAAATAAATGACTGCTCTTGGCTTGATCGCCTTAAAACAGCGGCACACGCAAGCCCCTTGTCTCGTCGATTTGTTGGCTGAGTGGATTAGTGGGCATCATCTGCATTATGGGCTGATAGGGAGGAAGGGAGAGACTGACAGCGAGAGAAAGAGAACAGAGAGAGAAAGAGAACAAAGATAGAGAGAAAGAGAGAGAGAGAGAGAGAGAGAATGAAAGAGAGAGGGTGAGAGGGAGGGAGAGAGAGATGAAGAGCGAAAGTGAAAGACAGAGTGACAAAAGAACAATACTATCGCAGACTTAAACGACTGCTGGCTGATAGAGATCTCACGAGAGTTGAAGCTTGATGGCTGCACAACCTGAGAGCGAAAGATGAGAGAGAGAGCAAGAGAGAAGAGAGAGAGAGAGAGAGCGAAAGACCGATATTGACAGAGATTGAAGTATAGATTGAGAACGAGAGAGAGAGAGAGAGAGAGATAGAGAAAGAAAGAGAGAGAGATAGAACGATTGAGCGATTGTGAGAGAGCTTCCTGTCTGTCGTGGCATGCATTTGCCAGTAGCATGAGAGACATTTATTGGATAACAAGAGGAATGAGGGTGGAAATAGAGAGGAAGAGAGAGGGAGAGAGAGATAGAGAGCGCGAAGAGAGAGAGATAGGGTGAAAGAAATGGAGCAGTTATTCTCGCCTAGAAAAATAGAGAGAGCTCATTGAAAAGCAACAGTACATGAAGAAGAAGATGAAGAAGCTTGTTTAAGTGTGATGTAAGAACAATTAGAGAAGAAGCTACAGAAGAACATGAAGAGGATGAGATGCTGTAAACTGCGTGGAGGTCGATTTATTCTAGTATGGAGAGAGAGAGGATGAGAGAGAGTGAGAGAGAATGGGAGAAGGAGTCAGAGAGAGAAGAGAGAGCGAACGAAGGAGACAGCGATTCAGATAGAAGAACTACAAAACGGTTTGTACCGAGTCAACGAAGGCGGGACGTCGAGAGATTGCATAAAATACGGACGGCAACACTGAAGATTTGATAACCAGTTTGCGGGATTGCTGAGAGAGAGAGAGAGAGTGACTATCAAGGAGAGAGAGAGAGGTTGCGAGAGGAAGAAAGAGAGGAAGAGAGAGAGAGAGAAGAGGGGGAGAAGAACTCGAGCTTACCCGACGATTGCTAGATGGCATTGTGCGAGAGTGAGAGTAGTTTGTGAGCGGGAGGGAGGGTGGGTGGAAAGGAGGAGGAGGAGGGGAGGCCCCCCATCCAAAGTATGCACGAGTACTTGCGCTTTCTTCGCCAGCTATTTCAGTGGTTTCTGTCGGTGTTGCTGTCCTTTATTGTTATTTTTAGACAATAGCAATAATAATATTTATTATTGTATTTTTTTTTATTTCTGAGAACAAGGAAAGAACAACCGTGCTCTGCTTTGGAAACGTTATTCTAAACTAATCAGGATCATTCTTTTTTTTTGGTTAATTTTGTTATTACTTTAATTAAAAAGAAAGCCATACGCTTTGGGGTTTTAAAAAAAATTTTATACAGCATATTGTCCTTTGAGATCAATAGAATGAATGTCAAGGCAAAAATAAACATGTATTTAGTTTTGAAGTTTCTGTGGTGCTTGATGCTATTATGACGAATAGAGTGGATATGGAACATGTTCACAAGACCAGCTGTGTAATCTATACAGGAATGCGTTTTCATGCTCTCTCATCAATCTCTATCTCTACCTCTTGCTCTCTCTCTATCTCTCTCTCTTTCGCTCTCCATCTCTCTCGCTCTCTCGCTCTATCTCATCTCTCATAGATTCTCCTGTCCAATTTACTTCCTTTTCTGTTGACGCATTCCATAACCGCATTCTGCCAATTAAATTTGAAAAAAAACATGACTTTTATTGCTTCTTTCTCTACAATATGACCAATATTCTTTTTTTTGTTCATTTTTTTTGCCTTTATGTTATGAGCAATCCGAATGACAAGAATCATTTCCAACATTTTCTTCATGCCGGATTCTATCGCTTCCCTCTATTTACCTTCACTCTATCTCTTTCTATTACTCTATATCTCTCTCTCATTCTCGCTCTGCCTCTCGCTTTCTCTCTCTCTCTCTCTAAAAATAGAGCATTGCAACTCACGGTGTTTTGGTCTAGCAGGAGAGAAAGTTAGAACCGCCTACTGTTGGCATGTTTAAAGTGTCATATTGTGACTGTTTGTATGATAATTTTTTCTTCAAAATTATCTTTAAAGAATCAATAAAGAACCGCTTATAAAAAGAAATGGTACTCATCCTAGTTGCTCTTCTATACATCCTTCACTAGAAACTCGGGTGTTAGTTTTGCATTCTTCATCCCTACCGTTCTCATTCTCGGTGTGCCCTTGAAACCAGTGCGTCTCTTGCCCTTTTTTCGCATTTTTATCTCTTTCTCTCTTCCTTTCTTAATCTATCACTCTCTCTTTCACTCCTTCCGTCTCGTTCTCTCTCTCTCTCTCTCTCTCTCTCTCTCTTTCTTGCCTCTTTCTATCTCATCTTCTTTCCATTCACTCTCTGCCTCTCTTTCTTCAATCTTCTTTTTGAACTTAATGACTTCCTTCGAGCCTGCGCACAACTATGAGTGGGTGTTTTTCTTCTCTCCGCTGCAACCTTCTTGACCCAATCTCTTCTGATCCTCAATGTACACGTTCAAGTTGTAGCTTTCTGTGCGTCAAGCGGAAGAGAATATTGCATACATTGTCCTCATTTCAACTAGCGTTTAAAAATGATAGATAATAATTAAATGTAAAATATATTTATGTTCTAGTTACAAAATATTTTCCTAACTGCTATATTTTCTCTAACGTTCCGCTAATTATTATTTTAAAAAATATTGTTTTTTTATCTTGGTCCCGGCGGTTTTCGGGACGGTCAAACGTTTTTAAAGCAATAGCAAATCGTGGTCGTGGATGATATCGCAGCATACTGGATTTAAAAAAAAAAACAAATTAATTAAAGGAATTAAATATATGGATGTATATGTCTCAGGAGATCCGAGCCGGCATCAAGCTTCGGCCGACCAAGACTGTTGACAAGTCCAAGCCGGCCATCCTCGCCGAAGGTCATCTCTTATTCATTTTATTCTCTGTTTTTATTTAATAATTCCTTAAATATTTATTCACGACACACACAGTAATTGTAAGTAAAGCATGATGTACTTCGTTCTAGTGAATATGCTATTTATTTTTAGTTATTATTCCATTATATTATTTACTTATCGATCGATCGATTATTTATTTATTTATTTATATATTATTTATTTATTCATATATTTATTTATCATTTCCAGGTGAAGACCCAGAGCAGTTCATCGCGCCAACGAAGCGAGGCGCAGTTAAGTCGCCACCAAAGCTTGTGGAGGCTGACGGAGCAGGAGAAGAAGAGGCCACCGTATCCCCGCCAATCGCGCCGGGACTCATTCAGCCTTCTCATCAAGTTGACCTCAAGGGCGGTCTAACCGTCGACGAAGAGGACATCGATTCGTTGCTCTCCGGCGTATCATCGGCTGATCTTCAGGTTTAATCTATTTTCGATCTATAATGCTAATTATAAGAAAAATGGGCATTTTTAATGACTGGAAAATTATCGATATTTATAGCAGTAAGATACGTTTTTTCTTCTTCTTGATATTATTTATTCATTAGGGTTGTTGATGTTTAATGGGTGCAAGTTATGAATTGTAAGTTACAACTTACAACTTACAAGTTGTAATTCCTGAAATGTTCTTCCAGGCTCTGATCGACGAAGTGGACGGCGTTCCGTCGTCGAGCGCGTCTTCCTCTGTGACTGCTTCCTCGTTCTCGCCCTCTTCTCGGCCGGCCTCGTCGCCTTCTCACGGCGGTGTCACTCCGCCTCCGTCGCTGCTGTCTGGTGGGAAATACAAATACATTTTTACACAGGCGAGCATACTGTGGGGGGAGGGCAGAGGAAGGGAGAAAGAGAGTAAGAAAAATAAAGAGAGATGTTAGCAAATGGATACATTGAAAGTGCTGTATCATCGAGAAAAAACTTCACAATTTGACAGAGAAAAAAAATCAATGATGTAGGCAAGACAACTGGCTTTAGGAATGAGAAGGAAATGAATAAAGCGCGTGTTGATAAGGTGCAAAAATCGCATCGCATTTTGCAGCTTCTGGACCTCCTCCTCCCCCACCTCCTCCACCACCTCCCTCGTCAGCTCCTCCTCCGCCGCCGCCTCCTCCGCCTGCTCCCTCCTCTGCCGACGCCGACATGCCACCGCCTCCTCCGCCGCCCATCCATCGCTCGTCGAATCCGGCCGTTCTAGCGGGTGAGCTTGACCCCGGCAGTCGAGGTGTGCATTTTACACGCATTCCACATTTCAGTTCATCACTGAATAATAAGCGTTCTCTTCTCATGAATACTGTATTTACTTATTTATTAACTGCTTTGAAAGTTTCCAGGGAAAAATAATGAGAAAGGCATATCGTTTTGTTGCTGTTGTTGAGGCAATGGAAAACTTCTCTGCCTTCTGATGAACATTACAAAAATTCGCGCAAAATAATGAGAAAAGAAGAAGAGCTTTACTCATTGGTTTAGCGCAAACTAAAATGATTATGAGTTATTGCTCTGAAAAACTTCGTTGGTTGACTATTTATTAAAGTTTCGTAATGCATGCATTTTTCCTCTGCCTCTTTATGTTTTTGCTCGAATGAGATGTAGTGCTTTCATAAAGAACTAGACTGATCGCACGTAATGTGAATCTCGGTGTGTGTGTTTGTCATGGATTACTGTAGATATTTATAAATAATGTTATGGATTACTGTAATGTATGTTGTTTTCTGTTTCATTTTGGTAATCTAATTATGATCATCAGCAAAACTTGCGCGACTTGGCGGCAAAAGTGGCGGAGATGTCGATCGTGGAGCACTTCTGGCATCCATCCAAGGAGGAGTGAGGCTGAAGAAGGTTAGCGGAGTGAGAGAGAAAGAATGGAGAGTGAGAGAGAAAGGAGTGAGAGAGAGAGGGAGAGATAGAAGAGAGGGGAGAGAGATAAAATCTTTGAAAAAAGATATCTTGCAGACAGTGACGAAGGACCGAAGCGCGCCGCAGATCAGCGCGGACGAGAGTCTCGCCATCATTGATCATGTCAGCAAAAAATGCTTCAAAAAAAATCTGCAAAAAAAAACCACGAATTCATAGAGCATTTTTTTGTTTCTTTAAGCGTTTTGAAAAGTCAGTTGGACTGCTTCATTCGATAGATAGCGCAGCCTCCAAGCTTCAGAAGTAAAAGCAAAAAAAAAAATTGTAACGTAAACCACTTATTACAACAAACATCGGGAAACAAACATTGTTTGTTTCGTTCTAGTTGTTTCATCCCACCCACCTTTGTGCATAACTCGGTGGTTTCCATGAACCGACTCCATCTATCCTGAGCGGCCAAAAATAACGCAACGATTGTGTGTTGTTTAGTAAAAGCAAAATGAAATGGTGAATAATGCCAAAGCGATCGTATTTAATATGTAACTGATTGCATTTATGTAATTAATTAATTAATTAATTATGTAAATTAATTATATAAATTAAAAATAATAATAAGCAAAAAAATATTTTTATAAATATAAATATTTACAGTCGCGCCCTCCGCAGCCATGCGACTACTCGGCGCCGCCGCCTCCGATGGGCACGGCTGCTGCGCCGCAAGTAGCACGAGGCATCTGCCGTCTGCCGCCCGATCTTAGACAAGCACCTCAGGCATGATGCTTCTTTCTTTCTTTTCATTTTTTTAAATCTCTTTCTCCCCCTCTCCTCTCTCTCTTTTTAATATTTCTCAGGGATATCTCCAAAGTTTCATTGCAAATTTACTTATTGCCTTTTTAAATCTCGTCAAGCAATCGATTTTCACCTTTTAAAAAATAAATAAATAAATCTTTGATTTCTTAAACACCGGTTCTTCCATACTCCGAATAAGGTGAACTTATGTATGTGTCGGTCGATAAGAACTTTTCGAATGCAATAATTAACGCTCTCTGTCGTGCTGTGCAGACGTACCACCACCACGGCGCCAATTCGCTCGCCGCGGCGCCGCCGCCGGGCGCCAACCGCCAGATGTCTCTCTCGCCGACGCCGACGAATCAGGAGCCGCCGTCGCAGTTCTATCGCGGTCAATCATCATTCATTTTTGCTCTCTGTTTTGCTCTCTCTCTTCTTTTCTTCCGTTCTGGCGACTGAATCGAGTCTCTTATTGACTTTTTTGTTTGTTAAAAAATTAACATTGTTACTTCCTCTGATGTCTATAGTTTTATAGCTATCTGTGCTAGCTATTTTATTTTTTTTCGCATTTTTTGGAAAAAAGTTGTAGGAAAAGAGTCATTGATTATCGGTATCCAGGCCAATCGTACTCGCCGGCCCCCGTGGAAGGACCACGCAAGTCGGACTATGTCTTTGACGAGCGCAATTTGCGCGTCACCAAGGAGGACCTCCAGCAAGAGATCCCGACAGGCACCGCGGCAGCGAAGATTGCGCGATTCATGGTGAGTTCTCGCTTCCCTGCAGTTTTTACTTGATATTTATACCGTTTTATGGAATTACATGAAAACAGTTATATTAATAGATCGATAAAAAAGCTTTTCTTTCAGTCACAAACCAGCGTAGAGCAACAGCCGGAGCGCATGAGTTTCCGCGCGAGGCCAGCCGAGCGAATTCAGGTAGATCTTTTTAATCATTAAATTAATCGATAAAATAAAAGTTAAGAAAAAAATTCATTATAAATTTTGAGATAATGAATTTTTGAATGAAAAAAATTAATAATACTTTCATATGTATATTGTCAGTCACGCTTCATGAGTGCCGAGCAAGAGCGCGGCCTTCCACAACAGCAGCAGGCGCCTCGCGCCCGCGCGACCCCCACGAATGGCGGTGGCTCCGTTCGATGGGCGCCCGTGGAGACGGGCGGACTCCGGCGGCCATCGGGCATGAACATGCCCACGGTAGGGGGTCTTCTGATCTTTTCATATTACTCTTGTTTTTGTTGTTGTTGTTTGTTTCTTGTTGTTCAATTATAAAAAAATAATTGTGGGGTTCCAAGCTTCACCAAGAGATTATAATATTTATCTGCATAAAAATCAGGCAATAGCAACGAAGTTGCTAACGAATTCTAACTAATGTAAGCAATTCTCGGCATCCAGAGAAGAATCAGATACAGAACACAGAGTAATACTTGGGGCCAAGCTGGACATGGATGCCATCTCTCAACATCTTATCGATGTTTGAATGAAAGAAAGCAATAGATAGTATGTATCTTTGAAGGAGCACTTCTCTCGCACGGTCTCAGCATCCCCAAGTCGTCAGCACTCGCCACCGCAGACGCAGCCACAGGCGGCGGTGCCATGGCGAGCGAACGCGTCGCCGCCACTCTCGGTCGACGTCGCGGCCGTCGAACATGGAGGAGGTGGCCGGACGCTGCCGGCGGGGACGCCGCCGCAGGTTCAGAGGAGGACACATTGGAGGAAGAGTGGAGAGATGGCAGGCTTTACATAGACAACGAGAGAGGGAGAGACGGGGAGGGAAAGAGATAAGAGAGAAGAGAGCGAGGAGGGAGAAAAGAGAGGAAGTTTGAGGGAAGGAAGAGAGAGAAAGAGAGAGAGAGAGACGAGTGGGAGAGTAGAGAGAGATAGACAGATAGATAATAGAGAACAAATGAGCGGAAATGGTTGAGAATGCAAATGTTCGTTCCAAATGCTGTTTTTCCCATTGTGATTCATAAAAGGAACACATTACTCTTATCGGAATTTCAAAATCGAGCGCGCCAGGACCTTCTTTATTTTGTCTTTCTCGTTTTTCAGCACGCCTGAAAAGCGAAAGAGAACAAAATGAGAGCCTTATGATGACTAATTGTAAGATGGCCAATAAATGATCTTTTGCGCCATTCTCACCCGTTCGCTCGAAGTGACTCATTAGACATCGACAAATTCCTTCTATTCTTGCAGGCTTTCGTTACACCTCCGACACCGGGTGGCTTTAACGGCCTCAGATCGACCTCTGTAAGTAGCCCTATTTTAGTCGGGAACATGTTTCAAACGTAAAAAAAATCGCCTAATAGTTTGGCATGCTAAATTAATCTTAGAATTCACTCTTTTCAAGAAGATTTCACCAAGTTTTACCACTTTTAATAATTGCAGCCTCGACAGCTGTCGCAGCCCCTGATGAAGTGCTCGAGCCAAGGCAACATTCGCGATGGATGGCGGCGTCAGGCGCAGCAGCCAGCCAGTGATGTCTCCTCCTCTTCCAATGGATCCGCCAAGAATGGATGGTACTGTCAAGCGCTTCTTTGGATCTTTCAATTCGAAAGAATATTAATTGTTTATAACTAATTTTTATCTCCCTCTTTTTTAAAGGGTACTTTATTCATCCGTCAAAAGTCAGACTTCACAACCGTTTTTACTGGCATACTATTTTGTCTTAGCATTAGCTTGCATGTATTCTCATAGTTAGTGAGTTCTTACTTGAGGTACACCGCGAGCGAGACGTCTCCTGCGAGCACGCTCTCTTCTCCTTCTCTGCCCTCGCCATCTTCCCTTTCGCCCGGCCGGACCAGCCCGATCAATAACAACAACAATAACAACAACCAGCAGCTTCCTCCCCGCCGTCTCCAAGGCATCAATCCCAACTTCCAGAAGGTAGTACAATTAGCCAAATTTTTCAATCATCTAATAATATTACTTCCAAAGTAATTTCAAAAATTCCGTGCAGAAAAAGAAAATGTATCAAAATTAATAAATTACTGTTTATTTAAAGGCCAAGCAAGCCTTCTCGTCGACGCAAGACTTGTCATCTGGCGACCAGAAGCAGAACGGTTCGCTACAGTATGCTCGTAATCTTAGATTCCACTTTTCGTGCAGGGATCCACAACTTTTTGAATTCTTCCTGATTCAGGTCTGCTTCCCGCGCCGCGCGCCTATTTTCTGCGTAATACGCTTGAGGCGAATCGGCGCGAGAAGGAGGCCAAGGAGGTGGCGTCCCTGAAGACGGTACTCGACCAGGCTGTCGCGCGCAAACAGGTGTCGAATTCGATTTTTTAGCGCTTTAAGTAATCATAATAATTATAATTATAATTATTATTGTTCTTATTATTATTGTTTTAATAATAATAAAAATTATTATACACCATTTGGAAGTTAGGTATGTACATATGTACATACATATATGAACCTGTTAGAGAAAAAAATATTTGTGCACACATCATCGCGTTCGCACATACATATGTACGTACAATATGTTCGTTTGTATGAAAGTTACATTTGTATGAAAAATTTAGTATTTCTATAATCTCACGCATTCTTGATTTCTTCACCCGCACCTTTTCTTGAGTTTCTGGCCATTACTTGCAACTTCACTTCTTTTCGCTACATAGAGAATGAGTTATCATCTCTCTCCTGTCTTCTCTCTCTTTCTCTCTCTCTCTCTCACTCTCTCTCTCTCTCCTTTCAGTAATGCGCCATTCTTCTGCTTTCAACTTCTCAGTTGTCCTCCCTCTTCTTCTTCATCTCTCTCGCTTTGTTACTCTGTATAGAAGCGAGAGTACAGTATACTCTTACGGTAAGCCGTAAGCTAATGTCCGCGCGTGGCGGGACCAAAAAAAACCGTCTTTGTTGGCAAGTTTTAATGCCTGATTACCAAGAACGATACAAGTAAATTGTATAAAATCCCGCCACGCGCGCTATTTGCACGGCTTGAAGTTGATACGATCCTCATGGTTCCCCGGTGTTGTGTTCGTAACTTTCGCTCGTCTAGACAAGGCGACCGAGGATTACCCCAAAATTATCTCGTACTAATCATCGTGTCTTCACTGTCCCTAATCTATTCACTTTCCGCGAGCTATTGTAATCGCTCCGAGTAATAGTTTTGAAGACTTCAGAAGTAATTGTCCTTTTTATGCACAATGCACACATCTTCCATACACGTACTGTCAGTTTTGGTGCACAATTTGGGTGGTTTCTGGTGTTATGGACGGGTTACGGTAGTCCATAAAAATACATATATTTTCAGGCCCAACAGCATTTTTCGCCTCAGCGACAGCTGCAGCGAGAGCAAGACGAACAACTTCAGCAGCCCATCTACAATGTCCCTATCACCACTTCCTCCTCTTGGCGTTCAGACCCCTTCGAAGATCGTTTCGGGTCCTACACGGATCGAAGGGGCAACGGCGTCGGGACGCCCGCAGTCTTTGGCGGTACGCTCGGCCGTCACCGGGCAGGCATGACGTCACTGCACTTTAATCCGTACACTATCGGACGCGAGGATCTGGTGGAGCCGGAGCGAATGCGAGCCGACTATCGCTTCCAGATCGACCTGAACCAGGACATGCCCATCCGGATGGTGCACCGTTAGAATTCGGGGTACCCAACAACCAAAAATCACCGTAAAAAGATCCCAAAGAATATCCAAATGGGACTCCCGCAAGACCCTTACCTATTTCATAGAGCTCTCTAAAGGCTATCAGCTGTTGCTGTCTGGCAGTCCTTGAACAGGGTATGCTGCTGAATTCTCTCTATATATTGAAATAGAAAAAAATACGCTGCTTCGTCTCCTGCTTCACTTGTCCGGCATCCGAGACTTGCGAACTTACATCATCGATACTTACTTTTCACAACCTAGCTGAATGCTGTTTCGAGCCGAAAGAATGCTTCCTTGCTTGTATACAATCCTTTTTTATTCTCTGGCTAACGCAAGCCCTTTCTCTCTCTTTATCTTTCTCATTCTATCGCTCTCTTTGTTTCCCTCTCTCAATTTCTGTCTCTCTCCTTTTCTCAATTCAACTCTCCCGTGCGTGTAACTTTTCTCGTCATGCCACCCGTTTTCACCTGCTCAAATTGTTCTTTTTTGTTCACTTTCGCAGTGCTCATTAGAATTTAAGAAGAACATTTTCTTTTCATTTAAAATTGTAAAAAATCCTTTTTCGAGTCCACCTTTTTTCTTACTTTCGCCACCCACTGTTATTCTGGTCTACGAAGCCTTTAAATGGCTCTAGAAGAAGCTTGAAATATAGCTGACTCTCCCGGGTAAGCTGCGCCTACTCTCTCGACAAAGAGGACCAGATCCAAATAGAGAGTCAACGCCGAGAAATGGGAAATAAATCTAGACTTTAAAAAATATATTTTTCCTTTCTGGAAAATTATTACAAACTTACTCAGCGTTGATTCTTTTGCCGGATACCAGTGCTAGTATTTTCTTTTCTCCATCAATGAAAAATACATTTGTTTGTATATAAGTAGACTAGCTTCACAATCAGTTCTTCAGCTGGATAGATTAAAACAATTGAGAACGGTGTCCGATTACGTTTCTCTCTCTCTTTCAATGAATTTCACAGATTTGTTCGCCTTTAACTTACTTTCATACTTTAACTGAATACTTGCATAATCGAATATTTGCACATGCATAGCGCATAAGCGGAAAGAAAACGTCTTATTGTGTAAAAAAAAAGAGAAAAATGCTCTACATGCCTTATACTCTCTTTCTCTCTCTCTCTCTCTCTCTCTCTCGCTCTCTCTCCCTCTCTACGCGCTATTGATTTATTGATCGTGAATAATGATGAGACTGTCATTATTCTGCAAATGTTGTAATTATTTCATTATGTGCTCCTTATTGGAGTATACATTTTATAGTGTGCTACCATAACACATGCATAAAGCGTTTAATAGTTGTTTTAACGTAGTTTGCTTTCTTCCTTCTTTTATCCTTGACACTTTATGGAATTCACACAGATATAATACATGCATAATGGACATAATCATCTAGTGGTTTTTGCTTAAAACTGTACAATTTAATCTGGAGCCTATATGAAAGTGGATTCTCTGCCTCCGAGTTACTTAAGTCACAAAGTAGAGGCTATAAGCAGCGTAAAGAAGTACTTCTTGCAACTAGTGTGACTAAATGTTTTATTTTTCACCAGGACGGAAGACATAAATAAATTGAGGACTTACTAGTTACCATTAGATTCATTGAACATTGTAAAATACAAGCATGGAACGAGTTCACCTTCTGAAGCAGCGATCAATATGTGTATATGTATGTATGTACATGCAAATGTGCCTCGGAAGCGGTCGATTAGGAAATAGCAGTGGAAGAGGATTTGAAGGCCATATTGGTAGTCTGGACCAGCTGTTCCACCAAATAGAGCATGGGACTAAATTAAAGTTTATAATGAGATGATCTAAATCTCTCGTTTGGGGATCAAAGTATTGTAAAGGTAAAGGAAACAAGAGAATATAAGTAGCTGTAAACTAAAAATTTTGTAAACCAATGTAAATTTCGCTCTGTGCGATGCAAAAGTTGAAAATTTTTAGATTGGCGCGTCTTACAGATGTGCATGTATTAATATAATGTGTACGAGCATCGAAATATAATTATGTGAGATTTCCGACTAAAGCGGTCCTTCACACTCTCATAAATGCATGCTACATACATATTTTCACGCAGCGGGCTTGCGGGCGTCTGTGAAATAGAACGATAAAAAATAAGAGTGCCTCCTAACAGCCATTCGCACTGTCATTAATTATACTTAATATATGTACATACGTATACATTTCAGTGCTAGTGAAGTAGCGCAGCAAACTCTTGCGTGCACCCAAGAGCTCATGAGTTAAAGCAGCACGTGTACTGCGAGGTCTTCGGAATGGTCCGGTTCGTGTACCTGTAGCCAGTCGAGCTCTCGGAGTAGTAGCAAAGGCCACCTTCCGGGTCGCATTGGAATTGATTGCGAGCCGAAGCCCCCCAAATCTTGCCTTCGTACAGAAAGAGGCTTTAAACAAGAACATATGAAAGAAACAGTTGAACTTTTCTCAACTTTTCATGCATGCACCTTAAATCATCGTAAAAGAGTCTTTCTCGACCCAAATACATAAATTAATATCAATTTACCTCATGATCAACAACGGAATTTTCTTCTTTTATTTTAATGAATTATTGTTCTTACAATTATCAATCATACATTAGTATTTTGAAGAATTCAATGCATCGATATCATCCCAATCGGTGATCATTACATGTAAACCCATTATATTGCTTTCTAACACCAGGCTTTCATGGGTTGCATTCTTCTTCCGACCATTTTATCTGTGATGATAAAAGATATGCGAGTTCCGCTCTTTTCTTATTTGCAAGAGAGGGTAGACGAATATTTATAAAATGGTGACTTCAAGTATTCAGGAGAGTGGAGATGGGATGATTTGGATGAGTAAGAGGAAGAGAGAGAAAGATAGGGGAGAAGGAAGAGGAAGTGAGAGAAAGACAGGAAGGAGAGAGGCGGTGATTCCATGGATGAAGAGATTCCTCTAAATGCTGCTCCAGCCATCCTTGTCCTCAATCATGGAGATCGCAGGTATCTCAGGGTAGTCACTGATCATCTTCTGAACGTGTAGAGGATATAGAAGTAGCTGACTTTAATGTCCCAAGCTCTGCCCACCCGTCCAACAAGCTCCACTCACAATTCGAGATTTAGATTCGATCGATTAAATCTCTGTCTTTTCCGTAAGCAAAGTCGCAGCTGACAGTGGCGGTCGCGACGTAGACGGGAGGGAAGGACGGCGGCTTCGGAGGACGCGGGATGGCGACAATGCGAGGGCGGCTGAAAAGAGTGATGATTGAATTAGGAGCCCTTCTATGCACCACCCGTCTAGCAAGCTCATGCAACCAGAAAACAAGGCCCCGCAAACTAGATCAATAGGCCCCGCCCACTAGATCAATTGGCCAAGCCCATTAGATTAATAGGTCCCGCCCACTAGATCAATAGGCCCCGCCCACTCATACGTGTCACTTTCTCCCGACCGCTTGTACTTGGCCGTATCGATCGCGCGAATGTGCTCCTCGAGCTGCTCGCACAGCAACGGCACCGGCAGAGAAGAGTGACGTTGCGAGTACCTAAGTTAGGCTCCGCCCATTCGCTTTAGCCACGCCCTCGTCATTTTCCTCTCTTTATTGCTTGGAGCACGTGTTTGCTAGATCATTTGCCTTTTAGAATGGTTTTGGGCGGGAAAAATTAAAATTTGACGTTCGGTCCAGCTGCGACGCGCAGCGCGCCTTCTTCTTCTCGATCGCTGTCGGCACCGGGAGCGGCAAAGGCTCGCTCTGCTTTTCTTCCGTCAGGGTCGACTGAAATGGGTCTCTTGAGCATCAATTGGATATACATATAGGTATGTAGTTGAAGTTGAGGGATTTCTATATTGTATTATATATATATATATATATAGATAACTATAGCTGAATTTAATGTCCCAAACTCCGCCTACCCGTCCATACAAGATCCACCCATTATTTTTCCAATTTCAGAACCAATTCAAATATTGAAAATTTGAGTAAATGTGCTGAAAATAGTGAATCGATCGATTAAATCTCGGTTTTTCCGTTAACAAAGTCGCAGCTGACAGTGGCGGTCGCGACGTAGACGGGAGGGAAGGACGGCGGCTTCGGAGGACGCGGGATGGCGACGATGCGAGGGTGGCTGAAAGGAGTGTTGCTACATTAGAGTCCTTTATAAGCCCCGCCCACCCGTCTAGCAAGCTCCGCCTACAAGACCACTAGTCCCCGCCTACTCGTCCGTGTCACTTCCTCCCGACCGCTTGTACTTTGAAGCTTCGATCGCGCGAATGTGCTCCCCGAGCTGCTCGCACAGCAACGGCACCGGCAGAGAAGAGTGACGTTGCGAATACCTAAGTTAGGCTCCGCCCATTCGCTTTGGCCACGCCTACATAAATTTTTCTTCTAAGCACAATTGCTTGGAGCACATTTTTTTGATTTATAAAACGGTTTTGGCGTGAAAATCAAAACTGACGTTCGGTCGAGCTGCGACGCATAGCGCGCGTTCTTCTTCGGCGCGGGGAGCGGCAAAGCGTCGCTCTGCTTATCCTCCGTCAAAATGAACTGAAATGGGTTGCTTGAGCATCAAGTGGATATACATATGCTTGAAGTTGAGGGATACTGCGTTATTTCTGCATTTTTGTGCAGTCTCCACAAGGCATACTGTGGATATAAGTAATGTTGTCTAACATCACATAAAGTATGATCATAGCCACTCGGTATACGGTAGCTTCGTGTATAGATCTGAGCAGAGGAGCCAACCGAATCAGACTCATCATTGTCGTCGTCGTCCGGAGTTGGCATCTCCTCCTCGATGACGGGCAGCTGGGCCTAGGAATAAGAATATATTTTATTAATTGGCCTCAACGGTCATTATATTCCAATCCAGGTTCCGCCCACCCGTCCACTTTGTTTGGCAGAGGAAAAAAAGAACAATTTCTCACTGAGAAGCTGCTGCCACTTGAGGAGCGAATGAAGAGTGCGGAATTCTAAAAGGGAATTATTATTTACATTACGCTAAATAAAATAAAAATCGTTAAAACAATTATTTAAAAATTATTTTAAATAATATAATGTAATTTTCCAACCTTTTCGGGGGCATCGGCCACGGGTGACTGGCTCACAACGAGCAGATTCGTCAGCGACGAGATTTCGTTTTGGTGCTGCAACGAAGGAGGGATAACGAGATTACAATAGATCATGAGGTAGATCAATTTGTCATATTCGATGGATATCCTGTTGGTTACAAAGTTGTCTCGTCTAGCAATTTCTAGCAGCTCTCTTACATTGCAGATGTCCGTCGTCGGCCATTCCGGGTCAGCAGCAGCAGAGTACGAGGACGTCTCAGCGAAGAGCAACTCTGAGGAGAACACATTTATTTTCAGAATTACTTTTCTTAGCATGGAAATCGCTGTAATATCTTTCTCCTGAGCGGTCCTAAGGTATTACTGTGGAAGGGATGCTTTATTTTTATATGTTTTAAGTATTTAAATATGTTTCTTATTGGTCGAGAGGCGTCAAACTGCGTCCCAGACCTTCCGTCTGAGTCGCGGAGGCAGCGACCACGCGCGGATGCGGCGACTCGTCGTGGAATTGTGAAGGACGCATCGGAAGTGTTGAGCCGTTCGATGAATCAGCAGCCTGAACATAATTCATTTAATTTTCTGAATCAATTAATTAACCTAATAATTTATTTTTGTCGGTACTTATTAGTGAAACATTTAATTTCGAACGCGAAAGGGTCTTCAGGCCTAGCGGACAAGCCGATCATTCGATCACAGTGGAAATCAACGAATATCTCGTACAAGAACAAGCGCGTCGCGCCATTGGCGAATCCGCTCTTCAGTCAGGACGACCTTGACGGAGCCAAAAGAGAAGCGGAGCGTCACCTTGCAGCGGCGCTGCAAATATAATTTTTATTTTTTTTATTTTTTTCCTTTTCCATTAATGCTTAATTTTTCGTTCTTGATTTCTATTTAGTGAACAAAACGTTTTTGCAAATAATTTCTATAAAAATTAAATATATACATTATTATTAACTTCCAAACTCACATATGCCTGGCCGCGGACGTGGACGACGTCCGTCTTCAAGTTGATCGCGAGCGCGCGCGCCATGTCGAGGACAAAGCCTGCGAAGGTAAGGAAAAAATCATCGTTTGAATTTCCCGCGCCGTATTTAAACTTTCGCGTTGAGACCTTTGTCCTGACGAATGTAGACGAGAAGAATGCCGTGAAGCGTCAGCGAGCAGGGCCGCAGCTTCCACTCGCAAACAGAGTCGAAGAGCCAACCCTGGCGAATTATTGATTTTAGGCTCCGCCCACCCGTCCGATTATTTATATTTTTTTTCAATGTTTATTGATTTATTTTTAAAATCAAGTGTTCATAAGGAGAGAAGGGCTCGAGCTCTCATTTTAAGACAAGCAGAAAGCCCCCGCTAGAGGTTTTAAAAAAGGAAAAGTTTTTTGGCCTTCACTTTTCACGTCCCAGATGACGTGGTTTGGTTGTTCTTGCTTTGCTAGCTCGAAATTGAATAAAAAATTTCTCGAGCAACCAGTTTTTGCTCAATCCCATTCAGATATGAGGAAGAATGGATGCTCGTCGAAATAAGATATCTCCGAATACCATCTGGCGGGTCCGAATCGGAATGGCTCCATCGACGATTCGCTCGAATTCGGAAACTCGCCAGCGGCTGCTGTTCGGCAGGGAGATCAGCTGAAAAGACAAAAGTCATCGTCCGGGTCATTAATATTACCAAAGAATGATACATTTTGTGCAATATAGGAAATCGATAAACACCTTTGAGAGGTCAACGCTGACAGGCAACTTGGACATGTTGAGCATTCTGTAGGGCGGTCAGGGCGAGAGAGCGAGAGAGGTTGAGAGAGTGAGAGAAGAGGGAGAGAGGGGCAGAGAAGAACGAGTGGATTGCGAGTGATGGGCGAGCAGAGTGACTGTTCCCCGGCCGACTGCCACTGGCGATGCGAGAGGAAATGACGAAGAGAAAGCGAAATTGGAAACTGAAGATGTATGATGATTTTTGTTTGATCAACATGTCAAAGATGCTATGAAAGATACATACATTTGCACTTCGGGATTTCGCAATAAATCAGCGAATGCAGATTCATTGATAAATGAAATCAGAATTTGAGAGTGAAGAAGTGCGATGATTTTTTTTTGAATAGCATGTAAAAAAAACTTGTAGAGTTCATTTCAGCATTGACATTTCGCAATACGACAGAATATCACTTTTTTTTTTAAATTATTAGCAGTATCAACAGAGATGATCGGCTGGTGCGATCGAAAATGAAATATTGCACGAGTAATCCTATTTCCATATTATTTCGCAATATGTTCCTAGGCAAGCAAAATACATTTATCAACCCATTTTTGTTTTCTCTAACATAAGCAGTGCATATTGTTTTGATACGTTATGAAATATCGATATGCAGAAGCAATCCGATTTAAAAAAAAACGCAATTTTGGACGAATTTTCCAGGCCGCGAATCCAGTTCAACTTTCACTTTTTCTCTACTCGCCTTCCTGCCCTGCTTTTCCAGCTCAATCACGCCTGGTATGCCAATGCGCGTTAGATACGCTTGGTCGCGTCCATATCCGATAGTCCTGAAGAGAAAGAGAAGGAGGGAAACTAGGAGAGAAAATAAACTTGCAGCGATTAAAATAGGATTGGCATCTAAATATTGTTTGGGCAAAAAAAAACATAAAATACGACGAGAATTGGATTTCAATTTCTGGGAAGGTAAAATTTTTTCTACATTCTCAAATTGTATACTATATATTAGGAAACATTTTTCTTGAATGTATGACGCTTTCACTTCCAGCACTTTTTATTTGATTTGAATTGGAGGGAAGAAGAGCGCGTGATAGATTCTCAACGGGTCCCGAAAACCCTCAGGGGTTGTACTCGATGGGGAAGTTCTTGCGGCGGACCATGCCGTCGCCCTGGAACCACTCGCGGCGGAACTGCTTGGCTGCGCCGTCCGTGGTGTTGGTCCACTCGATGATGATGCGGTCGTTGTTCGTATCCTCCTAGAAATCATCGTTTATTTTTTCACTTTAGAAAATATTTTTGGTGTTTTGTTTCTCCACTAAACAATACCTGTCCGTAGGCGAAGGCGTCGCAGACGACAGCAACGAGGACGGGCTCCTTGGGGTCGAGGACACCGCAGGGAGGGTCGATGCCGAGACGCTTCATGTTCGTGGTCTTGAAGGCCCAGCCGATGCGACGAGCAGAGCTGTTGATCACCTAACAACAAAAAATTGTTGTTATGAGATCAAACGTTTTTGGATAAACGCCCGTTATTGAGGTCGGCAACTCCTAGGGCAAATAAGAAATGCCCGACCTTGATGTGGTAGGAGAGTTCAGGGGAGAGATAGGCGAGAGAGATAAGGGCACCTTCTGAGGCCCTTTCTGAGTTACATACATATGTCTGATCTGCTCTCTCCCTCCAACGAATGTCTCTCCTCTGGCCCCGTTCGTCCCTGATCGATTCCAGAACCGCCGCAAGCGGAGTCGAGATGAACTCATCCACCTCATGGCCCAGAAGAATGACGCCCTTGTCGTCGCCCTCTCTGCCAAAGACGACGACATCAAGTCACTCTCGCTGCTGATGACAGAAAAGGAGAAGCGAATTTCTACGTTGGCGGCAGCCCACTTTGAGTTGATTTCGCGTTTTGATGCATTGATATCTGTCCCTCCGCTTAGCTTATGACACTGAGTCTCCGCCGCCGTATGCCCTGCCGGAAATGATGACCGTGCGCTTTGTAGCGCAGAAAGGCGATCTCCCTCCGGGATCCTGAGACTTCAAGAATTTTGAAAGATTTCTTGCGCCTTATTCTACTGCAATAAAACTGCTTATAGTTAGAAATTCTCTATTTGTCATAAATTATAAATTCATAAATTGTTATTATAATTATTTGCGATGTAATTAGGTAATTAACCGCTCCGGTCTCCCATCTATGTGTCCCCTAGTCTAGTTCTTCTCCTCCATCATCGTCTAGCGATTCCATCCCAAGCATCATACCCTCTTCCAAGCCCTTCTCAACACCGTAAATTAGAAAAGAAAGAATAAAATCAAGAAATCGATGAATTCATTTGTTGCAGTGTCCTGAAAGAGCCTGCGAAAGTGCCAAGAAAAATTGACAATTGAAGGGCGCCTTCTATCGTTCATTTCGAGAAAATACAAGTCGTTTATGACGTAGTTTTTTAATCAGTAAATAAATTAATCAATAAGTTGTCAAAAACGCTTGTCCACGTACTAACGCCAACTAAATGTCATCGAAACAATTGCAAATTGGACCTGATACAAAACATAATGCAACCCACGTATTATGATATTCACTACTCTCGTCTTTGTCTAGTTACATAAGCAAAGACATTAAGATGTCGGAAAGGCAGCTTGTCATTTTCCTCTTCTATTTTCGTTCGAATGGGCCTAGAGAAACCTAGCAACCTCAGTACGCTTGGGCGAAAGACATCCAAAATGAAGAGATAGACATGATGCCATTTCTCCTTTTTATTATTTTGCTCTCATTTTGCACTCATAAGATGTACGAACAGTTTCTCTGGTTTAGCCTATTCGTTTTTTGAAGAAGTGGTCACACAGTTAGCCTTCGCATATTGTATTTAGATGCCATGAATTGTAAGCTTTTTTTCAGTTATATCTCTGTGATCTGGAATATTTTAAGTAGTCGACTTTTTTTCTTCTTCGTTGCATATGCGTGAGAAGGTTTTACTGGAAGTACATATGTATCCGTCCGAAAGATAATAAAAACCACATGTTTGTCTATGCTCTTTTGGAGTTGATATAACAATAAAACACGTCACCCTACAGTGTCTTTATCAACTTGTACAAGAACACTCATGAAACACACACATGTACATATCTAAGAAAGAGTGCTTCCTACAATATCGTAGCTTTGGTAAAAAGAAAGGAATGAACGAGTGATTAATGTCGATCGGAACGTATTCACTTGGATTCCATGTTATACTGCAAAATAAGATTGCTTTTGGCTCGAAAGGACGAAATCTATTCTGGAGCAATTTGTATGAGTAGTCTATTTCTGTAGAATATGGCCGCCATTTATTTAGTTAGATATAATTGACTAAAAGATTGGTGCTGAAGGCGAAGTACGGGTACGCATTTATCATTTTCATACTTTTCTTAAAATTTACCTGGCTTGATGCCTACACGAAAAGCAACTGACCATAAGTGACGCATGCCGCTGGTGTGTTCCATTCATAGACGCCCACGTCACCTTTGTTTCCGTTAACAAGCATGTAGGTGGTTCGAATCTCATCAATTCGAATGTGAGTTCCGGTTCCAGCCGCCTTAATACATGCATAATATGAATAAATACATCTGTACCTGTTGCCGCTAATGCAGAACTCCCCAAATTGTTCTCAAAGTCCAATTTTGGAATGAAGAGTTGTCTATGAAAATATATCGCCAGTGTAAGGACAGTCTAAAAGGCGTCCGCCTGTGTCTACATACGTTGCACATGATTTAGGAAAACTACATATTATAGAATATTATCATGTGGTTTAAAAGTGTAGCTTCAGAAGATTGAAACCTTTTTTTCTACCTTTTTTAACGCTACCAGCCCTGAAAACATGGCTTGAGCATAAATTACTGAGGTAATTCTTTGCCACTCGACTAGTTCACAAGAGGACTTTTTATGACGAAGATCACCCAAAATATACTGCTGTACAGTCATCACTCGGCACTTGTTTTCTTTAAGGTGCCTCACATTCTACCAATGTTTTCACGTAGAATTAGTTTTATCAAATGACGACGCACTCCTTCTACAGCAATTCGCTGATCGCCATTCGGGCACTCGAGACCCTTGCATCCTAAAAATGTCACGAAGATGGCATTTGCGATGGAAGAACACGATGTGCCAGGGCAAGGAGAGAGAAGAGGAGGAGAGGGAGGGAAGTCGCATCCCTCGATATAGGCAGCTGAGGCGAAATTTATTAATTAGAAGGTTGTTGGGCTGGTTAAACAATCGATAATTCGATCAAGTATACGAACTATCCGACGGTGCCACTCCGCAGATCATCTTGAAGCTATCGTATCTGTATTCGCGCGGCGTCCACGGCGTTGCCCAGCGACCGTTCTCCATGCAACGAACAATGCCAGCCCAACTGTAGTACGGAAAATTACCGATCGTGTCCTGAAGCGATGTTTTGGGGAATGGCCTTTTGACTAGAAGTGCACTAACTAAAAGAGCAGTAATTACCGTGCGGGCGATGTAGAGTGAGGACGTTGATGGGCAGCGAATCTCGCCAGTTGCGAAATCAAAGTCCAGAGTTATGTCAGAGGTGCATGCATAGTCAGGCATATCGCACGGTATGTTCGCAGGCATCAGACACGTCGGAGTAGCTAGTAGAGCAAATTATAGCTGCGTTTATGATTGTAACTTTTTATACCAGTTGTGGTCGTCGTTTTTGTTGTGGTGGTAGTCGTTGGCGTCGTTGTGGTTTCCGCTGGCGTCGTTGTGGTAGTCGTGCTTGAAGACGCCGTTGTAGTTGTCGTTCTCGGGGTGGTAGTCAGGGTGGTGCTGGAGGTGGTTGACAAGGCTGTACTCGTGCACGTTGCCGTCTTGACATGAAGTGGCTGCGGCTGGCATGAATAATTGAAGACGCCGCCCAGAAGCGCGCAATACGCTCTGCTTTTATCGAATGCGACAGCCTCGCAACCGGAGAACTAAATCTTGATTCACTTTTATGGTCAGTATAAATACTCGAACGTTTGGCAAGACAAAAAGAATAAGAAAATGCAAATATTTCAGAATATCAATGAAACACAAATATTTAGGGTGAATGCTTGAGGAAAAGGAAAAAGTCAGCGAAAAGGATGGAAACCTCTTTGCATGCATTCGTGCACTCGGGCAGCGTCGCTATCCCGGGGAGGAGCTCAAGCCGCCAACGCAGCTCCGTCGACGCGGCGTTTTCGGCGTAGTCACATGACATCTGAACAGAGTGTGAAAAAGTGTAGAGTCCCGCCATGAAATATTTTGGAGTTCTGTAATTGATAATAAAAATCGACTATACCACAAGGCGGACGAGTAATGCAACGAGAAGATGAGATAGCCGCATAATTCCTCAGAACCTGTGACTAATTAACACAAAAAAAATAGCAAAAGAAATGTCTATTATTTTGTAGTGCTAAAGTCTAAAAGTCATCGAATCAAATGCAAGTTGGACCTCATAGCATGCAATGCAACAAATGCAGTACGACTTTCACTCAAATTTTCGTCTAGTTAAGTGTTATGTGCCCGGTGCCCCAACGGCAGCTGTGCCTGCTTGGGGGGAGAGGTTGCGCTGAAGTGTTGGGAATAAGTGCGGAAACGACTTGCGGGCCTCTCGGGCCACGGGTTCTCCCCCCATGTATCTATGTATCTCTCTTCTCCCTGTTTTTCTTCCAGGTACAAGTTAAATAAGACGCCCACACGGCCCGCCGCTTCACCCCAGGGCTGGCATGACATGGAAGTCCCGAGTTGAACGACCTATATGCAAGCAGTTTCTGCTATTCCATCTAAGTCTAGCTGCCAGGCATATGAGGACAGCCTCCCCCTCCTACCAAGGCAAGGAGCTGCCCTTGGAGCGACAACATACATATGTACATACGTAGCATAAGCAAGGCAATGTCAGCTTGCTTTCTTTCTTCTTCTTTCGTTGGATTGGATCTGGCGAATCTTAGCAACCTGAGCATGCTGGTGCGAACCCTAAGTGCACATTTATTTTCCTTTCCACTCCACAATGCAGCGTTTCACTAATTTGGTAGCCGCGTTGTCCTGAGGAAAATAAGAGGGAACATGAATGACACAAGGGCGAGAAGAGAGAGAGCATCTGTTAGAGACAGTCGACTCTCAGAGTCCACTTCTTCCCTTCACTGGAAACTTGAAATTTCAAATTTCCAATTCCGAAATTTCGATTTCCGATATTTTTGTTCTCCGAATTTGAAATGAAAGAGAATTCGGAGTCCGATATTCGGAGAGCAAAAAATATTCCGCATTGCGTGAAAATTAATATTCCGATAGATCCTTGATATGCACACTAATAGTTTAAATACGTATCTATGACATTTGCTCATTTAATTTTTTTTCGATGTGTGTCGTTTTCTTCTACAACCCCATGTTTAAAATCTGCCAAATCAAATATTTTGTCCTCTATCTTTTTTATAGCGCATGTTCTCGCTCTCACATGTTCATTTATTTAGCCCGCCATTTCCTTCTACTTTTGCAATGAAAACGGTCCTTGTTAACGTTGTGGAGGCACGAGTTGACCAGGACGGGAGCGAGGAGTCAGGGGAGGTGGGAGGTGGGATGAAGAGCACTCTGTGAGTGGATCAGTTGGCCATGCGGGCAGGGCGCGAGATCTGGAATGATTTAGAGGAGAGGACCATATACAAAGCTACCAATTCACTGGGTGGCGACATTACAGCAGTCCGCGATGTCGTAGAGGCTGTCAGAGGAGCGGGCGTTATTGTACACCGTCTGAAGAGTGAACTTGAGATTCTCGATGGTGATCGGGTTTCAGGAATGAAATATCTCAGCGCATGCATGCACAGAAAGTGCCTCTTTCGGCCACGTTCTGTAGCGCGACGGGCTCAGAGCCACGCACGAACAAGAGGTCGTAGACAGAGTCGACGGTACTGGAAGAGAGAGTGAGAGAAAAGAGGGTGTGAGAGAAGGGAGAGGGAGGGAGAGATGTGATGAAAGGAGAGGGAAGAGAGAGGGAGAGGAGGGGGGTGTCGAGATCAAAGAGAACAGATACACATTTGTTCCGAACATGTATCCAGCTCGTGATCACTTAATCGCCTGTGTGCATTTCCTGCTTCGAACTTCTGAAGTGGTCACTTGGTCAGAACAAGAACGAAATGGAGAGACAACGTAAAGAAGGAGACGTATGTACATTGATGGTGATGAGCAAGAGCTGCCATGGTGGCTACTTTGACTGGTCACCAACGAAATAGCACAGGACCGAGAAAAAAGACGTCGCCAGTCGTCCATTGCAGAACTCCATTCTCTCCTGGCCGACCACAGTACTCACACAAACGAAAAAATAGTTCAGGCAGAGAAGAAAACGCACCTCTTCGCCATACCCCCCAAAGGAGGAAGTCGCTGCCAAAGATTGTGTGCAACTCCTGCAAGAGTTTTCGCTTTTTTTAGCGTGATCTAGTGAGTAAAGCAATTGCGGTACTTTTTTCAGGTTCGAATCCCCCGTTTCTCATTTGTTAGAATGTGTTGAGCAAATAGCGTCAGGGCTTGCAACTGACGCTATTTGATTTTCCTCCTGGAGTTTGATTTTATTTTTTTTAACGTTTGCAATCGTTGGCTTTTTCCAAGCCTTTTTAAGCTGCAAACAAAATTTTTTTTTGGATTTTTCATGCCAAAACAACCCGTGTTCAAAGCGAAATGTTCAGAGTGTGAAATGTAGAAAGCCCGTGAAATTCTCAACCAATTCTGCTAACATAAAAAAAAATACAGCTAAAGTCCTTAATGCTGGCGAACTATAATTTCGTTTTCGTAATTTTTTTAAAAATATTATTTCACTTCGATGAAACTTGTATGTAATAATGATCGAATTTATTTACCTAAATAATATCTCCCAAATATGGTAGTGGATGTCGACATTGTCTCATTGTCAGTGGTTCTTGGTTCATTCCCTTTGCTGTACATGGACAAACAAGTAATTAACAGCGTCGCAATTTATTTGCAATCAAATAATAAAGTTGAAGAGAATGATGAAGGACGCAAAAAAACAAAGTAGCCAATTTGAAGTCGTTGTTGAGCTTCAATGAACTCGTTGGTTCAGTGAGAACAATATAGGTTCCTTTATTTTATTTTATTTTATTTAAAATCGATCTCCAAATTTCTTCAAATTTTGTTCTTGGACAATAGCAAATGATAAGAAAACCTGCTGTGTCGTGGTTGGGTTTTTAAGAGCCGTCATCGCCTAGTGTCACAAATTTTGTTTGAATTTTTTCTACAACGTAGAGTTTAATACATTTGTTTGATTCTATGGACTTGCAAGGGCTTTCTTGCATAACTTATCTTGTTGTTTCTCACTTGCGCTACACATGCTCTACTCACCTTGTTCAGCAATCCCCCTACCATCTAGATATGTAGGTTTTGTGAATAATCCTAACAATAAGCTTTAAAGGAATTTACAGAGATTTTTAACTACATCAAATGCTCTCTCGCCCTATACTCATGTCAGCGCACGAATTCAATACAGAGTTTTTTTTCGAATCCCCTAATTGGTGGCGATTACAGTGAGAACGGGGAGTCTCATCGAGCCATTCTGCGATTCGCCAGCATTACGAATAGCGAGACTTACATATATTCTTGCTAGTCTAGTTCTGCATCTCTTTTCACGCCACACGACAGTCACGCGCAGCCAGAGCAACTGGGGCTCCCTCCCCTCTGTCACTCTTTGATATTTAGATGACCAAACAAGAACAGTACATACATATTTGTTGGGCATAACTCATGTGTTGTCCGTTCCTGACAATGAGGTATGATGATGATAAGAATATACAAATAAAAGGAAAAAAGACAACAGCAAGATAGAAGGAAACGAACGAAGAGAGATAGAGATTGACAGAATAAAGTGAAAGGTAGAACTGGGACAGATAACAGAGATTAGTTATAACGGAGAACAACAATATGAATTCTGGATGACCGATTTGCTCCTTTCATTTTTTTTTTAGTTTTTTTTCTACAACTTGAATTTTAAATAACTTCTTCAGCCAGAGAGCCATGATTATTTCGTCATATCGATTAATAATTTATCTCCATTTTTTCAACACGTTCGTCGTTTACTCTGCGATCGGTCTAAAGGTAAGCGATAATTCAAGATAAATTACAAGAAATAATGATTAAAATCAAGGTTAACAAGAACATAAAAAGATTTGAGGCCATGCTCAAATGTTGAGATATTGGTCGTGAATCCTACGGTTGCGCACAGTCACGTGAATTTCGTTCTCTCGCTAGCGAACTCTCTCGTTGATTCTGGGCACACTGTGGTTAGCGAGCAGCTAGCGACGGGGAGGGGGATGGGGGAGAATGGCAAAAGCGCAGTGGTCAAATCTCATTGTGATCTACCCTGTTGAATCTACTCTTTTGTACATAGATACGCACTCTGCTATACACAAATCATGCATGCAATGCATGATATAAATTCATTTAAAAAAACTGACGATTGATCATCTTCAGAAGCTCACTTTGATTTAGTTTATACTTTTTATTTTCAATTACATCGTCGTTTCCCCAATTCCGTAGTGATATTAGTTTTTTTTTGTAACAGCACACAATCACAATCGAAGTGGAGAAGCTGGATGCACATCTCATGGACAGGTCGCAGAAGGTGGACTTTCTTTCTGAATTACTACTTTCCTCGCTCTTGCCGGATGTTAATTTGCAATTCCTTTCTCTTCTTTCTTTATTTTTCACATTCTTTTCGGCGATATTAATTATAAATATAATTGCATTAATTCGATCCTTGGAAGCCTCTCTTCAGAAAGTCTTCGTTCCCGCGCACTTTGAATCCTCGATCCAGTCGGGCATCCGCCGCGATCCTTTCGACGGCCTCGTTGACATCCTCGACTTCACTGCGCTCTTCGGCATTCGAGAGGCGCTCGTGGCTTACTCCAAAAGTGCAGTTTTACAACGACACTTTTTTAAAACATGAACCCGTTGCTCATTTTGCACTCCACAATAGATGTTCTCTTCCACTACGACACGCTCATTCGGCCTCTCGAATCCCCGGAAGGCTATGACGTCGGTATTAGCGAAGGACTCGGCACCGTGCATGCGCTTCTCTATCGACGTCTTGGGGTCAACTGCGATTTTGAACGTTACATATGTGTAAAAAATATATAATGCCGCAGGAAACTAAACATAATGAGGTGAGTTATTAGTAATTGCTTAGTTTACATTAGAGTTTAATGTATATTTAAGATAAATATAAAATATAAAATATACATATTTCCATCTCAAGGTGCGTCGTGAAGTGCTCGCGACTGCGCTGGCGCACTCTTCGCACATCGCGCACGCCATGGCCGTTCCGATGCCGCCCTCTTTTGTTCCGAGTATATGAAAGACGCGAACATTTTGACAAACAAAGAAAGATGCTAAATATTAATAAATAAATGAACTATCTACAAAGGAATACGTTAGTCTTCAGTCGGAATGCATTTGGTTAAGATGTTTGCATACTAGATCCGCTGTACAACCAGCTTCCCTCCGAAGACGGCCAGCTCTCCTTCTCCGACAGGCTCGGCTCGCTCCTCGCCATGAGTGTCGCTCCGCATATCTACACCTGGATTATGGAGAAACAGGTGGGGAGAGAGAGAAGGGTACTCCAGTTGGGCAATTGTATATGTATACATATAATGTACATATGTATATTGCTCTGATGAGCAATATTCATACTATATATATCTGTATATGTACCTCGAGACATTCTGAAAGCTACTCGTATGTTACCTTAAGGAGCCAATAATGCTTTTACGGTATGTTAAAGCAGCCTTAAACGGTTGGCAGTTTTTCGTCTTGGATTTTATGAGATATGTAGCTGTGAATCCTCGCAGGCCGCGGTGCTTGCCGAAGTCGACCCTTCTCTGCCGACACCCCTCGAGGCACTTGGCCGCTCTCACCTTCTCGTCCTCAACATGCATCCCGTTCTCTATCACTTCCGGCCGTCGAAGCCACAGGTTTCAGTTTTTAGAGACATATCTAGTATAAATAATAACATTAATATTTACATAGGTGATCGCCGTCGGAGGCATTGCGATCGACCGAAGGGACAAGATTCAAAAGCTTCCCGAGGTTTTCTTTCCCCCATTTATTTCAAGATAGACAATAGATATTTTAATTACTAGTTATACAATATGCATTTTGAATAAATTTAGTTCCAGAACCTCGAATGGATAGTCACCAAAGCGCAGAAAGGCGTTGTCGTCGTTTCCTTTGGCTCGCTTGTTGAAGCTAGATTTATTATTTTTATTATTTTTATTTACAACTTTTCTATTTGCTTTAAAACTGTTAAAGGAACAGTTTAGTTCAACAGAAGCTAACATCCACTTTTTGTTTGTTCAGGTTGAGCTCATTTCGGACAGTCGTCTCTCGATGCTTCTCTCCTCCTTTGCCGCCTTTCCAGAGTTCGTCTTCATCTGCAAGTTGTCGCCGAAGAGTGCGCATGCACACCGCCTCTTCGCCAATCTCTCGAATGTCCACGCCGTCGAGTGGCTGCCACAGCGTGCTCTTCTTGGTGTCTTTTTCATTTGTTTATTTATTTATATTACAAAAATAATAATATGTATTTATTTTATTTATCATTTTAAAAGAAAGAACCTATATTGAAGCTTATCCCCGAACGCGCGCTTTCATTTCACACATGGGCCTGAACAGCTACACAGAAGCTGCCGTTTATGGTAAGAATTTTTTTGATTTATATTTTTAGTTAGCTAACGTCTTGTACACACATACATATACATATGCAGTAAGCCAAGCGTTATACATTTTTTTCCAATGATTATTTTCCAATGGTTTCTGCCTATCTAACTCATCCACTTTAGGCGTTCCACTCATTGCGATTCCGTTGTTCGGCGACCAGTTCTATAACGCGGCGACCCTTCGGCGGACGCACGCGGGCGTCGTGCTTGCGAAAGATACGCTGACTGCGGACACGCTTCGTGCCGCCATTCATGACGTCATCGGGGATAAACGGTAGTTTTTTTTCAAACACTTTTCTTCAAGCACAACATGTATGCTATGTGAATGGAATTATTCCTTCAAAGAGGGTGTACGTTGACGGTAGCACTTTTGCACTGACGGTAAAAGCTTTATACTGACGGAAATATTGTTCACTTACCCGCTGCTTTCTCATCAATCAGCTACGCCGAGAACGCTCGACGAATTGCTGCGGCAATCGCTGCCTATCCACGCAATCCACGACAGGAATTCGTGAGAGAAATCGAATTCCTCGCCATTCACGGGGATACGATAGCACCAAAAGTGCATCTCCCGTTCGTCAAGTATTACAATCTCGATGTCATTGGTGCTCTTTTGCTCGCCTTCGTGCTACTCCTTGCTTTCCTCTACTTTACAATAATTGGAACATTACATTGTGCTGTTCGATTATTTCGTCGCTTTGGTGTTCTTGGGAGTCGGCCAAAGCTGGATTAGCAAAAGTATTGATGTTCATATATATCTCGTATTATTTTACCTTCGCCCGACCTTGCCGAATCTGAATGAGGGACTGCAATTATGTTCACGAAATCTATTCTCTTTATACTTAATTGTACAGTCAGTCGTAGTCCAGTAGAGTAAAAGTTTTGGCCACTAACCATAAGCTTAAAGACATTTCACTTCATCTATTTCGTACATGTTAAACGAAACAAAAAGTCAATGAAAAAGAATAGCGAGAATTCATGTATTTTAGAGTGACCTGACCACAAAGTCATTCGCAAAAAAAAATTGATTTTCGTTTACCCTAAATGTAAACAGAACTCATCTAAGCATCTTTCTCATCGAACTGCTCTACGAATATTTGAGGGACTGCTTGGCCATTTGGGATTTTTTCCGCATTAATCCGAGCAAGCCCTTGTTGCCTTCGTGGCGGCGTTTTGAGTGGAACAAGTCGATTTCAGAAGATGATGCAGAGCACGATGGCACTGCCTAATGACGCCATCTGCAGCTGCCACGCAGGACTCGGGCCGAAGCGGACATAGAGCCAGCTGAGGAAAGGAATTGCTCGTTTTCAAAAGGAAACTCAGCATCTGACAACGGAAGGATCTCGCCCTATCCTAAACAATTCCGACAATATAAACGCTCAAAATTGAAGGTGACTTTCATCAAGTTTAATCTCTGCTATATATATGTATGTTTCGCATACCCAAATGCCTTAGACCTGAGTCTGGCAAACCTTATCACGACCGGTCCAGTGATGTGCGCGACGCCACTTGCCGCAGTCGTGAAGCTCTGCATGACGCCCTATTAAAAGAATTCAAGTATCCGGATTACTCCATGCTTTTAAGTGTGTAATTTTAGCAACATAAACCGACAGTAAACATCAAAAATACATATTTGGGCCAAAAAAAACTAAAAATTAATTTAAAATATGATGATGATGATGATAACACTTATACAGTTAAAAAATTTTTATACTTACCTGTTTGTGTTGCCCGATGACAAAGGAGAAGATGGTTCCGTTGTAGATGTTGACGAGCGCAAAGCCAGTGCCTTGGAAGAGAATGAAAGAGATGATGTAGGCGTGCGGGCTGAGCGCGGGGAGCGAGGCGCACCACGAGATCCAACCACAATTCCGATAAAATATATTTTTTTTAATTAGCAACTTATGTCCTGAAAAAATTTCTGGAAAAAATCATCCTGGGAATCATATCTGCAACAAAAATCTATTTCTAAATCGGTATTTTAAAAAGTTTAAAGGTTCTGCCAAAATGGATTTATCGATTATTTGGCTACCTGCGGCGATTGGAACGGAGCCCGGCAGGAACCACCACTGGAAGGAGATAACGGGGAAGTTTAGAAGGAGGCCGAGTCCGATCAGTGCGCATCTTCGCTGGTTCCATCTGTTCATCATGAGCGATTTGGCAAATAAATTTAAGAATTCCGAACAGCGTGATAAACGAAATTGCGGTATGCAATAATTTACAGCCATGTATATTAATATCTAAAACCAAAAGATAGTTTTGATCAGCAATATTATTATTGACCTGACGCCAACGTTGAAGAAGATGTTGAGTATGGCGATAGCGGACTGAACAATCGAAGCTCCGAGGTACATGACGGATATCCAATAGACGGCCTTTTCCTTGGGCCACGCAAACATGTTCATCGCGTATGATGTTCCGATCCTGTAGGCATTATTTTCTGTGACCCAGGGAACTAACCGAGGTTGACTTTACCTCGTCTCTATGTGGTTATTATTTTTTAAAGATATGTATATGTAGCTAATTTAATAACTACCTTATATAATTTTAACTACTTTTACTAAAAGTGCGTAGTTTTCTTTTAGTAGATGGTTACTGTTAATTTATAGAATTGATCTTGTATTTTATGCTGATATTATAGGTAACTTTGTTACTCGCTGACGATATATGCTTCGGGTTTTTAACGCTCTCTAGCTTAACTGAGAATTTTCTTGTTTAAATATATTATATTATACCTATGTATATTTATTTATTTATAAATAAGTAAGCATAGTTTGAAAAGAGAGAACCAACCCTCCGAAGAGCGTAAAAGCAAAGTATTGCACGAATCGCGTGTAAATGCACACAGCAGCACCTCCCTTGTCAAAGGGAGGCAGAAGTTTTTCTTCTTCAAATAAAGAGCACAGAGATAAAATTTTCGCAGTTTTCTCATTCTCTTCATCTCTCTCTCTAATTCTCTTTCTCTTTCTTTTTCTCTTTCATCTGTTTCTCTCTCTTGTTTTCTCTCTCTCTCTTTGTATACCTCTCTCCTTCTCTCTCTCTCTCCCTCTCTCCCTCGTTATCTGGTGCTTTTTTCATGCCTTCCTCGCCAGTCAACTCCGCCGTTTTGCCGGAACCGGCCTCCCAGTAGAAAGAGAGTAGAACCTTACAGATGACATATATTTCAAATATGTTCAAAAAATATTATAGATTCAAATATGTATATTATGCTTGAACTATTCGCATTATACATTATAATTATACGTAATTGTATTCTGTCTATGAACATGAGTACATTACATAGGTATGTATGTATGCGCATGTTATACTTCTATACCACATGTTCTATTTCTTTGGAAAGACGACCACACCATGAAAAGGTGAAAAAAAATGATTAGCAATGGTGTGTGACTAGTTGGCAGCCAGAAAATCATGTCGTTTGGCCAAGTAAGAAAAGTTCGATGTAGCTTCCAACCAAAGAGAGGACGCAACAGAGAATGCCAGCGTAAGCTGGACCCGTGAAGATGTTCAGTCGAAATGAGCCAGCGATATGAATGCCAGGATAGCTGAGTGGATTGAAGAGAAGTTGTAGAGCTCAAAAAATTCTACGAAATATTTCCTACTTTCAGGGGAAGAATTCATAAAAACGCAGCATCTGCAGAATGTAGCAGTGATAGATACTATTAGATTGAAAAGAAAAAATAAAGAATTGCCTGGTCCTGCGCAGCATCCGAGGGAGTATGCACTTGAATTGGCTGAGAGTGCACGGGAGCGATCGGCCGAGGAGCTGCAAGCGATGCAATTCACACGAATTGCCGTGAAGATGCCTTTTAAAGCGTTTTGGCTTAGTTTCGATTGAGAATTATTTTTGTTTTCAAAATATAAATAATTATCATTTAAATCTCCAAATTGAAATCAAGATATGTACATACTTATGTAAATATAGAGTACCTCCACCGGTGCCGAGAACCGCCCGCGATATTGCCATTATAATCAGTATACTTGCTAGCCGGAGAGGAAGCAGGAGATAGATGGCGTTCCCAAGTACCTACGGTTAGTCATTTCATCTTTATTTTTACAGAATTAAGATTCATGTAATATTTAGTAAGTAGATCTTCCTAATATGTCAGTACGGAAATAACCATAATAAATACGGAAAAGACGATGGGCATCTTTGTCTGATTCGTCTGATTGCACCAGAGTCCATAGAGAGGAGAGGCCCATCGATGGTCAGCGAGAGTGGAGAAGCCATCACCGCCCAACTGAAGGCGTCTTCGCGGGCGGACGGCAGCAGCTAGAGAGACATCTTCTATCAGCACGAACACAGCGTTTTTTCCCAGTAGTTGGAGGAGAATCTGATGTTTCGCCATTCTTTGGACATATTCCACGGATTCTTACTAATCTACGGACACTATACGACGTTTCCTCGCGTTGTCGTGTTTAGCACGCCTTATCTAAAGAATTCCTCAAGTTCAAGGCCAATTCATCGGTGACAAATTGAGCCGATCTTGCTACTTTTAACGCTGTGCACTCATTCGACATTCGCGAATACAATAGTACATGTACATATATACATTTCACTAATCAGTAATCGTATATCGAGAAATCAAGGATAAAATATCGAGAACTTCCTTATGATATCGAACATTAATTAAGTGATCTATCATCAATAACTAGCCGTTTTAAGATAAGGCCACATCGAAGAGACGTAGGCCGCATGCTGAACAGCCGTGAGGAAGCAGACGGCAGAGCCAATGCTAATCGATAGCCAGTCGGTATGGCTGCATTATTGATTGATGTTTTTCAAGTTAAACAATTTATCCTGGAAATTTATCGCATATAGGGATTTTATTGTAGGGTAAATAGAACTCAGTTAACCTCGTCTCAGGCATTTGAAACTTGCTCTCGATCTCTCGGTCGATGGTTACTCAATTAACTTTCACTTATTCTAAAAATTTAAAATCATAATTAAGAAAGTATAAATAAACTCTCTCGTGAAGAAAAACTTCAACAGATATCTATGTAAATTTGTCGATAAGAAATGTGTTCAAAATATGAATATTCCCAAAGAAAAAAACCGTCAATATTAAAGGCAAGTAAGTAGAACCACTGGAATAGCTTCCATAATGAAAAGAAAAGTGATACTGATGTGAGCCATCGGTCACACCTAAATAGAACGTGAAAGAGTGAAAGATGGAAAGAGATCAGAGGGAACAAGAAATATTTAATTGAAAAACGGCCTTTGCAAAGCAGTTTCGAAAGGTTTGTATTTCTGTATTTTCTCTCTCTCTCTGCACTTCTTTCTCTATCTCTTTTTCTCTGTTTTCCTCACCTTAGCGAGTAGTTCACGAAAAACAAGTTGGCAGGTGCTGCCACATATTGAAGTTGCGAATGTCTCAACAGCATGTGATCTTTCTTTATCGCACAGTCTGATAGAAATGATTGTCCTTATTAAGCTCAAATATTTCGAAATGCTTACATTTATGTTGATGCATGTATATGTAGGTAACCTCAAACGAATCCAAGCATTTCGTCAATACTAATTCATACTATGTAATATGTGGACATCGAAAGCTGTCGAGCAAAATTTGATTAGCAAAGCATTCAATTACATTCCTCATATTGCTTACATATTCGCCTTGCATAGCAAATTTCAATGTGGGACATCAATTAGTGAAATAATTAAGTCGTTCTCCACTAAGCTAAAGAGGTTTTGCCCATTAATGTTTAAAAACATTTCACTTCATTTAATAGATACACATGTTAATGTAATTAGAGTCCAATCAGTCATCTTTCTTCGCGCATGTCTAAACGAATATTTCAGGGTTCGCCGTGTCATTCGGGATTTTTTCCGCGATAATACGAGCAAGCTCTTGCTGCCTTCGTATCGGCGTTTCGAGAGGCACGAGCCGGTTCCAAAAGGCGATGCAGAGCGCGATGACACTACCTAATGATGCCATCTGCAGCTGCCACGCCGAAGTGGAAGTAGAGCCAACTGAGAAAATGATCACGGATGACCAGAGGTGTCAACGGGCCCAATATTTTTGGGCCGGCCCGGCCCGTCGGGCCCAAGGTCTGGACCGGCCCGGCCCGAGCGATTTTAGGGCCCTAGAATTTTGGGCCCGGCCCGGCCCGTGGGCCCGTTTGAGCCCGCTTTTCAAAAATTGGGGGGGAAAAAGTCCGAAAAGCTACAAAAAATTTTGAAATTCAAAAATTTTCGTCTTCATGCTATAAATATTCATTTTAATGTATAGTAGAAAAAGTTTTAGATGGGAAAACGAACAAATGAAGAAAGTTTTGCACTTAAAATTGCCATCAGTCGTCTTGACTGGACGACATCGTGTACTTATCGGGCCCAAACGGGCCCTGCGGGCCGGCCCAACTTTTTTGGGCCCGGCCCGGGGCCCTATGAACGGGCCGGGCCGGGCCGTTGACACGTCTGCGGATGACAGGGAAAGAACGGCAATGCGTATTTTGCACATGTTTTGTTCGAAGACGGTTTGAACTAGTGCGGCTGACAACGAGAAGGGAGCATCCTAAGGGCAACGAGGCGATCTCTGCCTAGAAAGTGAAAGGGAGCTAAAGTTGTCAGCAAAGAGGCGAGACAGTGAAAGGCCTCACACTCTTTTTCATTTCTCTATTTATTGTAAATTTTTTATAAATATGGCTATATTGTGCGCGAATCTGCGAACGCGAAGGTGAGGGCATCTCGGCATGTCTCTTCGAGCTCTCGAATTTTAAATCTCTCACAACTCGCCAAAATGGCGTTTTCAAACTCCCGGACCCATTTCAATCGTTTCGCCGCGTTAAAAAGTATCTACAAAGAGCTTTTGAGCGAAATCTAATTTTGCCGGGTCCCCTGTCATTTTGATACTCTCGCAAATCGCGTCATATGTATCTTATTTTTTTCAAAAGTAAGAACCTCTATTGAAGCCCATCCCCGTACGCACGCTTTCATCTCACACATGGGCCTGAACAGCTACACAGACGCTGCCGTTTATGGCAAGAATATTTTAATTGTTATTTTTTAGTTTGCAAATGTCTTGTGCACAAATAAATTTATATGTAGTAAGCAAAGCGTTATTCATTTTTCCAATGGTTATTTTCCAATGGTTTCTGCCTATCTAGCCCATCCAGTTTAGCCGTTCCCCTCATGGCGATTCCATTGTTCGGCGACCAGTTCTACAACGCGGCGACCCTTCGGCGGACGAGAGCGGGCGTCGTGCTCGCGAAGGAGACGCTGACTGCGGACACGCTTCGTGCCGCCATTCATGACGTCATCGGGGATAAACGGTAGTTTTTTTTTCAAACACTTTTCTTCAAGCACAATATGTATGCTATGTGAATGGAATTATTCCTTCAAAGAGTAGATTTATATTGACGGTAAAAACATTACACTGACGTAAACCGTATAAATCAGATTCGCCGAAAATGCTCGACGAATTGCTGCGGCAATCGCTGCTTATCCGCGCTATCCACGACAGGAATTCGTGAGAGAAGTCGAATTCCTCACCCTTCACGGGGATACGGTAGCACCAAAAGTGCATCTCTCATTTGTCACGTATTACAATCTCGATGTCATTGCTGTACTCTTGATCGCCTACGTGCCACTCCTTGCTGTTCTCTACGTTCTAGTTGTCAAGGCTTCACAATGTGCAGTTAGATTGTTTCGACGATTTGGTGCTCAAGGGAGTCGGCAAAAGCCGGACTAGTAAAAGCATTCATTTATATTCCTCTTATTATATTGCATTCGATTGAACCTGGCCAAATCTCAATGAGGGACTGCAGTTCTGTACATTTGTACATTTGTTCCACATGAAGCCGTTCTCTTTATACTGCCCTAATTGTAGAGTCAGCAGTTAAATTGTAACTTGTTTTGGCCAATAAAGTTTATAGTCCGTTCACTTCATTTAATTCGTACACGATTAATGTACATAGCCTTCAGTCAGTCATCTTTCTCGAATATTTGAGGTATTGCCAGGCCATTCGGGATTTTTCCGCATTATTCCGAGCAAGCTCTTTCTGCCTTCGTTTCGGCATTTGGAGAGGAACGAGAATGTTCCGGAAGGCGATGCAGAGCACGATGGCACTGCACAATGCGGCGATCTGAAGCTGCCACGCCGGACTCGGCCCGAAGCGGACGTAGAGCCAGCTGAAGAAACACAATGTTAGAAAGGCAACGCGTTTTTTGATGTTCACGTACGTTATGCCGACACTTGACGTCCATGAAAGAGTTCTGCTTCCGCATGGGGCGCTTCTATGTGGATCCAGATGCAGAAGCACCTGGAAACAGCATTTGATGTTGGCAAAAATTCTTTAAAATACATTGCATTCAATTAGCAGGTTTGAGCACAATTCAATTATGTGAGAATATCATAACATATGTATGTTTTTCAGAGGATAGCGATAGTAATTAATATAATATAATCATCAATGGTTGATAAAGAGTGTATTGTAACGATGGAAGCTGAGAACGGACCATGCGATAGCTAAGTGTAAACTAAATCATGAAGAGACATCGAAGACGAGAGAGAGAGAGAGAGAGAGAGAGAGAGAGAAACAACAAGAGAGAAATAAAGAGACGTACATAAGAGGGAGGGATACAAAGGATTGAGGATAAGTGAGAGAGATAGAAGAGAGAAGAGAAGACAGAAAACGAAAGAGACAAAAAGAGTCCGAGCCTTATGGCACCCAAGGGAATGAGTGTTTGGCCTTTGCTCAAGTGACGGAGGAAATGCCTAACTGGTCTCATTTCCTCTTTGACTTGAGGTTTTCCTTCCTGACAATGAGAGATTTCAGTATCTTTTCGCTCTCTCATTCTCTCTCTCTCTCTCTCTCTCTCTCTCTCTGAATTTCTCACTCTCTTTCTCTCTCTTTCCTTCTCTCACTCTCTCTCTCTCTCTCTCTCTCTCTCTCTTTCTCTCTCTCTCTCTCTCTATCTTTATCCCTCTGTTCTCTCACGCTTTTTCTGTCTGTCCGTCCCTCTCTTTCTCTCTCTATCCCTTTTTCTAAGCATGACATGTCGAACTGCTTATTGATCGAACTCTAATCGCGGAAGGGTCAAGCTATCACGAACAGTTCACAAAAGGTTCTCCCAAGGGAAAGTTGATGGATTTCCTTGCGGCAATCAATGCTTAGTGTCCACACCTGTGATGCGTATTCACTCTTCTCATTCTTGCCATAAAAGTGAAACTTCATATGTGAAAAACAAATGCGCCCTCGATGTAATATTATTTAATCCTTAGCATTGAATAAATAATTATTTACCCTAGCTGTTAAAACATTTTGGCCGATCCTTTCCATAAAACATGTCAATGCTGCCCAACACGTGTCTGTCGTAAATTTAGTAAACGATTTAAATTCAGACAGACGAAGAGGCAAGTTAGATAGGCTCCGGGTCATCGTTTTCTCAACTCGAGAGTGGTCCACCACCCACCATGCGCGATGCGAGGCTGAATGAAATGTGAGAAAAATGACTTGGCTCCGAGCAGAGAACACTCATCATCATTTCAACTCACCATCAGGATCTGTACTTTCAGGACGACATGTTTTATTGGATTCGGTAGGCATCAATTTTATTTTGAACTTTTATACGAATACACAAAGATCAGAGAAAAAATCTAACAAAAATGCCTTATTATTTCCTCTCTCTCTCTCTCTCTCTCTCTCTCTCTCTCTCTCTCTCTCTCTCTGTTATCCATGTTAACACGCCTTTCTTGCTTCTCTGACCTCTCAATACTTCTTTGCATTTCAAGAGAACATTATGTCTTACCATTATGATTTAATAATATTTTTAGCTCTTAGTAACAATGATCGAAATTTGTTAGAAAACATAAGGGCACCCTAGGGAAGGTATTCAATGTAGACCAAGAACATTCAGTACTAAATGCCCGGACCGAAAACCAAATAGCTTCAGTTTCTAACTGCGTTCGCACTTCCGGTAATTAATTATAGCAATGCATTTGCATAGGAGACCAACGAGACGGATAAGTAAACATTCCTTGCAAACAATAATAAAAAATTTTCAAATAGGTGAATAAAACTTTACTATACATATTGACAAATAATGTTCAAAAGCATTGCGTATTTTCTTGGTCTACATTAAATAATAATCAGTTGTATGTAATTAGCATGCAAAACAATACTTTTGGTTTTTTGAGCTCTAAAGTAAGTCGTTCGCCGTAAAAGTAAAGCCTTTGAGATCCAGATTTTAAATAATTTTTTTTAAAATTTATCAAGTATTTCATATACATAAATATATACAAATGTACATACATGTTGTTCACCAGGCCACGCTGGCCCAGACAATTGGGTCAAATTGTATCTTTGGATGCGACTACGCACGAAATAGCTGGAAACATAGATACAAAATTGGCTATCAGGCTGCTTTGCTAACGGCCGGCGCAACAAATATCTTCGTGACGGCCGAGTTGTCATCATCCGAGATGGCAGAGCTAATCTTGACGGAAGAAGGCGGACTCGTGGACGGAGCTTGGAGTGGCACGAGTCGACGACGGAAGAGGACGTAGAGCAGCATGGCACTGGCGATTGAGGCCATCTCAAGCAGCCACGCAGGACGCGGGCCGTAACGGACGTAGAACCAACTGGTGAGGGAAATGACAGAGGTATGAGGTATGATTAGGTCGTACGACTTAGTGACTTAAGAACTAAAGACTTATGTTAGAGACTTGAGATTACTAATGACTAAGAATAATGCCTTATGACTTAGTTACCTTATCACGACAGGCCCGATGATGTGCGCTGCGCCACTTGCAGCAGTCATGTAGCTCTGCATGATGCCCTGGAAAAAGACGGTCAAACTTTCTAGCATTTTAATGTATTATTACAAAATGCATTAAGGTAAAAAGAACATTTTGAATATAAATTGCCTGCTTGCGCGGCCCGACGACAAAGGAGAAGATGGTGCCGTTGTAGATGTTGATGAGTGCGAAGCCGACGCCGTGGAAGAGCACGAAGGAGACGACGAAGAGATGCGGACTGAGCGACGGCAGCGACGCGCACCACGAGAAGCCGCAGCCGGGCGAGTCGGAGGCTGTCAATTAGAGCAGTGATGTTCTATTTATTCATTAATTGTACGTCAAATAATAAGAATAATCAATGTGTTAACACGTGTAAAAGATACATATAGAGAAGATCATGACGCAGACGATGTAAGTAGTATGGAAATAATATGTTGAAATTTAGCCGGAATCTAATAAGTCTACCAACCTTGGTCATGGACTACAGCCTGCAGCGGGACGGAGCCCGGAAGGAACCACCACTGGAAGGAGACGATGGGGAAGAGAAGGAGGAGGCCGAGGCCGATCAAGGCACATCTTCGCTGGTTCCATCTAGGTAACTCTAATGCTTATATATGCATAAATAATTTTAAACGAGTACGATTAGGAAAAGAATCAATTCAGGTTCAAATTGCCGCGTTCAGCATGTACTAATGTAAGTAGGCGCTCTCTCATTCTCCCGTGCTATTTCGCATGTCACAAAAGCCGTGAAAATAGCCACGCGTGAATAAGATTGAGAAGGTGGTGGAATTTGGCATCTCATATAATGTTTGATATAAGTGATCGAGCTTCATTAAGGCATAAAATATAGCTCATATTTGAGAGAATGTTTCCCATATACATATATATGTACATACATACAAACCTGACGCCAACATTGAAGAAGATGTTGAGCGCGGCGATGGCCGTCTGAATGACGGACGCGCCGAGGTACATGACGGACATCCAGAAGACGGCGCGCTCCTTCGTCCACGCGAACATGTTGATGCCGTACGAGGTGCCGATGCTGAAGGAGGCTATTTCTATTTCAACCTTCTTTATTACCAGACGGCGCCAATTATATTTAAAAGAGCCAAAACTCATTCTTTAATTTCGCCTTTTCGCTCGACACGAGGGCGAAAGTTTTAGATAGATGCGACTACAATGGTTAGGAAATAGATTACAGTTGCGTTTGTGCTCCTTTAAAACTTTAGAATAACATTATTTAAATTTAAAAAAAGAGGAAGGCGAGTGATATATTAATGATGACCAACAATTTCCTAAATTAACCAACCCTCCGAAGAGTGCAAAGACAAAGTATTGCACAAAACGCGTGTAGATGCACACGGCGGCAGCTGCCCGGTCGAATGACGGTTCTTCTTCTTTTTCTAAATCTTCTTGTTCGATTAACCTCTCGTTTCACCACTCGTCTCGCTCTCTAACCTCCTTCGCTCTCTTTCTCTGTCGTCTTGCTTACATCTTCGTTCCAGTAAAAAAAGAGCAATACCTATAATAGCAATCAAATAAGCATTGTAACTGCTACTATATTTAAGGAGAGCGATCACCGAATAAATTAGTGAGATTTCAAATTCCCGCGCCCGCTCACACTCTCATTCGGGCGTACTATTTTCATCAACCTGCGAGATAGCACGCGAAAGCGAAAGTGTCTAGTTTGAACGCGTTAATTTGAGCCAGCGTTCATTTTGTTTTCGGTGATAAACCTCCATTAAGTAGCATGTAAGCATTAAATGATGTATACGTTCTACTCCTACAAAAAGAGAAATATAAGATGCATACCAAAGAGAGTACGCAGCTTAGAATGCCCGCATAAGCGGGACCCGTGTACAGGTTCAAGCGAAAGCCCAATATCGAAATGCCGGGATAGCCAAGCGGATTGAAGAGAAGTTGCAGGGCTGAACAAACAACTCATTAGCATGTCATCTAGTTTTAAAACGATGGCAGTAATTAGTAGGGATTTAAGGGAGAACGATATGAAAATTAATTTATTAATTCTAATTATGTATGTATGTAGATCTAAAAATGTCTTGTTATCTGATTTATGAAATATGTAGTTCTAGTTATTGATATATGTATGTAAAAGGCTAGTAAAAACTTGCCTGGTCCAGCGCAGCATCCCAGCGCGAAAGAGCTCGAGTTGGCGGAGAGCGCACGAGAACGATCGGCCGGCGTGCTCGCTACCACGGCATTCACTCGAGTCGCCGTGAAGATTCCTACCGCGAAATCAGGGTTTAAAGAAGTCGAAACCCGCATTTGAATTGGCGCCTTTTTGCCTGACGCAAGGCCGAGAAAGCATGTGATTTTGAGAGACGCGACTACAATAGTCACGAAAATTCAAAGAGCTTTATGCTTTTTTTAAAATTATATTACGTATTTTAAGTTCTATTATCGATTAAAAATAAGGTAGAAGAATCGAGAGTAAAGCTACCTCCTCCACATCCTAGCACAGCGCGTGAGAGTCCCATCAAAATGAGCGGGTTTGCAAGCTTCAGCGGAAGCAGCAGATAAATGGCGTTTCCTAATGCCTGATGGTAAAGAGAAAACATATGAGAATTGATTTGTGCTTTTTAATCATTGCATTATAGAAAATATAATTTTTTGGCTAACATCTATATAAAATACTCTTTTACTAACCATAATAATGACTGAAAATACGGCCGGCATCTTGGTCCGGTTAGTCCGATTGCACCAGAGTCCGTAGAGGGGCGAGACAAGGGTCAGGAAGAGTGGACTCGCCATGATCGTGTAGCCAAACTGGTCCTCGCGCGCCGTGGGAAGCAGCTGATTGAGGGAAATACATGTCTCATTTTCAAATGAATTTCAGGGTTAGAATGAGATTGCATCGAAAACTTATCGAGAAAAAGATATTTCAAAAGCTCATTAGTAATGCAAGGATCATTGGCAAGAAGAAAAGTTCTGTTACGTACTCTATGTAAATATGTAAATACCATAATTTAAATATTTACGGTAGTTGAACTAATTACCGTAATGAGATAGGGCCACATGGACGAGACGTAGACCGCATGCTGCACGGTCGCCAGGAAGCACACCGCGGAACCGACTCCGATCGATTGCCAGTCAGTTCGACTGAAATGTAGATATTAACAAAATAATTTGTTTTAACTAGTAAAGCACTTCAGACGAGTAAAGGTTTGATTTAATTTTTGTTTACTAAAGACTTCAATATTAATTAATATATGAAAAATTTAGAAAAAAATAAGACTCTTAACACCGAACATCACACTAGCACAGACAAAATGGAAATTACAAATGACACAAGTCAGCGAACTCATTAGTCACCTTGTCTCTGCCATTGCGGAGGAAACTTTCCGTTGCTCAGAAGTTCGCTATACGCCAAACGTTCAATTCGAGTTCTCTCGTCGCTTTAAAACTAGGCGAAATACGATTCGAAATCTTGTAATTTCTAAATAAAGTTAAGGAAAAATGAGTGAACCGCTCGATAAATCGTCACAAAGACAGACAAATTTCGCTCTGGTTTGGTTTCTGCGCATACCATAGGGAGTGATAATGAGGTTAGAGCGTCTGTCAGGGTGAGAGAGTGAAAGACGCAGAGAATCCAAGGAAGTCAAAGAGAGAGATGGTGAGAGAGAGGGAGAGAGAGAAAGTGAGAGAGAGAGGGAGAGAGAGAGGGAGAGAGAGAGGGAGAGAGAGATGGAGAGAGAGGGAGAATAAGGCGAACAGCAAAGAAATCAGCGCAGTTTACTAGTCGATTTCTCCTTGCGGATTCAGCAGGTTTGGCCGGCTGAGTTCCCAAATTTATAGCAGAATGGCTCAACGATCTAGTGGACAGTCTTTGGCGGACTATTGGATCTCTTGATTGCTAGCAATGACGTAAGACACAGCGAACCGGTTGAATGACAACTCAATGACACATCTAGAAATAACAGTGAACATTCTGAGAGTACAATGATCATTTAAAACTTGTGGGTTGGTTCTCTCGCTCTCTCTCTCTCTCTCTCTCTCTCTCTCTCTCTCTTTCTCTTTTTCTTATCCATCTAGTCCTCTCTTTTTATTTTCTTTTTCTCTCTTTCTCTCTTCCTATTTTTCTTTCCAAAACTATATAACTATTTACCAAAGAGAATCAGCATTGGGGCAATGAACAGTGCAGATATGAACAGACATGCAAATGATGTACACACTTTCATACATATGAGGAGGCTAGGAGGTACACACTCTCATATATGTATATGAATGTATGTACATAGCTTGCTCCCAATAGCCTCCTCCTCCAGCTACGAAATCATATCATTTTTTCACTTCATTCTACTCTCCCTCTCTCCCTCTCCCTGTATTTCCCTTTTCTCTCTTTCTCTTTCTCTCTCTCTCTCTCTCCTTTTTCCTCTCTCACTTTCCAGTTCTTTTCATCAAATCACTTTCACTTCCCTTTTTCGCCTTCTCTGAGACATCGTAATATACATCATAGAATCAGCTGTTGAGCGTTGTCAGTGAATGAATCATGTCAATGATTTCCTACAACTCGGTTCTAGACCTTGTTCTTTTGTTGACTGAGAATGCTCAATGGAACTGCTAATGCAGGGGTTTAGGATAATCTCCCTCTTCCCCAGCTCGTCCATAGACAAAGCGGTATATTACTTGTGCAATAAATGCTCCTGAAAAATCTAGCTCGAAAACGGATTTGTTTGCTTATTAATAATTTTGACACGTGGAACTTTGTGTCGCTGTAGTTTAAATTATTAAATTAGTCATTCTCTCACCTGGAATTACAATGGAGCGGTAGATTCATTTGCATTTACATATATCTTTTTGGAATGTCATTCTCACTTCGACTGTTTCTGGGCTAGCTAGCCGGTTCGCTTCTGCTTTCCCTCCTTTGAGATAAGCATCTTTGTTCCGCCGTTATTGTCTACTTTGTCGTTTTGATTGTTCTTTCCTTGCACAAGTAATAAACTTGTTGCTCTCTACCCGTGAAAGTCTCACATATTATTTTGTATTCGTTCTTGGGTTCTTTCACCATAAGTTTGGACATTGTCATTTGATGAAGGAGATTTATTTTGGATTGAATGTGACTTGAGAGAAGTATGAGATTATCGGTTAGTTTTTTTCTCGATAAAACACGGCTTCGAAAGACTGCATGCCAAGTATGGAACGATTCATTAGTATTGACATGCAAAACAACTCTTACAATTTGTGCAATGTGCTTGTGATTTGTCTGTCTACTTTTATTCGCTACAGTTCTGATGCCGAATAAACATCATTATATTCGCGCACTATGATGTTATAATATTTATAAAAATTAGCACTTTGCAAATTTGAACAATACTACGAAAAGGCAAATATTGGAGAGTAGAACGAACGAAGAAGTGCGAGCAAAATGAAGCCCGCCGCGCATTTATATATGCTTTTTTGTGTGCACTGTTTAAGTGCCTCTGACAATGCGCAATCAATGTGATGAATAGGTCAAATTCAGGACGAAAAGCCAAAGAACAATTTAAAAAATTCGCTTTGAAAAATGGCGTCAATGTGAGCAACTGACGCCTTCAAGTTTAGGCCTGGGCATTGTCAGACCAGGCTCTCTGGTGGAGCAGTAGCCGGCCGAGGTAGTATGTACATATGTGTATGTTGCCCCGGATCTCCCCCTTTGACGGTTGATACCATAGAGTATTTAGCCATAATTTATCTGGCACAAGAAAAGAAGCGAAGAGGGAGAGAGTTACATTGGGAGTGGAGATGCGTGGCCCGCGGGCGCCTGCCAGCCCTTTGCTGTTCCCCCTTTAAAGACTGACTGGCAGGCGATTGAAGCTTGAATAAAACTAGGGAATCACCAACACTTCTAAGAATTCTCGAACACATTGTTTGTTTGTAGCTGGTTTTCTTTCGATGTCCACTGTACAAAACACGGCTTCGAAAGGCTGCAAATCAAGTATAGAACCATTTGTTTATTTTGATATCCAATTATAGATATACAACGACAGAAACAGACATTCATATGCGGAAGCTAATACAATTGCAGTATGTGAAGTGTAGTTGCGCGCTAGTTTTACTAACTTTTCGAGTGTGACTGCGCCATTTACAATAACTGCAACTAGCAATGAGGTCATATTAATATCAATATCGTCTAAATAGGACAAGACATTCAACAATAAAGTAAATAGAGAGATGTGCAAAAGCGAAAGAGTCTAACAATTATGAAGTGACCCCTCGGTTAGAGTTCACTGGCTTCTTCTTTCGTCGTGGCGATGCTTGACTCGGTCGTCGATGGCTGAATTGGAATGACGAGCGGGACGAGTCTACGATGGAAGAGGAGCGAGAGAACGATGCAGCTGGCGAGCGCCGCTATCTCGAGCAGCCATGCCGGCCGAGGGCTCGTGTGCACGTACAGCCAGCTGGGGTGGGCATCGATTAAAGGAGCGGAAAAAACACACGTTTGAATTCGCGTCTTTTCACCTGACACAGGCGCTCGAAATAATGGGGTTTAGAGAGACAAGTATTGTCAAGAAAATTCAAAGAGATTGTGGTTGAGAATCTTGCTCATAATCCTTCAGGATACATTACTTTTTTTAGTTCTTTAATTCTAGACCTTTTTCTATAGTCAACTCATCAATACTACTGGCTAATGGATCTGTTTTCTGATGATTTTTCTTTAGCCACCTTATTATGACGGGCCCGGCAACGCGCGCAGCGCTCACTGCAACGGTCATCCAACTCTGCATGAAGCCCTACAAGCATCTCTATGTAGCTGAAAAAAAGAAAGAACAGAGAATAAAACGATGTTGTTTGAAAAGTAATATAAAATTGTATTAATGCATATGTTCTAGAAATGTTTTAATGTGCCCTGCAAGCATCTCTGGCTGCAAAAAAAAACGAAAAAATCTCTTTAATTCGAAATATTAGATATCATTCTAGAAATACATATGTTAATGTGAATAAGAGGAGCGTTCAACTTGTTTATGTGGTCCGATGACGAACGAGTAGATGGCCGCGTTGGAGATGGTGAGCAGCGCGAAGCCAGTACCGAGGCAGATGACAAAGGAGGAGATGAAGAGGACGGGGCTCACGGCTGGCATCGAAGAGCACCACCAAAAGTCAGGTACGCGGCAGCCGGTCGCTTCCACGCCCGGCAATGCTGATAGGAGCAGGAAATTTTTTTTTAATATTTTAAATATAAGTTTTTATCAGTGAACGAATTAATTCTGGATGCTAAAGTAGAAATGAAAAAAGCAAGCAAACAACAACATGAAAGCGCAAAACTGGTAATCATAAAAAAGCTGTAATGAAACAGTTTCCACATGAAAGTTCATACCTTCTTCAGCTGCGGTCAAAAGGTCGACCGAGCCGGGAATGAACCACCACTGGAAAGTGAGCGCGAGGAAGACGAGAAGGAGGGAGAGGCCGAGAAGAGCGCACAATCGCTGGTTCCATCTGGTTTAAAGGAGCCCGAAAACTCAAGTTTGAACTCGCGCCTTTTTGCCAGAGGCACAAGGGTGAGAGAGCATGTGAATCAGAGAGACGCGACAATATTGGCCATGAAAATTGGAATTAGATTAAATTTTTTGTTCCTTTAAGGAACAAATTTAATGTTGTACCAAAATTGTGATAAAGATCAAAATAGTTTAGAGTGTTATTTTAAGAAATTATAAATTTAAAAAAAGTAAACAAGTAAAAAAAACCTCGCGCCGACATTGAAGAGGAGATTGCCTGCAGTGATGGCGGCTTCGACGGCAGCCGAGCCGAGATGCATGGTGGCCATCCAGTAGATGGCGCGCTCCTTCGACCACGAGAACATGTTCATCGCGTACGACGTGCCGATTCTCAAATCAAAAACGAGCCATTTATTTGTAAGTTGACGAAAACTGATTATAAGGAATTTAAAATTTCAAATAAAACGAGTTGGTATGTTCGGTAATTTACACTTATGCATGTACGTTTTGCTTAAATGTTGCCTTAAAAATTTCAATTATATGTAAATATATGCATATATGATATATTTAAAGGAACCATTTATAGCTGACCCTTCCAGAATGGCGAAGACAAAGTACTGCACGAAGCGCGTGTAGATGCAGACGGCAGCAGCTGTCTTGTCATAGGGCGGAAGGACTTCTTCTGCAATATCTCATCTTTAAATTCCTTTATTTTTCACCTTCTTCTCATATGTACTTCTTCTATTTCTAATATCTATATCTTATTCTCACTTCCATACTTATTCAGTCCTATTTTGAACAGAATCCATGGACACCACTGATTGTGAACAGACATATTAGTCTCGCCTTTCTGCTCGTTCACTGTGGACGGCGCCTCCACGTTCGAGTCCCGATATAACGTAAGGAGTATCTGGAAAGGAATTAAAGTTACTGAAATACAATTATCCTGTTATTATTGATTCCATTGATTAAAACGATTTGTCTCTTTTTTTTAAAAGTAAAATGTTATAATTACCATGGAAATGATGCAGCAAAGAATTCCTGAAAAGGCTGGTCCGGTATAGATGTTAAAACGAAGAAAGCCGAAGATCTTAATGCCCGGGTAGCTGAGAGGCTCGAACGCCAGTTGCAGAGCTGAGTTTTGCTTACTGATTATTCCATCGAAAGCTTTCACCGAATAATTTTGTCATTTCAAATCGCCGCGGCTCCTAACACTCTCATTCGCGCGTGATATTTCATGCAGTTTCTGCGACCTGCGAAAAAGCACGCGAGAACGAGAGTGCCTAGGTGCCAGGGTGGACACGGAAGCATTCTTTTTCGTCGATATATTCACCGTATACTTTTCAGGTTTTCAATATTCAATCAAATGTAACATAAATCTTAAAAGCCTAATGAAAATGAATACAAATAATCTCATAGAACACAAATAAAATAAAATAAACTGCTTGCCTGGTCCTGCACAGCAGCCGAGTGCGAATGCGCCCGAGTTTGCAGAGAGCGCCCGCGAACGATCGGCCGGTCTACTGCACTCCACGGCATTCACACGCGTTGCCGTGAAGATTCCTGGGCGAAGAAGCCAGGCTACTGATTTTACAACGAATTTGTTTTTTCAACGATTACTGATAGTCAAAATAATTATTGTGTGCTTTTTTAAATTGATTTTTTTCTCTTCAATCTACTCTCAAAACGACACATTTATGTATATACATATGTATGTTCATATGCGTTAAAAGTTCTAACCCCCTCCAGCGCCAAGAATTGCTCTCGAAAGACCCATCATAAAGTTGGGATCTGCCAGATTCAGTGGTAAAAGAAGATAGATGATATTGCCGAGTGCCTAAAAATTTTTTTTTGCATACACAACGACGAGAGAGCATTAGATTTAGGGAGACGAGACAACATAATTCAGGAAAATTGAAGTATATTACTGTTCAGTTGCATGCACGTTTAACAATATGACGTGCATAGATGAGTTAATATTGAAAATAATTATTGATCCAATCGACCTCCTCACCATAATAAGAACTGCGCAAATGACAGGCTCCTTGGTGCGTCCGGAGCGATTGCACCAGTAGCCGTAGAGGGGCGAGACGAGTCCCTGGAAGAGCGGACTCATCATGACCGTGTAGCCGAAGACGTCCTCGCGAGCCGACGGCAGAAGCTGGAAGTTGAGAAAGGTGTCGTAATCTTGCACACAGCTCTACGCATAAAATGTTTTGTTTTACGTTTTGAGTTGACATAGTAATATATTAATTAGCATGACACTCGTATACGAATATTCTTTTTTTTTGTCAAAAGAAGAGTGATATAATCTGTAAGAAGTAATGGTTTTTTTTGAATAAGAGCCAAGTAATTGCTTGAAGACCATTAAGAGATAGGGCCACATTGAGGAGATGTAGACTGCGTGCTGAAAGGTGGCCAGGAAGCAAACGGCCGAGCCAACCGAGATCGACTGCCAGTCTGTGCGGCGACTGAAGGCATATTCATCAAAAACATGAAGCCGAAATATGTATAAGATAAATAAAAGATAAAGAATAAGAAAATGGTTAATTTCATAGAGCACTTTTCATTTGCTGTGAATGATTCTTTTGATTCATCTTTTTTTTTTAAACAAGCACTCACGAAATAAGTACCTCTTTGACGCAGCAGATTCCTGTAGATCGACACTGTAACTCATCTTCATTCTTACAAATCGTTGGCGATATTAGTTCTGCAGTAGAAAAGATAACAGGTACACACTTTTATACATCAGAATGCATATAGCTTGTTCCCAAAGGCCTCACAGCTAATCATATCATTTTCCTCTCCCTATATCTCCCTTCTCTCTCCGTCTCCTTTTTCCTCTCACTTTACATGTTCTTTTTACCAAATCACTTTCATTTCCCTTCTTTTCTCTGACACATCGTAAAATACGTCATAGAAACAGCTGTTGAGATTTCCTACACCTTTTTTTAAAATTATTATCATTATCATTATCCTTATTATTCATATTAAATTTTTATCCTGTATTCAGAATATTTTCACGTCTGAAAAGTCACTGTAAACTGTTCCCTAAATATTAAATTTGATGTATAATAAATTAATTAATAAATAAAAATGGGGAGACAAGTAGAGTGAGACAATGTCTTTAGTATACATACATATGCATGTACATATGTATGTACATAACAGGGGATGAGGTACGCATGCAACGCGGTCACAATGTTCCCCGTTTGGTTCGGCAAGCCGAGAGAGAATTGGTGCGACATTTAGAATCTCAACTTTTGAGCATCGGAAAGATATGATATGCCTAACAAGACTGCGGCAAAACTTTATAGTTAGTCATGCGGTTTCATCTTCATCGTTCACCAAGAGATTTTGCCTCATTAACAGCGCACTCATGACAGCTCTTATTTGATGAGAACATGAAGTTCAAAGAGCTTCAGCAGTAACACTCCCAGAGTAAGTTCTGGTCTCGTGGAATTGTATTAACTTCATATAAAACTTAAATACATACCTGTGCAACTTAAATATCCCTTTTTTCCGGTAATTGGTACCGCCAACTGTAACGAAATTCTTAAGAGTTTTCAGAATCCCGAATGTACATGAATACTTCTATGTATGCCTGTGTACATCAGACTCTGTATGATTCAAACAACCTGTGTTGAATAGTAGCAGCGCGAGTGTCCTATTATAGTTAATGAATTTTGCCGCAGTCACGCGCTTTGCATTCTTCATATACATAAGTGTCTCTGAAACGGGCTATCTTTTAGAAGCTTAAAGTTGAGTTTCGTAATGGCCCACCTTTTCTCTCTCGTATGCCGAACCAACAGTGTGACCGCGGTGAATGCGATCAAAGTCAAAGTGCAATAATACAAAGTCAAAGTAGTCTTGCAGCCTCTTTTATAATTATAAACTAGTAAAGTTGGTTGAAAGAACTACACGTTGTTAGACGTTTTGTGTCAATTGACTTTTATTTTCCAAAAAGTTTACTGATGGCTTTTAAAACACTCAATTCTCAACCTGAAAATTTTTTTCAACACGCTGAAATGCAAAACTCAGCTTCTTTCTCTAAGCTCATTGAAACTATTTTGACTAACTAATCGATTACAATATTTCGAAAACCCTCCATGCTTAAATTAATTTTTTCACCGGCACGAATTTGCTCATACTGTGAATGCATATGTATGTATATACATCACCCAACAAAATTTTCTCCTTACTGGGTCGTAATCATCTTTCTGCGAAATCAAGTAGTCATGTTAAAAACGAAAAAAAACCTCGAGAACGCCGTGATAGAAGAATTGAGCGGTTCGCTGATTTGGATGAAAAAGTGACAGGAGAAAAGTAGCCGGCTGCGCTCTGATGTTTCTTGTTAAAGAGAAAGAAAGAAGTATAGTTGTGAAAAGAAGAAGGGAGAAGAATCATTTGAGATATTCAGCCTCCTTTTTTCGCTTCTCCCCTGCGGACTTTTATGACTGATCGTATAATGGTTGCCATGAAGGATGCAATGCAACAATGACGATCCCAGTTATACTAGTTAGCATACTATTCTGCATGAATACATCTTTTCAAAGTACGAGTAAGAAATCTTACAGTTATCAGACTTTTAGTATGTCAGTGAAGTTGCATGGCGATGGATGCTAACATTATGTACATAATAAAAAGTACGAACGATGCATGCCAACTCGTATTCTTTGACATATTGAGACATGCATGTAAAGAAGGCCATTAATTTATGTTTGTGGAGAAGAAATTACCGCTATTCACTGGGTTCAGCAAGAGAAGCCATACTTGCAGGCTTGAATCTGTTTATTTTACAAGATGCACATTTTGAGCAATTGTGTTCTCACCTTACAAGATCAAAGTTATGAGTTTGTTGTTAAAGCTGGAATAATGGGAAAAAAACGAACGAAGGCAAATGGAGCTGGCCGAATATCGATAGAATGATTATGATAATTGACTCGTTTTATATAGACATAGGAAAAGAAAGGAATATATATAAATGCATAACACTAATTGCTCAAACCGTTGGTTGATGTGTAGCGAATTGGCTGGTCACGCGTCTTGTAACCCCCAATTCAGTAAATGTAGCGGGAATTGTTCAAATTGCGTGGCTCAGACACAATTCGCGAACTGATTTTGGGAGAGAAAGAGTTATTGAGATGGAGAATGCGATTGAGACAAAAGGCGCGCATACCACACGCGAATGAATTATTTCTGTGTATGTGATGAAAGAGAAAAGAGAGAGAGAGAAAGTCAAAAACGATTGAGGTGACCGATCAGCTTATATTGAACGGTTAGCTGTACAAGCGAAGCGGGAAGTCATAAAGTGAGAAGCACGTTGTAATTCGTATTTAATTGTTTATCTTACGACGCTTGGATAAGAGGCGAGGACATTTGGGCAGGTGGGTATTTGCAGACGATTCGCATCTTCTTTCGTATTGTTTAAAATGGGACGGAATAGAAATCAATGAAGGGATCACATCACTTTAAAGCATCGCAGACAACATTATTTTAGGTGGCTTCAGATGAACTTTTAAAGTTGTCTTATTCAAATCAGTTCTATTGTCCTTTCTAGAAGAATAGGAGAATGCATGCTCCTATTCTGTTCAATATTCAATTTTTACATTTTGACATTATGTTTATTTGCTTTATTATCCTGCCTTATTTCCTTTGCCCTTCTTCGCTGTGGACGGTCGACTTTCTTGCTTCTGTCAAAGTTGTGGATGAGAGAATGTCACCCTTCTTTTTCCTTCTTTTTGTCGTCGCCAATGTGTTAAGCGACAAAGGAGGTCTCTGTGATATTTTTTTTATAATATAATCCTTGCATGGTACAGATGTGATTGAAATTGGTGCAGTTGTATTGCAAAGATTTGAACATATCGAAGTACATGTGCATTTGTATTGAACAAAGTTTTGTTCGGTAATAGCTAATAAAAATTAATCTTTTTCTACTTTAAGTGATGTGCGAAAGAAATAGGAAGAACGGAATCAGCTTGAAGTCGCAGCAGGCCATGATCTTCTATGCCAATGAACTCACGACCAGTACGGCAGACAAAACACATTAATATTTGCATTTGATTTCCCTCTAAAATAGTGCTCATTAGGAACAATTTTCTTCGACTTTAAGAATATCAATATTTATACAGATCACACTCTATTCCTTATATGAAATTCAACATTTCTTCCTTAAGAAAAGTAACAAAATAAAAATGGATATGGAAATCATGCAATTAATTTTTACCGCACAACATTTGTAAAATATTCACTTTTGATTGAGGACTAATAATAATGATAATAAGCTGCTCTTCAGACTTCCGCCACCCGCCTCGGCCGCAGATGATGTGCATCGACGGAGAAGTTATCTGCAATCAGGTCTCGAAACATGCGATTCAAATCACGGTGTCGTTATAAGTTTAAGACCTTAAGTAATTAAGTACCCTTAATTAAGATGTACTAAGTACTCGTTGAGATTCACTTTGTAGGTGCAGACGCCGACGGTCGTGCGATGCACGAACACGGGCGGCAGCCCGCAACGGTGGGAGTGCACGGGCATCGACAAGCGACTCTACTTTAGGCAGGCGAGTTCTGCGCATTTCTGAAGAAGCAAAGGGACACCTCCAAAAGGCTCCTTTGTTTATTTAATAATTAAGCTGTCCCGTAATATAATTGTATCGATTATTTTTTTGTAAAAAAAAAATCAGTTCAAATCCAGGTTTTTCCTGCAGTGAGTACGCGTATGCTTACTGTTGAGGCAATGGTAAAGACGATTAAAAAAAGGTTAAAATGGTAAAGCAAATATTTGCTGTCAGGTACATATTCGCTGCGTGGGCTACGACCACGACGTGGACCCGATCGCTACCCGTGGCTCGTGCACTCTCTGGTACGTACTGGGCTTGCGAGGAGGAGAGAAGCCGGAGGAGGCGAAGGAACACACCCAGTGCAGCTGCGACCACGGCCCCAAGGCCTCGCCTCCGCCGGTCGACGAGCCCGTCGACGAGCCCGAGTGGACACTGTAAAGCAATTCCGCGAACTTTCTTGAGATTTTTTTTCGAATTTTCTAAACATCTTATTTACCAAGATTTTTGTTAGAATTACATATGTTAGCAGGTTTCGCATCGCTTCCCTCAAAGCCTTCTCGTTTCAGCACGGAAACTGAGTCTCTTATCGCTTTCCTTTTCCATTTCTCCGCCCTTTTCATTCTGATTTGATTTGCTTCATGAACCCCTAAAATGAGATGAAACCGACTAAAATAAAGATTGTTCGTTGTCGCCGCCCCTTTCGTAAAGAATTATTCATTTATTTGTCGAAAATAAATCTAGACATGGAAAATATTTATAATGTCAACAACTTCCGAGCAAAAGATATTAGTAGCGAATTTTTTTTTTAAATCTTATTCATATTCAGCATATTTAAACGGCTAGCGTTATAACACTGTGAACAGGAACGCGCTCACAGAGATTAAAATTGTAAACTTTTTTCCATTTAGTTAAATTCAATCAGAAGCCCTTTGGGTGATGTGGTACGAAATATAAAAAAAAATAAAAAAATGGCTACTGATAAACTCATCGCAAAGCATTATTAAACACAGCAATTAGTTACAAAACATTGGCCCGTATTTAATTCTTATTGTGCATATAAAGATATCTACACCATCCTGCTTTAATTTTTGTTTGTTCAAAATCTCATACAATCAGCGCATTTAAATTAACAAGAAATGCTAGGCGATCGGGGAAGTTTAAATTCTCTCAATTGGGCCTATCCAGGTTGAGGTCCTTCTCTTCTCCCTATATTATTACGAAGTAGATGCACAGACACTCGGCGACGACATTCAGAATCAGGACACACGTCACGATGATGCAAATCTTCTTCTGAAGCAGGTAGAGTAGAGAGTGAGAGAGTGACAAGGTGAGAAAGAGAGAGAGAGAGAGAGAGAGAGTGAGACAAAAGATACTGATGAAGTAAAAGAAATATGGCTGTGAATATACATATATCAAAAAGAAACCGAACATAACAAGTAATTCCTGGTAAAGCATTCGTAAAAGCATTGCCACAGTGCCAGAACAGATGGAGGTGGCTAGTGATGGTTGGAGTGCCATCGCGAATCACATTGCTGGTCCGTGATGATAATGCACACTGTGCATACTGTATGGGCACACTAAAAGGACACCTAATAGGACACACCAAAAATAGTATTTGAAAAACCATGGAAGAAGACACAGTTGTTGGCGTCCAGGTGCAGTCGATCGAAAAAGTGCACATTCTGCTCACCACAATCACTGCTAGCAATAAGAACAAGTAGAAGGTGAGCTTGCCTTGAGAGAGATAAAGAGAGATAGAGAGAGTGGGAGAGAGGGAGAAATTGTTTAGGAAGCTTCCAGTCAGCCAGAAAGCAAACATACAAATATTATAAACTCCATTGATAGCTAAGTTAAAGATACGAAAGCCACACAAACGGATAGAGCCGTGCATGAATCTACACAACTCATATACACACAAGGATGAGACAATATGGATTGATGAAGCACTTGGCAGGACTCTGAGAGCGGCTTAAAAAAACCAAGCGATCCGGAAGGTTCTTGAAAACGGAAAGAAAAAAATGTGAACGATACTGGAAAAATAAAGTTCGCTTCTTTTTGACAAATCTTTTAATACCTGCTTCGATATATTTCTTTTGCGCTACCGATTTCTTTTTGGAAATCTGTTTTAACTCTTATATAAGAGAAAGTGATGCATAGATAAGATTTTATAAAAATAAATAATAATAACAATGATAATACTAACAATAATAATAGTAATAACAGTCATAATAATAAAAATACTGTACCCTTCTCGCTTCGCCATGGTCTTGGACAGCCTTGTTCGAGTCGGCAACAGCACGATCGGCCAACTCCTTCGCGTGCGCGGCGTAGTTCTCGATTTGATCGACCATCTCAGCCTTTATTATAGCGGTCTCTCTCTCTCTCTCTCACTCTCTCTCTCTCGCTCTCGCTCTCTATTCTATCTCTCACTCTCTCTGTCTTTCTCTCTCTCTCTCGCTCGGTATTCTATCTCTCTCATTCTCTCTCTCACTGTGCACAAAGTGGATAAAATAAGCGTAATTAAATACACGCAATCATACATATGTGAGAATAATAACCGCGTCCAACCGTCAGTTCTTCTAGCGTAGCTAATGAATCACTTTCCTCACACCTACCCGCCCGCTCGCTCTCTATTTTTATAAGCTAGTACCGAATTGCTCATTCTCCATAACGCACAACGCATTTTTAGTTTTTTTTTCGCTGATGATATTTTTCTTTTAATCTTTATGTCTCGCTAATTTTCATTATCACTCGAAAGAATAATAATTTCTTTAATTTTTGCTGTCAGATCATTACTGAATCTGTAAAAAAAAGCAGTCGTTGCCCATTGCTATCGATTTACAATTTCTGGTCATCCTTATGTCAATTGGTTTAATTGGTTACATTTGTACAGTTAAAATTAGACAAATATTGCTTATTTTCAGAAAGAAAAATCACTGATTATTTTAACCCAAAATTAGGACACTCTTTTACAAGCATTCTACTGTACATCATTTGTTCATTTATTTATGTTACTCTTCCTCATTATTAAAGTGAAGCATTGGCTTCCTTTAAGACTAGCATTTCGGATTGAATTTCTTCTCCATTGTAATGACTTGCTGTTATTTATCCTATCCTACTTCATTATATAATAACTTTAGCAACTTTAGGATCTTTAGCTTTTTTCAATTGTTTTAAATTTTTCTTTCCGAATTACATAGATTTACATAGATTTGTCTATCTATCTATGTTTTTGTATTGCATATAAGGGCATATGCCATTGCAATTGTATCTCATTAAGTATAACATCTTGTATGAGAATAAAGAATATATAACAATGAGAGGATGACATAAACTGTATGTACATTTGTGTTTATTTCTGGTTTGTGGCATAGGTTCGAGAAGAAGAAAAGCTGTTCAGGAGGTGTTGCTCAGGAAGTTAGTGGGTGACTGCTGAGTCATCGTGTTGCTCTGGAGCAAGCGACGAGGGATGCACGGCAACGCTTCTCGTAAGGCCTGCAAAGTGGCTCGTGGCTTTTCACGGCAACAGTCGCGTATGTAAAGCATCATTAATTTAGAATAGACACAGTGGATATTCTGAAACTGACGCCAATGAACAAGAAGACGACTAGAGGATCGAGGACGGGAAACCACGGGAAGAAGAGTGGAAGCGTCAACGCTATCTGGGGACCAAGGTCTTGCTGGAGGACGGGAGCGCTGAGGACGACGAGGGCAGGAAGATGCAGAGTCAGCAGGGGGACAAGTATCTTAAAAAAGACTTCTTCATTTTTACTCTATGGCCAAATATAATTTCTTTATGAATGCACATACATAACTTTGATTCCGTTAATTCTAGAAACAAATTTGTTCCAGAACAGCATAACCTGGACAAGCATCATGAGATTGAGTTCACTTTGCATCTTTTGTGTCTTCTTCGACATGGACTGGAAGCTTCGACGGAGAAAGCGATAGATGGCTAAGGAGGAGAGAAAAGCAGCAAAAAGAGAAGCGATCACGGCGAGGATCAGATAGAGAGTCGCTGCCAGCAGAAGGCGATTCCGAGACTGTTATCATTTTAGTTTCTCATGTTCTTGATACATTCAACTACTTGCTAAGGAATTTGTTTAAGAAATTAATTGATGTCGATTTATTCAATTCTTCTCTTCCAAATATCCCACCTTGTACTCTGCGCTGAGAAAAGGGACTGGTCTTCCTGCATATTCGCTAATCCAGTCGCCATACTTGCATATTTGTCTCTGAGAAATAGACGAGTTCCCAGTAGATATTTGAATAATCAGGGAAGATTAAAGGAGGTGTCTGACTTCGGTTGGTTGCGTGGTGAGGAAGAACGGAACGGAAAACAGAATCGACAAGACAAACGCTGCTCCGATTAGAATGAGAAGTAGCAGAAAGTCACGATGTCTTAGTCGAGACTCGCTCAAATGTTGAGCGATTTCAGCACTTGTATATAGAGAGGAATAGAAGAAACTGGCAAATCGCAGCATATCGATAGCAGAAGCAGACGGCTGGAAGAAAGGCCGTCTCAGCTATCAAGGTCAGAAAAACCAATAGGGGATACCGATTGAAGGTGGCCATTCCCATGTTCACTATCAACATGAAGTTGTCTTGCACTAAAATTGTCTGGAAAAGAAATTGATTGAATATTAAACTATAATAGCAGGCAGATGCTTCAAGAATAAAAAGATGCGACCGGCATACTGGAGATGTGAACTACAGAGTAGAGCATGTTTATAAGAGAGGAATGAAGGAGAAGCCAGCGGAAGACTCCAAGCACACGCGCTGAGCAATACGTTTAAATATGATAAGTATAAAATTAAAAATTAAAATTAAAAAAAAATTAAATTAACATCTGCAAGAGGATCAAACATGCGTACCTCGTCGATATAAGCAGAGAAAAAGAAATAAGGAAATGTTGAAGAAGGCAGAGAGAAGAGCAGCAACGAGGCTGTTCATCACTTCTTTCTTTCTGAGAAGATCGTCGAATGGAATTGATGCGACTTCCAAGGGCGGAAGGGTGTCATTCATAGTGGAAAGAGTTTCACGGGAGCAGTTCTTCTCCACCACAATTTCATCCATCTTCAGCCGTAACGGTCGTCTTCTGGAGAAATCTCTTTCTCAGATCAAGCACATAGCCATAACTTATAAATAGAGTGGAAATGAAGTGAAATCGCCGGAGGATCAGAAGATAAACGCCGTCTATTCGGCATCCAACCCGAGATCGAATAAAAGTGGAGAAATTACATGTAGTTCTAAGAATTCGCGAACAAAACCGGTAAAAATTTATGAATTCTCAGAATTACTTTGATTTCTTTAATATTCTTCGAACTCGGGCAGTAAGCCAAGTTGATGGCATTTACTCAACTCGCGCGGAGAGGGCGAAAAAATGATCTTTTCTGATCACCGGGAATGCAGGGGAAACGAGCAGTTCACCTACTTTTATCTGACGTTGAAAAGTCCATTATGCAGATTTTACTATGCAAATTTATGCAAACATACTTTGATGCTAGGGGTAGAGGTAAAGCACCCTTAAGGGCCCGAAAATTGGGAGCCTGACTTGGTATATGTTATGTCCAAAGGTATGAGCAACTTTTACTTGAGGTTTCAAGGCGCTACGAGCACTTTAGAAATCTCTGATCTCTTGTAGGTCCCTGAACAGCATTTGAGGGCATCAGATGACGAAAATTTAATATAGGAGGGGTCGGAGTCTCGGTCCCAGAAGTCGCACAGACCCAGTCTATAGCTCATTCGGCTCAGTTCGCCGCGCAACATAGGAACCACGGAGCAAGAACATGCGGATACCGTGGGGGATGACTTATAAGTAGATTAAGGAAACTCATTCTCAGTACAACGACACCCAAATAGCGTCGGTTGATCGCTGCGCTCGCATTGACGCCAACTAAGTTCTTGCCTTCCAGAATACCTTAGAAATCTCATGTAAATCAATTTCATGCGCCGTAAACGAATTTCTGAAGCTGACTCTTTTTTTTTGCTGCGCAAGAGTTCATTATCTAAGGAAAGCTTGCTCTCTGCATCTACATGTGTATCTTAAATGTAACAATTCAAAACTCATATCTTTAATAAGCAGACGAAGTCTGTGCTACGGCCGGAAACTTTTGAAGGAAGAAGATGAGAAAAATATTAATTAGCTCATATTATTTGAAAAATATTACAGAACTATTCAAGCGATTTTCATATATATGTATTCTGACGCTGACGATATATGGCTGACGACGTAAGTTGAGATGGGGAAGAAATTTACCGTCTATTTCAAGTGTTAATACGTATTGACGCAGCAGTCTACTGCTACATATTGGGAGCTCGATGAATCTCCAATCCGTATTTCAATTTGTTTAATCAGTATCATATTTTTAAGCGAATGTTGTAATTCTCCGACAAATTCTCTTTTGATTCTCCGTTTTAAACTGATTCTGCGGCAAAGAACACAATGCTTGTCTGTATTTATACAGCATGCTAAAAACAGAAAAAGTACAACATTTTGAGCTATCTCTTATCAAAGTTTACAAAATAGAGTCGAACCGCACCTGACTTCCTACCTTTAAAATAAAGATTCGATCTACCTTTATCTGTTGCCGTAGTCAGCGATTGGACGATTAGAAGATATAGTTGATGGCGGAAAATTAGCGGCAGCAGAGCAAGAGAAGGCAGCAGGTTGAATTGCCTTACCCTGAGTGCACCTATGGTAGCGCTGGTAATTTCTCTTCAATATTCCAGAGATTTTGCTGCCCGCTGGCCATCCCTATTATCCCGATTTAGCTTTTCTCCCATTTAACACATTCATGTTACTTGTCTTTGTAATTTGATTATGACTCGTTTTTTTCTATCTTTAACTTCGATCTAATTGGATTGTGAGACAGAAGCTTGTGTAACCTATTTTGCTTCAGAAAAGCTACTGCGATGCGTCATTAATGCATGCATGATATCTTTGTACATGTTTATTCTTCCCAGCGGAAGTTGCTTCTTAAGGTTCAAAACATTTATAAAACGCAAATTTTTTAAAAGAAATTATGTTTACATTATAGATTATTGAATGGACAACTCTTCAGGTTTTTGATCAATTTAGCCCGACAAACTGATTGCTATGATAGCTACGACAAAGAGACGACGAAGAGAACCTGCTGTGCCATTAATTTTGCTTTTCTCCTGGGCATGTCACGGACAATCGGTCATGACCGTTCTTGGTCATACCATGTCAAGAACACGTCGTGGACATGTTAATATGCGCGCAGAACTTTTTTTTCATTTTCAGCTCTTTTTATTTCTTCTACATTTATTTTTCAAGAATAATAAAAAAAGACAAGCTAAAATGGTTCACTCTAACAATAAGTCCACTTTTGAAAAAAAATCTACTTTTTTCCGTAGAACTGCATCAGATCTGTAGGTTATGGTGCTTAAATATGCACTAAGCGTGATAGCATACCATTAACGAAATTACTGACATGTTTCTTTTATTTTATTTTAATCTATTCGCGACTTCGACCTGTGACTTTACAATGAAAGAGAGACAATGTGAGAGAAAGATGGAGAAAAAAAGAGGGTGAGAGAATGAAAGAGAGAGGAACATGGAGAGAGAGAGATGAGGGTCATGTACATATTCCAAGGCAGAAGCAAAGGTCCAATCGGCATATGAGGAGGGGGATAAGTCACCCCCATCTTCCGGAGAAACAGATAGCAAATGTTCACTTGCGTGAAACTATCGAACACGTTGATCTGATCCCTCTTCCCCTCAAGGATGAGCACCCGACGTCCCACAAACCAATTTCCTGCAAGCACTTTCCCAGTGTCTTCTCCCAAAAACCAGCTCAATATAAAAAATGTTCAGTTAGTTATTGAAAGCAGAAGATTGTTCTTGCATATATCAATAAAACATTTTCCGCAAATTTTGTTTCAAACATTTCCAAAAAAAGGTGTCATCTGTCATAAAATATATCGAATGCTATAAATTTTCTTGGACATCGCTCTTAACCGCGAGCGCATCACTACATACTATGTGTTCTCCACGTTTATGCACTCTTTCGCTATGGTCATGACTATTTAAGTGAAAAGCCCACAAAAGTGTCCATGACCATTGAGGTTTTTTTTGGCTTTTTGTTTTTATTGTCCAGGACATGTCTTGGGCATGTCTTAGGCAAGTCGCAGACCCCTGTGTGGATGTGCCCATATGTTCATTTTATTTTGAATCGGTCATGACAGATGTCTTGAACAAACGGCAAGATTAATGAAACGGCTGAAGAAGGCGCTCTGAGATGGTGGTGTGGCGGGCGAGGAGGATGAAATCCGAGGCTCAGTTTCACTCTCAAAGCATTTCACGCCGACAAATTATTGTGCCTTCATTGTCTTCTTTGTCATCTCTCATAAAACGACGTGATAAAATGGGATTTATGAGTAAGGCAACGGCCCTTTTTTATGAGTAAGGCAACAGTCCTTTCCTCCCCCCATCCTCTATTCCCTTGTAATATACTGATTCATATCTTATCAAATATTGTATGCAATGCGTCGTCACATCAGTTTTAAGGTTTGAATAAATAAATTAATTAATAAAATACTGTTACTTTTTTGACAAGCTGCCAAGTTAAGCTAGCTATTCCAAATGCACTGACCATGAACAGATTCATATGGTCATGGCAATCTAAAGAGACACAGCGATATGTACCATGTCAATGGACGAAGATGCTGAGAAATCATGACAATCGAGAGAAAAAAGGCACAGATATGGAATTCCTCTCGCCTATTCGATCAAATTACTCAGCACAAGTTTGAAATAAACCGAGTCGCTATCATCTGCCACAGTGCTATTTGATTTGCTTACGTGATAAGAAAGAGAATGCCTATGTGATCAAAAAAAAGAAAGATAAACGTCTTCCTTTCTCTGTGCCCCTTTCATGATCTCTCCCTTCTCTCTCTTTTCCCTCTCATCATCGCTCTTTTAATTAATCAATAAATGATTTTTTATGATAAATTCATTTTTCAACATTACTACTACTTTTTAACGTAAAAAGCTGGCATGGAAGCTCGTTCAGACTTCCGATTTCAGTCATTAAAAGTCATTAAAAAAAGTCGTGATGAATTTGTTTGTGTCCTCTCATTGTCAGCCATTAAATGAGCTATTGTGCACTCTTCAAGTGATTGTGAAATGGATCAGAGAGAAATCTGAGGCGAAAGAGACGCCAGAGAAGTTCTTGGCCCAGCGCAATGGAGAGATGAAGAGCGAACAAGTAAAAATTGCATAAGTGTGTTTACTATGGTCATATTTATTGTGACGAAAGCCATCTTCATTGAGATATGTATGTGCGAAAAATTACTAGTTCCAGCGTCTTGAACTAATGCATTCCACTATGAACGGAGTAACAATTAATCTATTAGTCAATCCATCCTTTATTAGCTTTAGTGTCCGATAAGAGAACATTTTCAAGCGTCTTATTTATATACATTGTATGTTATACGAGTGAAAGCAGTCTTTTCGGCCTCTATTGATAGAGCGTTGTCACTCACTCACTGTTATCTACTCTGCCGCCTGCTGTACTTGCATTGTCCTAGTCAATGCGCCCCGCAAGTTCGAGTTGTTTAATCATGACTCTTCAATCGCTGCCCGTATCAGTTGAAACAAAAGAGTGGAAAGATAATACGAACAGCCACGAGCAGCATCAGTCCCGGACCAGTTCCTTTCAGCTTTATGCTTTCAAATATGCAGCAAGGCAACTTTTAAGCCTCGTTTACTCTTGTATGCCTCGGAAAATTAATGATGCTGGATATTAGAGATGATGGCCGGGTGTCATATATGTATGTAAATACATACACAGATTCGTTACTTCTTTTACAAGATGTACTTTGAACACTTTGCTACATATTTCATTACTGCAATCTAGTAGATCGCATAAAGCAGCTGTTTGTACAATGCATTTATCCCTGCCATGAGCTACTCTTGAAGATATTCTGTCACTTACGGACGGAACAATAGTGTAAGCAGTGCGTTAGACAACTATTCAATCGTGTTAATAGTGCTGGAAGCTTGCTAGAGTAATTTATATTTGAAGCGTTTACAAACAAAGGGTACAAAGTTTGCCGGAATCAAGGCTGCGCCTGCCGATGGTCACCAGTGACGGCTTCCAATTAGGCGCCTTCCATGCTGAACCATCCCATATACATACATATGTAATTAAGACAGAAATGGAGACCTCTTACATAATTGTGTGCATCAATAGTTTGTTTCATACTATTACCAGTACCTGCCTCTTGCTTATTTGTGCCTATTGTGTCTGTCCGATTGAATAAGATTTTGTCCAACTTATCCGTCTTCTGTCTTCATTAAAAAAAAGGGTGACTTGAAGAGTTTCTATCCTTTCACCATCTCTATCTTTTCCCACTCTAAACCTTTCCAAGTCAGGCTTGAAATGGACGACAGAGATCGAGAAGCGATTCCGTTGATTGATCTGCCTTCGCGCCAAAATAGAGTGGATTTTGATGTTGAAGCAGGTTTGGTTTTCTTTATTTAAAGAAGATTAATGAACTCATAATGTTTTGGTATCATTAATTCATTTGTGAACATTGCTGCGACTTTTCTACATTAAAAAAGCTTAATACAAGCTGTTTAAAAATTACGTTTTCTGTCTTTAAAAGAGCCTAGTTTTGGGATTGTTTGTATCATCTCACCATCAGCCATTAAACGAGCGAGCGATCATAAAGGTGATCAGAGATCAGATAGAGGAGATATGTAGATGGGAGAAAAGCAGACAGTAGGCAGAGAGCATAAGCAATCTTAACCAAAATTGGAGTGAGTATCCATGAGAAATGACCGCTTGATCAGGAAACGGGGAGAACATGAATCCGGACGGTGGGACGAACGACCTACCTCCGCTGATGTCTAGAGCGCCAGATTCACTCTCCTCCAATCAAAAGAGAAAACTCAGAGAAGCCCAAATTAGATTTCTTCTAACGCCTTTTTGTAGTTTTCTACGCTCAACGCCCCATGGAGAAGACGTAATGGCGTTGTAAGAGTAATATAATTGTTAGGGCCTTGCTAATGAAGTGAATGCGATGACGAGGGCCATCATGGAAGAACCGCGAGCATGCTTCTGGCGCTTCAATGTAAAACATTTTATATCCTTAATTGTTTAGCTCTTTATGCCGAAATATGTATAGGTATTTATATATGTATATATATATGTACATATGTATATATATATATATATATAATATATAATATACAGTAGCGTGCAATAAAAGTGCATATTTTGGTTTTTCCCTTCATATTTTCCTTCAAAGTAGATGAAAGTTTTCAGGGTTGCTTCTTTATATAGGTAGTTACGTTACTAATAGTATATTACTGGTTTCATTGATTCACTAATGGGCAAGGAAAAATCAATATCTCAAAATAACCCGGATTACACTGTTTGGCGTGCTGAACAAAATAATTTATTTCTTTGATATTCGGGTAGTGTTTACTGGTATTTTATTTTAGTTGCATTACAGAATATCCCTGTGATAAGTTTTAGGCCTAATTGTGTTCTTACTGGTTGCAGCCCTCAGTCCTAGATTCATTCACTCGGCCTGAGATCTAGAAGGTTCAGCAGCAAGGGTGGGCAAAAACCGGCCCGGGCCAGGCCCGCCACTCTTCAGGGCCTGCATTCGTAGGCCCGGCCCGGCCCGGGCCCTACTTCCAAAAATATGTGGTGGGCCGGGCCCGGGCCGGCCCGCTGCCTATCGGGCAGGGATCGGCCGGGCCCTGATTTCCAAGGCCTGGCCCGGGCCCGGGCCAGGTTTTCAACCGTAAATATGCTTAGGTGGAGCAAAAATACGGGCGGGTTAAATATAATTCATGTATATGTTTGCAGGCATTGAACAAACCTATCAAAACAGTTCAAAAACACGAAAAAAAAAACAGGATTTTGTGTTGTTTACACAATCATATATTCGACCTTATTTTTGGATGCCGATGTTTCATTATTCGTGAAAGGCTAGAAATTAGGCCCGGGTTGGGTACGAATTTCAAATTCAGATGCGGGCCGGGCCTGGGCTGGCCTACGTTCGATAAGGCCGGGCCCGGGCCGGGCCTTGTACTATTCAGGCCGGCCCGGGCCAGGCCCGCTAATTTATATTAGGTCCGGCACGTGCTGGGCCGTAAAAATCACCAGCGGGCCGGGCCTGGCCGCGGCATGCCCGCGGGCCGGCCCGGGCCTAGCCCGCGCCGCCCACCCCTGTTCAGCAGGACAAAATCTATCATTTACCACTATAGCTATAGAAAGAATGAGTTTTATATATTCATAGAGAATCATTGAACTTATTCAGATAGCTAATTGAGCCAGCCGCGCTGCCTTGTTTTACTGTGATTTTTTTTTCTTTTGATATCCAAATTGTTGTCTTACAACAATGAATTTAGAATGGAGGACCTAAAGGCAGAGTGTAATCGAACTATTCTACAGTTCTCCGACGTGGCAACCACCGCAGAACTTGTATTTTAGACATGCAACATTTATTTATGTATATGCAAACATAAGTTAATAAACATATAATATGTTAAAAATATCACCCCAAGATGAACGAGAATATGCTATTATGTTTTCTCTATCACAAGAAAGTAGGCCCGGGCCCGGCCCTGCTCGGCCCGCGGGGATCGTTTGCCCGGCCCGGCCCACTAGGAATTGTACGGGCAAGGGGCCCAGCCCGCCTTAATATTTTTATACTCGGCCCGGCCCGGGTTGGGCCCGCAGTTGGAATTGCCCGGCCCGGCCCGGCCCGCAAGGAGGGCGGGTCGGCCCGGGCCTGGTTTTGGACATCCCTGGGCGTACTTAAAGTGATGCTATATAGGGGTCGGTGATTCAAATTTGGGTTTGCCTATCTCTAATGATAGTAAATAGACTTTTCCGTATTCCGAAGCCTTATTTCACTTGTGGCTTCAAGAAACAGGAAAACGTTTGAATGCACCCCAGGAATAGAATAGTGCGGTAGGGAAGGAAACTCGAAAATATAACACCGAGTCAAAATTAACATTAGTCGATGCAGAATAGCGTTCAGCAATCGCCTGAATCCCAAATAGCTGATTTAATGTTGCGGTTTATCTATAAAAAAAAGCCAGATGTCAAATATCGCGTTTTGTCGCTTTTAGGTTTCTTCAATCGTTCACTGGTTTTTTGAAGGCTCATGAAGCCATTATTGAACTAACGCTGCAGAATACGGAAAAGTCTATTAGCTATTAATAGAGATAGGCAAAACCAAATTTGAATCACGGACCCCTACATAGCATCACTTTAGGTACGCCCGGGCTGCATGCCTAAGTTGATCGCGGTGTCCAAAACGTTCTCAAAAAGTTAGCATATAATTTACACAACTCATTTAGCCATCTGAATAAGTTCAACGATTCTCTGTGAATATATAAAACTCATTCTTTCTATAGGTGTAGTTGTAAATGATAGATTTTGTACAGCTGAACCTTCCGCATCTCAGGCCGAGTGAATGAATCTCGGACAGATTGCAGCTACATGTGAAAACATGATATAAAATCACAGTTAGGCCTAACAGTTATCGCAGGGATGTTCTGTAATGCAAAAAAAAACCAGGAAAAAACACCTGAATATCAAAGAAATAAATTATTTTGTTCAACACGCCTAAATATATAATCCGGATGATTTTGAGATATTGATTTTTTCTCCCTCATTACTCGATCAATGAAACCAATAATAAACAATTAGTAACGTAACTACATATATAAGGAAGCAACTCCGAAAACTTCATTTACTTTCATCCACTTTGAAGGAAAATATGTAAGAAAAACCAAAATATGCACTTTTATTGCACGCTACTGTATATTATATATACATATACATATATGTATATATATTTATGCCAGCGCGGATAACCGATCAGTAATCTGGTTTATCCTTCTTTTGTCTTGATTAAGAAAAGAGTAACTTGAAGAGGTCAGTTTCCTTTCATCGTCCCTCCCTGCTCTCTACACTCTAATCCTTTCCTAGTCAAATTTAAGTTGCAAGAGCTCAACCAAGATGCGATGCAGATGAACGATCTGTACGAGAGCCAGGATGGATTGAATTTTGATACTGAATCAGGTGTGGTTTTCTTTATTAAATGAAGGTTAATAAGCTATACATTTTTTGACATAATAAATTCATTCTTGAACGTTGCTGCGAGTTTTCAAAATACAAAAAAAACTGTCACAGAAACGGATAGAAAAAAGCAGTTTTTGTATCTTAAAAAGTTTCGCTTGGACATTGTTTGTGTCCACTCAGCCATTAAACGAGCGATCGTGCACTCTTCGAGTAATTATAAAAGAGGTCAGAGAGCATGCGGAGATGATAGACCAGAGCAGCAGAGTGCATAAGTAACCAAAATTGGCGGAAGTCTAACCATAATTGTCCATAAGATTGATTACCTTATCAGGAAACGGGACTTCTATATGGAAAAATGCGCTCCTCTTCATCGCAGCAAACGAAAATGCCAGAAAAGTCAAACTTATCCGTGATATATATAAGGTACGACCCTTAATGCCGTTTTATTATTTATAAGCAGATTCGTCTACTCTCTAACCATAAGCGTGATGGAGTAGACAAAATGTCTTTTTAACAAGAATATAATTGTTAGGGCATAGCTAACGATGACGTGGATGCAATAATTAATATCATCGCGGATGAACCAGCCATTGTCGACTTCCGCAACGATGACACTGTACAGCGATTTACATTCTTGTTTGTATCAGATTTTTATGCCATACAGTACCGCTCAACGGCAAGGGGTCAATGCTGCCTCGGCTATAGCGGACGCGGCCAAATGGGTCAAGTGGAATTTCTCGTTGCAGAAAGTGTTTTAGGGAAATGACATATCAATTTGAGATCCATTAATTTTTCTTCACTGATCCCGTTAAGAAAAATTTAAAAAATTTGTGAAATTAGCATTTTTATGACGATGACATAATCGTTGCGTTCTCATAGCAAATGATTTGCTGCAATTGTTTTTCTGCATTTTTGAAGAATTGTTTAACGTGATTAGTGAAGAAAAATTCAAGGATCTCATATTGATATGTGATTCGCCTGAAAACGCTTTCTACAGCGAGATATTTTACTTGGCCAATTTGGCCGCGTCCGCAATAGCCGATGCGGCATTGACCCCTCGGCTTTGAGCGGTACTGTATATTCTAGCTGCTCTTTAATATATAAAATTGGAATAGGGGATGACACTGCTTCACTTCGCGTGTCGCTACGTTAACAAGAAATGTGTGAAGATTCTTCTAAGGGCGGGGGCAGATCCGAATACGAAAGACAACATGGGCCTCCGGCCTCTTCACAAGGCCGCGGCGTACTTCAACAAGGAACACTTCAGGGAAGGTTGGTCTAGCCAAAACTATGTGCAATCAATTGCAAACACCTAAATTAGTAACGCACCTTTTAATTGAACCGTAGCACTTGTAATAAATAAACAATAAAATTAAATGAATTATTGAAGATATCCACGAGAGTGAGGAGGAAGCGAGGGCGCGCACACGTGAAATTATCACACTGCTCTGCGATTACAAGGCGTACGAACCGATGTTTTTTTATTCAATTAAAGGAACCATACCCTGAATGATTCTACAGTAGTACATTAAGACCATTTCGAGCGCGCGCCCTCAAATATTTGGCCCTTCTGCTGGTAACTGAAATACAAGCACAACGACGGTAAAAATTTTGGCCCAGCCATATTTTGCGTGCGTGTAACTTTGTAACAAGGCTAAGTTGGCCCTCTTCCTTTCCGTCCAGCGATACACAACAACCCCCCCCCCCTAAGGACGAAGAACGACAAATATCACCATGACGAAAACACCGCTTCAATACCACCAAACCGACACTCATGGACACTGAGGATGACGAGATCCTCTCTTTCTTTCCAATCCTTTCCGGGAACCCCCTTCAACCACAACGCAGAGAGCGCACTTCCAAACACCCATTTCTAGAAACGCTGATGGTTTCAGCCAGCGAAACAACTGCGATAAAAATTGCCAATAAACAGTGTAGCTTTGTCATATTGTCAGATGTTTGTTCTTTCATCAGATTCTGGAAAACGGGTTTTCCAGGGTTGCTCGCAATGAAAATAACATAAACCAGTACGAGGAAATCGTCACTTCGCAATTCCAGCTTTAATTATTTAAATTAATTGAATTAATCCGATTAATCAGACTAATCTGATTAATTCCGTAACCAACAATGTTGGACGTTACTGTATTTGAGGCTTGTAAATGCACAAGATGAACTGTGCCAACAGACTCCCTTGCATTTTGCTGCAAAGAATGGAAACTCGGAAGCGACTGACATTCTTTTGAAGAGAGGCGCAGATTGCAAGGTTTGGAGCTCATTTTCAGTTCTCTCATCAGGGAGTTCTTTTGGATTACTATTCATTCACTTTATCCCCATCATCGTTTTTCAGATTGTGGACAAGAGTGGGATGACTCCATTGATGCTTGCCTGTATCTTCGGGGCCGCTGATGTCGTTCAAATTCTGTTTGACCGCAGCGATCGAAATACTGTTGACATGAATGGGTGTTGAATTATTTACCATTCAGTTATATTTCAGGAATTTTAAATAACGTGTCTCCCTTTGACAATGCGAGGATATTTTAGGAACACGCCCTTACATTTCGCTGCCAGAAGTGGATATGTCGGAGTCATCAAGATATTCTTTACTCAAGGTTACATTCATATTTTTAGCGATTATTTATTTATTTATTTATCGTAGATGAAATTAACATTTCAATGTGACAGCACAACTATAAGAAAGAAAAGTGCCTTCGTGTATATGCCAGTTACGAGCTGTATTGACAAAGAGTGCTGATTGTGAGAGAAAGGAGAGTGACAATCTAGGGTACCACCTAGTGCAGAAAGCAAAAGAATGCTATTGAAGATCTGCTTTAGTAGTCGAAATATGGAAAAAAAGTTTGACATACGATCATAGAAAAGAGATATAGGAGACAAGATCTCGCACTGCTTCACTACTGACAGAGAAAGCTAACGAAGAGTCTGGAAGAGTGCGAGATGGAAAAGAGTGAGAGAGAGTTGGAAATCTGTGAAAAAGCGAAGTAGGGGAGGGGATCTTTTTGCTTAGGTGCAAAACGACGCAGTTTTTGTGTGTGACTTCCAACTATATGTTTTGGCGGTAATTTTGTATTGCAACTGTTGCTTGCGAAAGCTCAAAGTGGGTTGATGAGTCTAAAAATTTAAAAAGCGTCATATCATCTGCAAAAATAGAGACTTTAACTAGAGGAAAATGGGAAAGAGCCATAGGTAAATCAGATGTGAACAGACTGTACAGACCGGGAGAAAGCACGCATCCTTGTGGAACACCTGATGATATTGAAAAGATAGATGAGAGAAAATCATTGACTTTGACCCAAAAAGTTGGAAAGTTGAGACATGATTCAAATCAATTTAGCCAGTTTCCTCAAAAACTAAGAGAATCCAGCTTTTTTTAAATGTAATTTAGGATTTGCGGATAGATTCAACAGAGGTGAGCGGCTGGGCATTGCGCATGTAGGTTTTGTGCGGATTCGATCTACATACCAAGATGTAGTACAGAACACTTATCAATGGCAAGAATAAGCTGCCTGGAGTGAGCCCAATATGACATTTCCTGAAGATCGGTATTAGAATGGAAACGTGCAAAATAGCAGAAAATTTTAAGGTCATCAGCGAAGCAAGGGCGCTGGCGCCGCGGGCACAAACAAGGGGAGGAAGGTCGGCAGTATAAAGGATAAAAAGGAGAGGGCCGATGACGGTTCCTTGAGGGATTCCACTAATGACAGCTCGAGGGGAGGAGAGAGACTTGCCTACTCACCATCAGACAGAAAATGTTCTATAAGATACGAAATTACCACCACCGAATAAGAATATTAGGGAAGAAGAAATACTCGAGCTTATGAATAAGGTTAGTGTGACTTACTCTATCAAACGCTTTAGCATGGCCAAAATATGCAATGTCAACGTAGTGTCCGAAATGCAGCGAATGGGTCCAAAGTTCAAGACAATCAAGTATTTGAAATTCTATAGAATGTTTAGCTCGGAAACCAAATTGTTCGTTAGGCAAGATATCATTGTGTGGACAGGCCTACGACATAAAAGTTTTTCGAATAGTCTAGCAAAGAAACAAGCTATGGAGACGGGGCGATAATTGGCTGGATCTCAGAAGGGTGGTTTCTTCTTAAAGGAGCTGGAAACTCAATTTTTCCATGTGTAGGTGATGGAAGTAATGGACTTGGACTGCTTGAACTAAAACAATGCCGAAGGATGAACGTCGAAAAAATTTTAATGAGCGAGAAATTTGCATTTGAAAAATTAACCCTGACGCAGGGAATTAATGGCCTATTTGAACTCGCGCTCGAGAGCCGTGTCCTGCTTTATGGTTGGTTGTACCAATTCACAATTATCTATTCCACGGATCAAGTACAGTTGGCGTGAATAATAATTCGTTCAAGTGCAATTTCTATGCATTCGTTTCCAATGCATAGTTGCTTCATGTATGCTTTGTTCTCAAATTTAGTTTAATGCTCTAGTCGCAATTTATATTCTAAACGAAACGGTTAGTTTCCACTTAAATTAGAAACAAGTATTCATATAAGCTCCTGATAACGACAACGGGGCTCTTGTGAGAGGCTGATCGGACAAGGGTCCATGAATACACCCACATCCATGCATTACACTAACACTTACCCTCTAACCGCAATCTTAACTGATGTGTTTAACCGAAAAGGCATATAAGCAATCGGAATTTAAAAGGTAGAAAAAATGAAGAAAAAAAGAATTCCAGGCTTACTCGCTTGCTTCGCGCTTCGCTGATTGATGCGATTCTTGCTTCAAAGCGTCAGTACTTCGGAGAAGGACCTTCGGTTAAAAACCTGTTCAAGTTAAATATTATACAGGAAACAATAATATACAAACGAATAGAAAAAACAATATAAACGTAATATGCCAACTTGGCATCGCAAATCACACTTGTTATTCATTAAACGAGTCCATTAATCTCAGCGTCCTGTTCAACCATTTCGCTAAAAAGCAGAAGGTGCAATTAGGATGCATCGACCGTGTCAGTGACATCGTGGTAGGAGTTAACGAGTTCAAAGCTCCTTTAATAAGTACTACGATGGAATGCTTCCAGATAGAGGGGACAGCACCAGAATTGAGGGAGAAATTAAAAGAAAATATATTCCAGAGCATCACTAATAGGGATGGCCAAATTAATGTAAAAAAAAACCTAATGTTAAAATGGCCTGTCGTTATGCACGAGCTATTTGGCCAAATTTCGATTGCACGCAGAGGTGCTAACGGGCCCAAAAATTTTGGGACGGCCCGGCCCGATCAATTTTCGGGCCCTAGAATTTTGGGCCCGGCCCGTGTTTGAGCCCGATTTTCAAAAAAATCTGGGGAAAAAAATTCCGACAAGTAACAAAGTGTTTTGAAATTCAGAATTTTTCATGATTGTGCTATGAACATTCATTTTAATGTATAGTAGAAAGAGTTTTAGGGGGAAAAATGAACAAATGAAGGAAGTTTTGCACTTAAAGGAGCATGAACACCCAAAACTCCTACGCGGAAAACCCTGTAGAATCTTACGAGATACTGTGTTTCAATTCGCTTTTATTATAATATTTGCACTGAAAAACAGTGCACACGGACTACTAAAAACTTTTCGAAAAATTTTGATCGTAAATTTTTTTTCGGAATTTCGATATTTCCCCGGGAATCATCGTAGAATTGCAAACGAACAGAGAAAAAAGGACTGGAAATGGCCGTTTTCATTTATTTTGACAATGCAAGAGATTATGTTTAAAAAATATTTTCCCGCCTACAGGCCGGTGGTGAATATCCTGGAGTAAAATTTCTGCTTAACATACAAAGAACAGAAATATATCGTACAGCACCAAAAATTTCCCTGATACAGGCACATTTTTTATATGTAAATTTCTCGCGAATGCTGTACTTTTGGATCTTTTTACTTTGCAGAAGTGTTCGCATGAAGGGCATAGACTGACTCGTGTAATAGCTTAAGTGATAAAAAGAATTGGTTTCATGCTCCTTTAACAATGCCACCAGTCGTCCTGACTGGACGACATTGTGTGCTTATCGGGCCCAATCGGGCCTGCGGGCCGGCCCAACTTTTTTTGGGCCCGGCCCGGCCCGGCCCCGGGCACTAGAAAGTTGGGCCGGCCGGCCCTACGGGCCGGGCCGATCCGGCCACTTTGCACCTCTGATTGCACGACAAATATCGTGCCTTGCAAAGGTAAACTCGAACGGAGACAGGGAAGAGGGAACATACGATATTATCTAGAGTGAAGCTATTGCTAAAAGTTTTTGCAAGAAGTTCGGCCTTATCAACATCAGAGTAGCAATCGTTGACAGAAGCGCTAGAAAGTGTATTAGCACCACGGGGTCGAGAGGATGTGCTATTTGGAATGTATCGAAAAAACAAGGAATTATTCTGGTAACGAATGATATGTTTTTCTACATTGCGGGCATATTTTCCACTGCTTTATTATATCAGTCACTAATTATTCTAAAATGGGAGTCAGTAGAAACGGAACCACTAGAAAGGAAGATAACATAGATTCTATAGCGTTTCTTCTGCAGACGAAGAATGTGATCCGGAAGGCGATCACCGCTTAAGCTAACTCTCTTATAGGGGACAAAAAGACAATCGGCTGCGTGGAGGGCGGTTACCAGCAGAGAAAACATAGAATCTATATCAGAAGCGGGGGAAAAAGACAATCTTCTTACTAATATACATTAAATGAGCCAATATGTATGTGGACGTTTTTTAAGGCTAGCAGAAACATACTGGAAAAAGTTAGTGAGGGAGGCAAATAAGCGCGATTCAGAGTTCTTTTGAAATTTGACGTGAGACGCTGCAGTTTATTACAACACTTTCGTACTCAATTCTTACAGGAAGACAGTTCAGCTTAGGGAAAAGACGATTTTTATGCAGCAGAAGAGCTAATGTAAGGGTTATTATCGGCGTGCAATTTCAGTTTCTTAGTAGGACTGGTTTCTTGCAGAGGGAGAGGATAACTGCTGTAAAGCGTTCATCAATATCATCAATATCAAAAAAGTTGATTAAACAAGATATATATAGATTTTGTAGATTTAAGGGCTGAGAGCTGGTCAAATTTGCAGCGGCGCTAAAGGGAGAGAACATACAGTGGCAAGGGAGAAGTGAAGAAGAGAGAGAAAGAGACAGACGAGTGATCAGAGCTTCTGAAAGGCGCAGTGACTTCACAGTCCCGTACTACCCGTATGTAGGAGTACTGACAGATTGTGTGAGAGAGAGATCATTTACTAAATATTGTTTTGACCCTCGTTTTGGAGTCGTTTGACGTAGCACATGTATTCGGGGGGGGGGGGGGGTAGGGTGGCGTGGAAGCGGACAAAGACGAGTTGGTAGAGACGTGGAAGCGCTTGGGTAGAGGGGCCATGGCGAGAGCGTGCTAAGCGAGAGACGTGAGAGAAGAGGGAGTAGTCTGGGCAGAGAGGAGTGGACACGACACCTCTCACCGTGAAGGGCGAGACGAGAAGGGAGTAATAATTTATATTATTCTTTATTTATATTTCGCAATGATTACTGCGAAATATGAATAAAGAACTTACAGTGAATAGTTGGCACGATTTAAAATTGGCACGTTTAGCATTCGAGGAGGCAAAGAAGATGCTTGTGAGGGTGAACAACGAGGAGAAGACGCCGCTGGAGTTGGCGGTGGAGAATGGCCATGCCGATGTCATCCGTTTCATTTTAGAGAACATGCCACCCATCGCCCTCTGGAAAAAGTGCGTCATTCTTCCATCTCTCATTTTCTGCTTCCACTTCATAGTGTTTCGTCTTTCGAAATTTTACGCATTCATACATGGGGTGTGTTAAGGTGCATTAAATATCATCCCCCTTTAAAAAATTATTTTTAAACCACATTTGCACATTACAAGTACAATCTTTAAACATAAATCGACATATTATAATTCTAAGAGTGCACTACTTAGAAGCGAGCACCATCTTCTGCACGTCGCCGCGGGGAGAGGATATCTGGAAGTGGTGAAGTGTCTGGTAGAGATAGCCAAAGTGGACGTGGCCACTGACAATGGAACGGACGACGGAATTCTGCCACTTCACGAGGCTGCCAAGCGTAATCACGCAGATGTCATCACATATCTTCTCGACCAAAATGTTCGTTCTCATATCAGTTACAGGTCGAAGATATTAACAAAGGAGTCTAGTAAATCTTCAATAAATATACCCATTTTATTATAAAGGCAGATACATATGTATGTAGATAAGACCTTTTAAGAGAGCCCCGCTGTTAGGATCAATACGAGGAAAAATCTCGATTACTCTTTTTTTATGTACTGCTTTTGAATATGGGTTTTTTTTCTGGCTGCAGACCACAATTTTATTCAAACTTCATCAATTGTTAAACAGAAGAGTCCATTCGATGTAGTTTTTTATGCTCTTCAATTTGGTATATGAGTTGTAGGTAAATGTTAAGTCTAAAGTCCAGGCCAATGTCTGGTGTTAAAATACTCATTCTTTCGACCATTAATTGGTTTTCTTCTCCGATATTCCAAATAATATTTATATTGAGAGAAAGAGCAGCTCAAACTGAGTCGGATAAAGTTTTTTTAATCAAAATCGGAGGATACATGTTTTGGAAATATGCATTTGAATGAGGGTATTGAGGCGATATTGCCGAATATTTTTTATAAAATTTTTGCAAAATGGTCATTTTGAAACATCAAACACCCAATAACGTTTATTATAGAATTATTTCAAGTTATTCTACGAAAGATCACCTAAAATTACTCCAGTAATCAAGAAATTCGATTTTAAGGAGGAGAAGACGTATAAAAAAAATGTACGAAAACTCCTTCGAAGCCAATTATCACTTCGTTTGCGAGCTGTAATTACAAAACGGTCATCACCATTCGAAAGAGCTGAGCTTTCTGCAGAATATAGTTACAGATGAAAGAGCTAGACCATTAGATTTTTAGAAATCTCAAAATCGGAAAAAAAAATCGACGCCAGAATTTGACTAATTTGAGCTATTTATGAAAAATGGTACCAATGGAAATTCATCTCTGACAACAGTGCCATATGGCCTTTTTAGGTCCTTTTGGGCACCATCAATCATACTTTTGGTCGAAGAATGTAATATAATATGAAGAAAATTTTCACTTTTTGTGCACTTTCGTAAAATAACTTGAAATAATTCTATAATAAGCGTTATTGGTGTTCGAAGTTTCAAAATGACCATTTTATAAAAATTTTCTAAAAATTATTCGGCAATATCGCCTCAATAGCCTCATTCAAATGCATATTCCCAAAAAAGTATCCTCCGATTTTGCTTATAAAACTTTATCCGACTCAGTTAGAACTGCTATGTCTCTCACAATCAGCATAAATACTATTTGGAATATCGGAGTAGAAAACCCATTAATTGTCGAAAAAATGCGTATTTTAACACCAGAAATTGGCCTAAAACACAAACAATAAATTTTTGGTCTTTAGACTTAATTTTTAGGTACAACTCATATACTAAATTGAAGAGCATAAAAAACTGCATCGAATGGACTCTTCTCTTTAACAATTGATGAAGTTTGAATAAAATTGTGATTTGCAGCCAAAACGAAATTTCCTCAGAAACCCATATTCAAATGCAGATACCCAAAAAAAGTAATCGAGATTTTTCCTCGTAGAACCATATTAGTATTACCTGCTCTTTTTATCGCATATTCAGTGTTTTGTAAGTAATGGTACGAAAAAAGTTATTGCCTGAAAACCACATTTCAAAAAATTTTATTTTACAAAAGTCATATAAATATTAATTTTTCGAAAATGGTCATCTGGGACTTTTTTGTGTAGTTTTGAACAAGGAATCGAATACTGAAAAGATTTTTGAGAAATATTAAGCATAACGTTTAATATGGTCTTTTGAAATTTTGTAACATTTTTACTTATAACTAAGAGAAAAAATTTTCAGAAACTTGTTGACCACCTAAATATCATTATGAACAATAGATGCATCCCTTATAAAGTTTTCAGAGTAAAAGAAAAATAAAAGTTTCCCGGGCAAGCGTCCATAGAGGCCTCCTTGAGTCTTACAGAGAGGCTCTCTTAAAGGAGGCTTAAACTCGGAAACTCCAACATGAAATGACCGATCTTATAGTACGATACATTTTAGCAACGTGATCCTGGCAATTTGCCAACATCCTTGCTTCGAAACCTTTTCACATAAAAAATGCGTTTTATTGGGCGATTCCAAATTGGCGGTTTGCCTCCGTTTGGTGAATCATGAATATTCCGGTATATATTTTACGGCCACCGACCATATTTCACGGTCGCCGGTCGTGATGTGCTCGAGAAACCTATTTGGACGTAATTTGGTCAGGGGACGAATGTTAAATTTAAAGTTCTGTACAAATCACTAGTATTCCCTCATGATCAGGCGACTCTTTTCAGATGCAAATTACTCCTTTAACTTTTAGCTTAATAAATTGAATTTTTGCTGATGCTTTCGCAAGCTCAATCCGGACACATTCACAAAATCATCCTTATAGCAAAAAAAAATTGAGCTTTCGCCTCCTTTAAGGCAGCATTGCTGGACAGTAAGGACATCTTCGAAAGGACAGCGTTGGTTGTGGCAGCCGGTTCGAATGCCCTGGATGCCATGAAGGTGCTCGTGGAGAAGGGTGCCCGTGTTCACACAGTGAACCACGAGGGCAAGAATGTTCTCCATCTCGCAGCAGAAGTTGACGCCGTCAAAATCATTCATGTATATAAGTGGAGATTCTCTTTATTCTCTACCGAGCAAATATCTCTTTTAAAGATTCGTCCATTTGAATCGTCTGCTCTTTATGGTATCAGTATAGAAAAAAAAGTTGAATGTTTAACTGTTTGCAGAGAATGAGTTAGAGAAGCTGATGGACAGAGAGTATGAGAGAACCGCATATATTGGGAGTGTACGATAGAAAAGATATTAGAAAGAGAATGATCCCTTGTCTAAGTTCGTGATGGAGCATCTTGGGAAGCTGGACGAGATGGGACTTACACGTACTAAGGGCAAGGAGTGGCATGGGAGCAACTCTAATAACAAGCAGCAAACTCTGAACCGGGCCGACATGAATGGACACACTCCCTTGCACATTGCCTGGTCTCAGGGATATCTCAGCAGTGTTAGGGTCAGCCGTTGTCTCTTTCTAGTCACTATTCTGCAGCAGATTACGTATTTTTATTGTTTTAAACAGAAAAAAAGCCAAAGAAATATATTCTAAAGATCTTAAGTAAGATATGAACGCATACATAAGTACATATGTATGTACATATGCTCATTTGAAATAAACTTTTGCAGTCAAAGTCGAAAATTTTCTGCCCTACCAGGACATGCTTATTAAGAGAGGATGTCCATAAGACTCGAGCAGGGCTCTATTATGACCTGCCCTAGGAAAAGTTTAGCGAATTGGTTGATGAAAATTGATTGTCTGATACACTTCATATTTTCATGTTGTTTTCCGCACGAGAACAGGTCCAGTATGCTTATAAATTGCATCTTTCATGTCATTCGATAGCTGATTTAAAGGACCGAAAATTATTTAATGCAGGTTCGAATTGCCGCGTCTGCCCTGTGATTCCTCAGTCTCATTATCGCGTGCTATTTAGCAGGTCGCACAAACCCGCTGCGTGAAAATATCACGAGCGAATGAGAGTGCAAATTGCCGCGGCAATTTGAAATATCACTTACTTTTTCGGTTATCGCCCTCCTTTATCTTGCTTTAATTTTTATCGAGGAAGATTTTTTCAGAATATTTGTTTTTGACCCTAAAATGCGGTCCAAAAGATTTCCGAATTCAGTTTTTAGCCAAATTATGTCTTTTATGCTCATTTCCGCAATATCGCACCTGCATAGGCTTAAATTACATGAAATTTACTATAACATATCACCGAAAAATTATGTGATATTTTAAATTGCCGCGGTCCTTCTCACTCTCATTCGCGCGTGCTATTTTCACGCAGCGGGTTTGTGCGACCTGAGAAATAGCATGCGAGAATGAGATTGAGGAATCACAGGGCAGGCGCGGCAATTCGAACCTGCAATAATATATTTCGGTGGTCGCCCTCCTTTAAGCCCAATGCAGGTGCGATGTTGCGGAAATGAGCATAAAAGACATAATTTGGCTAAAAACTGACTTCGGAAATCTTTATTTTCGGGCCAAAATCAAGTTTTCAGAAAAATTCATCCCAGATGAAAATTAAAGCCCGTTGTATTACCTATCCAATCACACCTCGCTAGTTGTCCAATAATAATTTTTAAGCAACTTATGACTAATGAAATTTATAAGAATACTGTAACGGGTCTCGAACGGAAAATTTTTTTCACCTTTTAAATATGGTTATATTTATTGTGTTTACCACGTCGAGAATTCCTAGGGCAGGCCTTGATCGAAGGATACTAAGATGCTGTCTTAATTGCAGAGAGCTCCTTTTTATTTTTCGCTTATGTTAGGCACTACAAAAATACGGCGCAATCCTGAATCCGATTGACGAATGCAAGAACACTCCCCTTCAGCTGGCGACAATTCATGGTCTCTCGATATTCTTTTCTTTTGCATAAATTTTGTCAACAAAATGAGGTCGGGAAATTCGTTGAAAGGGTTTCTATATCCACAGACCGAGTGGACGTCGTGCGGCAGCTGCTCGAGTGGGACGACAGGCTAGCGCTGGCCAAGGACTGCGACGGCAACACCCCTCTCAACTGCGCCGCTTTGCTTGGTTAGTCGCCCTCTCTCTCTCTCTATTTCTCTTACTTTCTCTCTCTCTCTTACTTTCTCTCTCTTTCGCTTTTTGAAAATACTAAAAAGCAAATCTAAAGGTGATCGTTACTAGAGTTCTGAAAAAAGCAAGTGTTGTATGGTTTGTCTCGAGTATAGAGGCTTTTCCATGCCATCCATAGTGTTGTTTTCACTACTCACAACGAGAGATGGCAAATGTAAATGGACCGGGCACGTCTGGTCCAAGGTCTCGGCCCGCCCGGCCCGGTCTATTTCCGGGCCCTCGAATTTGAAGAATAATAAAGCATATAGATCTGGCTCAGCTATTCGAAAGTAATTCAAAGTCTTTAACGTGTATAACGCAAGGCAATAATAAACAGGATGTATGTATGCATGCAAACCTCTTATAGAAACAAGAGATAATAGACGAATTAGATGTCATTGCTTTCATAGCACAGAGAGGGAGAAAGAAAGAAGGGCGCGAGAACGGAGCTCTGGACACCGCTAATGAACCGAAGTGAGATTGCCGGGACTTTGGATGGGTCAAGAAGAGAAAGCGACGGAGGCTCAAACGCGCCCTAGCTGGGTGAAAAGCTGTTTGAAATAAATGGTTTAATAATCGCAAATTAATACTGCAAATAATAGTAGTATACCGATGGGCATTCCAACAGTATTTCAAAAATTTTCACTCGGATCTAACCATTAAGCAATGTTTCATCAATGACATGCGCATACTTGAGCAGTTACTTGGGCATACCTGACAGGTATCCTGCTTTAAGCTGGCAATGAATTTCCATTAAACGTCGTACTGTTGCACTAAAAATCAGTGTACTGTGGCACTAAAATATAAAATTTATTTACTTTTTCATCGTTCCAAGGAACATCAAAACCTATCTATTTACAGAGGCCCCCGAATAGTCTACCAAATGCGAAAAAAAAATCCCCTCAAATGGGTTGATCACCGAACCGAAATTAAAAATCTTATATTGTCGCGCCATTTTTAATATCTCTTATGTGGCGCTCAGGGAAACGTGAACTTTTGTTTTTTCACACATAATTTCCCTCAAAGTTTATGAAAGTTAATAGAATATCTTTATACTGTCAGATCTTTCTGTCGCTTTGTGGCCTCATCAAGCCAGGAATGAAATTGGAGAAACCTATTAACTATCATTATATAGTGGCAAAACCGTTTTCCTTAACACGTACCCTTGCACAACATTACTTTTTGCACTTGCACGCTGCCGACCAAAGTTGACAGTGGTGTCCAAAGTGTGCACAAATATGTATGTAGCTGGCATCTAATTTCCGCAGCTCAAGTAGACATGTAAATTAGTGCAGTTATTCCCGAAAATTTATAATTATTATTGCAATATGTATCGCAGTAAATGATCGATTTCATTTTCCTTAACCTTCTGCCTCCCACAATCAGGTCGCGTGCATGTATCGCGAACGGGAAGCAGACTGCATTTAACTGCACGTGATTAAATAGCTGTTCGACCAAAAAGTTAACGAGAAGTGTTCTTTAATACAGCTAAACCATTAATTCTATAAAAACTAACAGAAGATCGTAGAAAGATCCCATTCTGTGAGTGATTTCAGACATTGATTTTTTTTCTCGTTCGGTTGTAAATAGATGACATAAATATTCATCATAAAATTTGCATTAACTTTCATAAACTTTGAAGGTTACTCTGTGTAAAAAACCAAAGGTTAACGTTTCTCTAAGCGGCCTGGCTTTTTCTCTCCACCTTGTCTTCCCTCTTATCTGGTCGGCAGTAAAAACTTTGCTTAATGGGTTGCGAGGTCTACTTCCTGCTTTTGTCTCGCTTTAGAAGAGAGAGAGAGCCTAATGCCGTCCCCTCCCCCGCTTCTGAACAGCCCCCCCTCCCCTGAAGTTAATGAAGGAGATACAGAGTAAAAGTAGGCAGCTGCCATGGATAGAAGAGGGAGCCAGGACACAGAGAACGAAAGTGTAGGAAGAGCCAGGATAGAAAAAAGAGTCAGAATGAAATAGAGAGTGAGATAGCGAGAAAACGAGAGAGAAACACGGGAGAGAGACAGAGAGAGAGAGAGAGAGATACGAGAAAGAGAGAGACACAACGAGATAAAGAGAAAGAAAGAAGCGCATTCAAAAAGTGGGACGCCTAGCGTCTGCAACTACAGTGAGTCTGGATGTTTTGGATGCCGCTTTTTGCAGGAGAGCACAGGGCTAAAATCTGGATCACAAATAGACAGATATCAAAACCCCATGTTATTTAGTTTAATGAATAAATAACTAATTTTGCTTTGCCTTTATTGAGATGTGTTCAAACGAAATTAACAATAACATCATGCTCACAGTTAAACTGTTTTGAGGCAATGCTGCAAATGAGTAGTAGCTTGTGAATTTCGTGAATTGCAGGCCATGCCGAAGTGGCTTCTCTTCTTTGCGATAGTGGAGCAGATTTGATGGCAAGGAACGAATTCGGGTTAACGCCCTCGTTACTTGCGTGCAAAATGGGGCATCTCTCCGTTCTGAAGATCCTCATCCAGAAAGCCTTAAACGAGGACGTCGAGGAGGAAGAGTAAAGAAATCAGTTTGAAATGTCACTGCAAGAGTTTAGAGAGGAAAACAACTGTGGGAAATCAAGTATGTAGCTACACACATCACGGATATTACAAAATGAGGCAGAACAAAGCTGACATTATCCTCCTTTCTGATAACATTTTAAGAAAAAAATATATATATAATGCTGCGGGTGTGTGAGGGAGTAAAGAAGCAAAGCATTCCCATGGCTTAATGAGGGCAATAAGAGAGGTTGACAAATGCAAGGAAGAGACTTAAGCCTTCTTACTCTGCAGCCTCCCGATTCTTCTTCGCGTTGCCGCTTCTGGAGGTCACGACGCGATTATTAAGTTCCTTGTCGAAGAGACCGATGTGATAATAGATAAAAGCTACGGTGGACGAACTGCACTCGACGTCGCCATCGAAGGGAAATTCCAGTCAGCACTTTCCTCAATCCATCGTTAACAATGTTTTTACGCTCCAAAACTGATTTGTCAATTATTACAAAAAGATATGAAGATTGTCGGTTGCGAAATAAGCAAACTGAATGCAATTCTTGCATTCAGTTTGCTTATTTCAGATCAGTGGCGCATGAGTTGTTGAAGCACGAGGACTGGAAGGATCTCATGTTCTCCCCCGGATGGACTCCCCTCCTCAATTCTGCAAGGGATACTACGATGAGAAGACTCATCAAAACCCTTCCCGAAATCGCCAAGGAAGTCTTCGACAAATGCTTCACGTATTCAATCACTTATATAATTTATTTCCGTTCTTTCCACATTCGTTTTTGAACTTCCTGACTTTTTTTTTATACTATTAAAGGTGTCGCTTGTAGAAGAACGGTGATACAGAAACTACATATGTACATACATACATACATATGTATGTATTTTGTCAGCCCTTTAAGCCGGCCTCTTTATAAGACTCGAGTGTTGCCCAGGGGATTTTTTTTCTATTTCGTTAAAAAATGGGCTCACCTGTACGCCTCGACTTCCTTTACTAAGTACCTTCTTTTTTTAAAAGAAAACATCCGTTCGCTAAACGGTACAGTACACTTCGATGAACCATAACTCGGCGAAATTTCCTAATTAGATGACAACAAAACTACCGCTCGATGGCACTTTGGACGTATTTTACGTCTGTTATAATTCACATGCAACACCGTAATAAATTGAAATTGAATTGCTGTCATGAGCGCTGCGGTCAAAAGCCCAGAGGTTTGAAGCGAATAGGTTAAATGCGCGGCGCTCGCTCTGCATCAATCCTCTGCGCTTTTGATTTTTGAGAAATGGAAGCATACTATAGTTATCCTTCAAATATGTTTTTTGGAAAAATGTTTTTTGGAAGCTCTCATGATGCTACATTAGTCCTTCAAAGGAAATAAATTTTGTTGTTGTTCCCATCCACCTCATCGTTGATTATCTCAGGCAAGCTCTCATAAGTACTGAACTGAGAAAATTTCAGCCGTAGCAACGATGGCACACCGTACAATGTTTATGACTTCCGGTATCTAGATGATACATGGATGTCCTGTTCAGAGGATGGAAAAAGTAAGGAATTGACTTTCTTAAGAGCCAAAAATGTGTCTATCCTCAGCGCTCATTCACCACGAAAACCCCTACAACGTAATCGGCCACCTTCATCAGCGCACGCGGCCGTACTCGGAGAACACTGAAATGATCTACAACAACCATCCTCTCAGGCTGCTGGTCTCGCGACCTTATTTCTTCTTTTTTTCTTCATCTTCTGCTTCTACTTTTTATCGTTGTTTTTAGTGTAGATGACGTAAGGACTGATGAAGACGCCTTCAAAGTAACTAATTAAGTGATGAAATTGCAGGTTAGGTCACAATCAGACTGCGAATACCTCCTCATTCATCCACTCGTCCGCGGGCTTCTCAATCACAAATGGAACACGCTCGGCAAATATCTCTATTTCATTCGTAAGTTTTTTTTGTTGAGACGAATAATGCGAATTATATAATTAAAACATACTGAGAAAGTTAAGAAGGTCATATATTTCTAGGGTTAACCATGTACTGCCTGTTTCTACTTTTTTTCTCCGCTTATGTCATGACTACGTCTGCTCCCTATAATGCCTTTGAGGGGAAGAATGAAGACGGCGCTTGTGATCGCATCGTTAGTCCTCTCGCTTTTCCTATCATTGATTATCAGCTGACTTAATTTAGGAGCATCAACCATCCTCGGTCTTCCTAATTTGGGGCTGGGGAGCACTCATTCTCATATTTGTTCATCTTCTGAAAGAGGCACGCAATGACATTTTGTTTTATATGTTTAAAGGAGATCTAAGACGAATAAATAGTGTCATGTTTTTCGTCTTATTTGGTCAAGTTGAGCAAGAACCTTCGATTACAAGTATCCCGGAGTCACAAAAATCTCTCTGCCCTCAGGAAATTAACAGCATTCTCTTCATTTAATTCGGGAATATTTTATTTCCCACCATTTTCAAAAAAATTGGCAGAACTACACCGCGGCCGACGGGGCCCTTTCGACTCGCGTACTTTAAATGCATACATTTGGTGTGCGCAACCAATATTGGCCGGTTTTTGATTAACACTAGGTTCAAGTGCCCGTTCTCCAAACATCAAGTTTCTGTGGAGTGAGGCGAGATGCAGTGGCACCAATTCTGTGGATTGCTTACACCGTACTTTTTAGTTATCGGGCAGCTGATCGTTGTAGAAGTTTTTCCCTTATGATCTCCTTTAAATTGAGTGAGACATGGAGATTGTACAGGAAAAATAGGCCTTTAATTGATGCAACTTATAGTTCGGCAAATTATTCACCCGACGCCTCTTGTACTTCTCCATCGAGAATCTCTTGGAATTATTTATCTATGTCTCTGATTTCCTCGTTGTCCTCGACCTGGACGACTGCGCAAAGCGGACTGGCATTCGACAGGTCAGTTGCCTTTTCTGCTACCGTCATCACCGTCTCCCTCATACATAGGGTTGGCAATGGCATCTCGCGGCAGGCTCCGCCTTCTTGCAATGGGTGAACCTGCTGATGATCATTCGTAAGTTGCCTCGCTTCGGTATCTACGTGGTGATGCTAGTAGACATCGTCAAGACGTTCTCTCGCTTCTTCCTTATCTTCGTTCTCTTCGTTTTCGCCTTCTCCATCACTTTCTGCATTATATTCCAAAATCGAGTTAGTTTTAATTGTTCTTATTTCACCATTTGTTTTCCAATATTTGAATTGATTGTCTGAGACTCGCCATTTTGGATAATTCATTAATTTTCAATGGAAAATGGGGAATTCTGACAACTTTTCAGCCCGAGTTCTCGACGTTGTCTTCTTCCATGTTGAAGACGACTATCATGATGATTGGAGAGTTCGAATATACCGGAATCTTCCACGGAGACGCTGACCACCACCAAGAGAGAGTGAGACTTCCCTTCCTTGAACCCATTAAATTAAGTATCCAGCGAATAATTATACAGTAGCGCTAGAGAACCACTTTGAATGCGCGCGCTCAAAAAGTTGCCTGTCGCTCCTTCTAGAGAGCATATGAAATAGGAGGGCGGCTCTGATCTACCGTAGCAAATTCTCTACCCGCCAGTTTTCGCGTTAATATTGCTCAGAATATAATGAGAGAAAATCGCTCAAACTTTCTGTATATATCTTTTTCGCCAAGATGAGCTTATCCATTCAGAAAAAAAGACATGTTAATTATTCCCCGGATACCTCCTTTAAAGATCGTTTGTTTTCATATATATATATATATATATATATATATATATATATATATATATATATATATATATATATATATATATATATATATATATATATGTATATATATATATATATATATGACGCGATTTGCGAGAGTATCCAAATGGCCGGGGACCTATCCAAAATCGACCGGCTTTGATTTTGTTCAAAACTTCCTTATAGGTGTTTTCTGGTATGAGGAATCGATTGGAAGTGGTCTAGTCATCACAAAATGTCTCTTTCGTTCGCTATGACGGCATGAATTATTGAGCTCGCCGCGTCTGGAGGCGAGTTGGATGCACGTCTGAGCTCACTGCGCCGTAGTTTGTTGAGATATAGAAATGAAATTTTGCATCGTAATAGGCAAGATATTGCTCTAAACAACAAAAAAAGTAAAAAAGTGAAAATGTCCAACTTTCAATTTGTTATAGATTTTTATGTTTGAGGGAGCACAGATAACGTATTTCTCATTTTAGTAGAACCGCACCTATACAGTTGTATAGAGCATGAAAAGAGCTTTCCAATGGCCTATTGGGTTTAGGAAGCTTAGGATGCGCTGAAGTTTCCTAGTCGATTATCCCTGAGCGGCAGTCCAAAACACCACATCATAAGCAATTTCGCACGTCCAAAAATACACCACAAGAAAGAGCGTGAAATACAAGCGGAACCCCTTTCAATAATATTTCAAGTCTGCAATGTTTTGTTATAAGCCATAAATATTGGGCCGGTAGTGCCATTTTCATTGCGGCCAATAATCCATATTTTTAGTTTATTCGAATTAGAATATTCCAATAATTTTTTAAGCGCCCTTCCTTCAAGAATTGTTATAAGTGATGCCCTAATCTTTTGATTTATAGCAAAACATCGTAGATTCGGAATTTTATTGATAGTTGTTCAGCTTGTAGCAGATTTCACGTTCTTTCTTGTGGTGTATGTTTCGGCATACGAAATTGATTCTGAAGTAGTTCTTCTAGGCCGCGGACGTGCTGATTTGCACTGCCGCTCCGTGATAATCGATCTGGAAACTTCAGCGCATCCTAAGTTTCCTAAACCCAATAGTCCATTCGAAAGCTCTTTTCATGCTCTATACAGCTGTATAGGTTCGGTTCTACTAAAATGAGAAGTACGTTATCTGTGCTCCCTCAAACATAAATATCTATAACAAATTGAAAGTTGGACATATTCACTTTTTAATTTTTTTGTTGTTTAGAGCAATATCTTGCCTATTACGGTGCAAAATTTCATTTCTATATCTCAACAAACTGTGGCGCAGTGAGCTCAGATGTGCATCCAACTCGCCAACAGACACGGCGAGCTCAATAATTCAAGCCTTCAGAGCAGAAGAGAAAGTCATTTTCGGATGCCTAGACCAAGCCCAATCGATTCCTGATATCAAAAAGTACCTAAAATGAACTTTTGAACAAATTCCAAGCTGCACGATTTTGGCCGGGTCCCCTGGTAGCTTGATTCTTCTTGATTCTCTCGCAAATCGCGTCATATATATGTATATATATGTGAATATATGTAAGCAAATTAAATGACTTAAAGGAGTCATCCAGGGAATAATTATTCTCAATAGGTCTGTTGTACAATCTCACCTGTTTTAGGCCCGAGGGAGCGTGCCAAAATAGGAAGGGACTAAAATCTTCAAAAGCTTGTTCTCTACCAGTGTGATTTTAAATGCTTATAATTCTGAAACGATAAGATAAAAACGTTCAAACTTTCTCGATCTATGTACGAGAATAACTGATTTTAAAAAAAACGACACATTAATTATTCTCCGGATACCTTCTTTAATGTGATGAAGCTATTCTTAACAAGATGTACACGAATGACAATTTCGCTCGGCTGCTCTTTTTCGCCTTCGCCATTGTCATGACCATTCTTCTCATGAATCTGCTGGTTGGTCATTTGTTCTCTTTTTTCTCTTCTCCAATTCTTTTTATTTTTCTTCATATTTCGCTTATCTTGCTTATTCTCTCTGTCTCTTGCTTTCGCTCACTCTCACTCTCTTCTCCCTTTCTCTCGTTGCTCTCTCTCTCTCTCTCTCTCTCTCTCTCTCTCTCTCTCTCTCTTAACCCAAAGTACATATACTCACAATTATGTAGGTGCTATGGCAATTAAAAGGGCACCGCTCAAATCGTTCTCAACTAATTTATGTTTTTCCTCATTTGCGTGTTTTTTTAGTTATCTCACTTCTCAGACTTTCTCACCTATCCTTTCCTTTCTCCCTCTCTCACAATCAGTATTAAATGAGGCGAAAACTCGAAGTTTTCGCTGTAAGGATGATTCTGCATACAAACATATGACGCGATTTGCGAGAGAATCAAAATGAATCAAAGAGGCCGCGGACATAGCCAAAATCGACCAGCTTGGATTTTGTTCAAAAGTTCCTTATAGGTACTTTCTGATACGAGGAATCGATTGGAAGTGGTATAAGTACCGGAAAATGCTGTTTTCGTTAGCTATGAAGGCTTAAAATATGGGGCTCGCCGCGCGGGGGGGGCGAGTTGGATACACGTCTGAGGTCATTGCGACGCACATTGTTAAGATATTGAAATGAAAATTAGCAATGTCATAGCCAAGACATTGCTCTAAACCATGAAAAAAGAAAAACTTGAAAATGTTCAACTCTCCATCTTTTATAGTCTTTTAAGTTTGAAGGAGCGCAAACAAAGTGTTTCTCATTTTACCTGAACCAAACCTATACAGCTGTATAGAGCGTGAAAAGAGCTTTCGAATGCACTATTGGGTTTGGAAAACTTAGGAGGCGCTGAAGTTTCCTAATCGATTATTCCGGCGCGGCAGTAGAAATCAGTACATCTTTTTCATTTTCGCATGTCCAAACAGACACCATATGAAAGAGAGTGAAATTTGCTACAAGCTGAACCCCTTCCAATGAACTTTCAAGTTTACATTATTTTGTTATAAGCTTTAAAAGTAGGGCCGGGAGTGCTAGTTACATAGCGCCCAATAATCCATTTTCTTAGTTTATTCGAATTAGAATATTCCAATTATTTTTTAAGCAGCCATCCTTGAAGAATTATTAAATGTAGATGCCATAATCTTTTGATCTTTAACAAAACATCGTAGATTCGGAATTTTATTGAAAGTGGTTCAAATTGTAGCAAATTTAACGCTCGTTCTTGTGGTGTATGTTTCGACATACGAAAATGATTCTGAAGTAGTTCTTCTATGGCGCGGACGCGCTGATTTGTACTGCCGCAAGGTGATAATCGACTAGGAAACTTCATCGCATCCTAAGTTTCCCAAACCCAATAGTCCATTCGAAAGCTCTTTTCTTGCTCTACACACCTGTAGATTCTGGTAAAATGAGAAACGCGTTGTCTGAGCTCCCTCAAACTTTTCATTATATAAAGCAATCAACGTTGGACATTTCGGATTTTTCTTTTTTCTTTGTTTAGCGTAATATCTTGGCTATTATAATGCAAATTTTCATTGCTATATCTCAACAAAGTGCGTCGCAATGACCTCAGACGTGCATCCAACTCGACTCCTAGCGCGGCGAGCCTAACAATTGAAGCCCTCACAGCACATGAACAAGGCATTTTCCAACTCCCAGACCAGTTCCAATCGATTCCTCTTATAAGAAAGTACCTATAACGAACTTTTGAACAAAATCCAAGCTGGTCGATTTTGGCTATGTCCGCGGCCTTTTTGATTCTCTCGCAAATCGCGTCATATGTACATATATGTGTACGGAGAGCAGATTGTGCGGGTGGATAGCCAAGTCCAGAACTGATAAAGGTGTATAAACAGAGAGAGAGTCGACCGAAGTGTTGTCAGCTCGCCTATTGGAGCATTATGGAATGGCGAGACTCACGTAGACTATACAATAGCATGAATCCAAACATCCTACACGATCCATGATAAGACTGACTACGAAATGACAGAGAAGAGTCTCCTTGAGAGAGATTACAACAATACAACAAACTATAATGTGCAATTGCTTAATCGTAAGCCTATCTCTACAGCACTTCTTAACTAAAAGTTAAAGGGGCAATATGCATCTGAATTCCGTTATAAAGGAATATTAGTGCATTTAACATAAGTCAATAATTAATTATGTGAAAGATTTTGTCCGAGCATAAAGTTATGCGAAACAATGAAATATGGTTGTCCGCATATATTATTTGCGATTCTTCAAAGCAAACATTTAATGCACGAGAATATGTAGTTCTGGAAAAAAGGACCTTGCAAGGAACTCGCTGCTCTAACCTATCTGATCGGTCATTTCGAGTTAGGAGTTAGACTTTAAAGCTCATTTAAGCAAAGTACTCATTACTTTCCCCTTCAGATCGGTCTGGCAGTAGATGATATCAAATCCGTTCAAGAGAAGGCTGAAATCAAACTGCTCGCCATGCAGGTTGCAATTCAATTTTTCCTGTTCAGGCAAGGGTGATAAATAATAAAAATTAAAGTTGACAGACTATTTTAAAGAAAACTTTTCAGGAAACATTTCATTGTTATAAATTTTTAAAGAAAGATAAATCATGAAATTCATTTCGCGTGAATGTTTTTATCCCCAAGAAATTTTCCAATGTATGTATGTTTGTGGTTGAAATAATTGCTAGTTTTGCAGGTTGACCTGGTGCTTGAGATCGACTCGATGACGCCAATATGGATGTTAAAAAAAATGGTGAAAGGTGGAGTGGTTCACTATCGGAATCAAAGTAGCTGGTGGAAGCGCCTCCAAGACAGACTCTTATTCGACGAGACTCAGGAAATCGTTGAAGAGACCACCGTCCTCACCACAGATGTCAACTTATTCACTATTCTCAACAATTTTTCATTTCTAACAGCCGAAAAGAATGAAGTAGAATGTCAACAAGATACCATTTAATAATCATAACCTAAAACATATTGCAATATTACTATTCTTAAATTTGTGTAATTAAAATTTGTATGCACTTAAATAACTTTCTTAATTTTAGCCTGCTGTTGTGGAGAGCGAGCGGAGATTCACGCAACAGCAGACCGCACTAGACACTGTGAAGTCCAATGTCAATCTGGTGCACAAGAAGCTACTACAAATAGACAACAAACAAGAGCGAATGGAAGAGAAGCAGCAGCAGATTTCAGACAAGCTGCTGCAGATGACAGACATCTTGGAAACCATTCTCAAAGCTGTCCAGAAAGAAGAAAGCGAGCCTCCGGTGGCGTACTCTTCTCGAACTTAAAACTTTCCTGTAAAGGGAAGGTAGCATGTTTTTGTCTATATTTTAGACTCTCTCACTCATTTGCAACATGCGAGCAAGCGGAGATGAACAGTGTGCCGCTTTCCTGGAACGAATGGGAAACGGCAACGACGGAGCTGAAGGAAAACTGAGAGTCTCCATTGGCACGCCTGCACTTTCCCATATTCCGTGCACGGCTGAGGAGGTCATCGATTTCATCTACGATGGAGATCAGGTGACGAAGGAAGACAAATTTAAGAAGAGTTGCTCCTTAGCAATCCTCAACGAGCAAACTCGAATCATCAATGACTTAGTATGTTTTCAATACACATTTAAAATTGCATAACAAGTATATATGTATGTAAGTGTATAAATTCTCTTTGAAGTTTAACCTTATATTACCCTACTTATTTTTTAAATAAAATTTTTTCGTTCCCTCCATGGTATGTATGTACATATACATATATGTATGTATATATATACATACATATATCTATATGTATAAATATATATATATACATATATATATATATATATATATATATATATATATATATATAATATGAACAAAAATTTTATTTTTATTTTTGAGATATTGTCTTTAAATATTTTTTTATTTGACTTCTTTACGTGATTTGAGATGCAGCCAATCCCGATCTTTCCCCGTGCCAAACGAATTTTGGTTTAGCTACCTGCACCAGAGGAGATGGAAGCGACCGATGTTCAGCGGATTCCAGTCAGTGAGCAGCGAAGTTCAACACCAAAGAACACAGGTATGTATTTCCTAATACCTTATACAGTATAAAACATATTATTCCACAGATGCGTTACATCAATATATTCTTAGTAATTGTAGACTAAAAATTTACCGTGATAAGATATATACTTCATTTTTTTTATCTTGCAGCTAGACAGCCTCCCTCATCGTCATGCTCGAGTAAGCGAATGCCCTCTGTTCATCCAATTCAGTTGTCAAGAGTGCCAATCATTACAAGACTTCCCCCAAGCATCACAAGCTTATTGGTCAGCGACCCTGACTACGAGAATGCCAAGCATCTGCGGTTGCCGAATGGAGGGACTAACTGTTTCATTCACGCGTCACTCCAGTGCCTCCGTCGTCTTTACGACATCGCTCCGGAGTTGACCAGTGGAACAATAGCAAAAGCAATTCGACCGTTCCTGGAAGGCGTTGGAGTCAAACAGACATGTTCTCTTCGCAATGATCTCGGCATACTTATTCGAGACTATGAGACAAACGAAGGAAGAGAGGAGAGAGAAGAGATGGAAGCAGCTGCTGCCGCGAAGAAAGCTACTCTTGCACCACAACTTCAAGCCGACTCCTCCCTTCCCGCCGTCTCAGCCGTCGCAACACGTTCCGGACCGGGCCCCAACTTGCAGCAGCACGACATCGACGAATTCATCACGCGTTTCATCGATCGCTTCGCACCAGAGTCTGTCGCTAACTTCTTCTACTTAACCGAGATTACCTATCTCATTTGCCTCGTTTGCGAAACAAAGATCAACGTCAGTACATATTTGTCAAATCAAACTTAAATTTCCGTTGTTTTAAAATATTTTAAATCTTATTTTTTCAATATTTTAAAAATTAAAGCCCAAATCTATTCATATCACTGAACAACCCTAAAAATGTTCAGCATGATCCTGTTCACGTGCTCACTTATACGGGCTGCAAGGGCGAAGTGATCGACATAGAAGGTTCCTTTGCTCCCGTGCGGGAAGTGGTTAAGCGAGTGTGTGAAAAGCCAAGATGCAAAGCAAGGAACATCAATCTGTCCGAGAAGGTTTCCATAACCAAAGCTGAAAATAACCGCTATTTGTGGGTGCGCATCGAAAACTTCGACCCACACGACGAAAGAAAACTTCATCCGCGATTCAAGAATCGAGAGGAAATCGACAACCTGAACGTCTGTGGTAAGTAAATTTTTTAAAGTTTTTCAAGGACCCTAAAAACTACCATAATATTCAATCAAAGAATATGCATGAGAAGAGAAACAGCTCGTATAATGCAGATTTTCCATATACAGGTTCTTTAAATTAGGCTACTTTATTGCTTGGGAATTTTATAATAAATATTTAGGAAGCCGATGGAAGATGGTGGCAGCCACTTTTCATCTGTACGGCTTGAATCCTAGCGACAGCGGTCATTTCGTTGCCTTCACAAGGGACGACAACAATGTCTGGTGGGAACACAACGACGACAAAGCTGCAATTCGACATGACAATTTCCCACACAACATGGATGGTCTTTCAGATATATTCTTCGAAAGAATTCAGTAGCCTCTCTTTTTTATCAGATTTCGGCGAATTTCTAACTACCTGTTCACAATTCCAGTAACCATTTTATTACTTTCATTGACGTTTTCTCAATATTCGCATCTGTCCGTTCTATGTTTCTCACTTCTTCACTGCCTCCTTTCTCTCTCGTTCTCTTTCTCTCTTCTTTTATCACCAGTTGTCACAAAGTTGCTTCACTTTCAAATCTTTTGCATTCGCTTACTCGATTATTTGCTCATTTTGTTCTGATGTGAAATTCCATTAGTTCATTTTTACTTTCTTGTTTTTTTTAAAAATCAAATCTCTGATATTGTCCATAATCTATAGAAACAGAAGGGAATTGTGCAGAAGATGAAGCTGGCTGCCACGTCAAATTTGTTGATCATAAAACATAACGACGATTGTTGTGGAGGGGAGACAGTGAATAGTTAACGACTTTAAAGCTCCTGTAAGCAAGGTAGTCGTTTCTTTCCCCATATCGGTCTGGCTGTAGCTTACATCAAATCCGTTCAGGAGAAGGCTGTCATTAAAAGGCTCGCCATGCAGGTTACAATTCAATTCGCCGTGATCTGGTTAGGGTGATAAATAATAAAAATTAAAGTTAATACAACATGTAAGAGAAAAGTTTTAGTTTATGACAAAATTTTCTTGTCGGAACCAATCATGAAAATTATATCATGCGTAATTTCTAGCTTTACTGGTTTACCTGGTGCTTTCGGCCTGGATATTAATAAATTTAAATAGGTCACGGATCTAAATAGGGCGGTGATAACTTGGCAGAATTCGGGGTAGAATATACTCTTGGTCGGGGCTCCCTCCAGAAATGGCAGTCAAACACAACACTGGCTATAGGCAATTATCATCTGAAAGACATCGATGACATTAATTTCATCCCTTGCCCTCTTTCTCTGTTCCACGAATACTTTTATCCACAAGATATTTTTCGTGAATGTGTTTAGTTTAAACAATTTCTAGTTTACAGGTTGACCTGGTGATAGAGATCGAATCTATGACACCATCATGGCTGTTGAAAAAAATGGTAAAGGGTGGAGTAATTCACTATCGGAACCGAAGTGGCTGGTGGAAGCGCCTCCAAGACAGACTCTTATTTGACGAGACACAGGAAATCGTTGAAGAGACCATCGTCTTCACCAGAGATGTCAACTTACAAGACAATTAAACACTTATCAATTTCTCATGCTGAACGAAAAGATTGTCGGAGTATGTCAACAAGATATCATTAAAAAATTCTCAACCTAAAAAGATTGCAATATTTTTATTCAATAATAAAAAAAATATTGTATGCACTTGGATTACTTACAATATTATAGCCGGCAGTCTTGGAGAGCCAGCGGAGAATCGGTCAGAAGCAGAACGCACACGACACTCTGAAGTTCAATGTTGATCTGCTGCACAAAAAACAGCTGCAAGTTGCGGACAAGCAGCAGCAGATGGAAGACAAGCAGCTGCAGAGTGCAGACAGGCTGCAGCAGATGACAGACAAACAACAACAGGTGGAAGACCAACTGCAGCAGATGGCAGAGAAGCAACAGCAGATGGCAGAAGTCTTGGACACCATTCTCAAGGCCGTCCAGAAAGACCCTTCTCGCACAAAAACTTTGCTGTGAAGTAAGAGAGAGAGAGAGAGAGAGAGAGAGAGAGAGAGACAGAATGCTGGCTGTTTAGGTTGACTTTTACGTAAGGACAGTAAAAAATCACTTTAATCTTGTGATGAAGAGCCTTATTATATTATTTTAAGGATGAATTTTGTTTGAGTATACAATACGGCAGCCTTAGACATTAAAGAAAGTATCCCGCGAAAATAATTCTACAGTTGCGCACGAGATCTAGTTTGAATTCACGCCGGATACCTCCTTTAATTAGAGTATGCTAGGTTGTCCTGTGAACTAGTAAAATCATCAAATTTACGTTATGAGACCAATAGGTTTTCCATTCTTGAAAATATTGTTTTATAACTTTAACTTCGACGTGATATTTTTTAGAAGATTTTGCAACTCTTCATCCAATTTACAGGCTAAATGAAGGAATTGATCAAAAGTTTTATGGTGATCGAAAACATTTTCGTAATGACGCTATATTGGTAGAACATGTACTGCAAACATTTATGGTATGATTAAAGATGACTGCTAGTTTGGTGTCATTACTTTCTTCTTTATTCTTCCTTATCACCGACCCTCATAACTGACCATGGCTGGAAATGGAATGGTCGTTAAGGCTGCTATCACAGTACAATAGGCCAGCTTCTACGCTGTCTGTCGAAAGAGAATGCAGAGCGGAAGGAGAACATGAACCTGAAGAGGGCGATATTAGATACAAGTTCGCTATGAGGATTCTGACTCACAGCGATTAATGCTGGGATCCCGGCCCCCGGGAGCCCGCAACGGATCAGGCCCCGTCAAAAAAGCTGAAAATAACCTAATAAATTTGTTTCGAATTTGTTATAAATGCGATAGCAATACATCCGCAACGCATGCAAGATAAAGCGTGGCATATTTCGTCATGAGTTGGCTTATCAGTAGTTCAGCTGGGCCGCAGTTCATTCAATTGTCAAAGGCCCCATGAGTAGGCCTCGGCCCCGGTGCCCGAGGCCACTCTCATCTCCATGTGATATCCCGTAACACTTTTTTTGGGACCGCGTTGCAATTCCTCTGCATTTTAGGCCAAGCCGTCCTCATATGCAACGCAGAGAAGAATTGAACAACTCGGGGGGCACTGCGTTTTGTCCCCAGTAGTTTGGGTAGCATATGATGTTTTACTAATCTACAGAAGTATCCTTGGATTTTAATAATCTACGGGCATAGCCCGTGAATTAAAATTTTGACTTCAACGTTTCCCCTCGTTGCGGTCGAGTGTTCTTTAGGACGCGTCTGTCCCAAAATTTAAACCGCATCTAAAAAATATTTCTAATTCTCGGCCAATCGATAACAGAAGCACACTGATGGAAGGAAACGAAAAAAAAGATGAAGAGAGGAAGGCGATTAAAAGCAGTGACTCCTCCGTTGAACTCGAACTGCAATTGTTTTTTAAATCATACAACATTGCAGTGCGAGCTCGCGCTCTCTTGGTGGGCAGGGAAAGCGGTTCTTGTTGTAGGACCTCCAGACAGTAGCCGTGCGACTTTATTTATAGGAATTCATTTCTCTCCGACCACAATTGGCGTACTACTTCTTAATGAGTACGCCAATTGTGGTCGGGGGTAAAGTCCATGTACATATCTGTGTGACAAAGTGTGTGCGACGGATAGGAATACAACTTGCGTACAACAATCTTTTCTCTATTCCCACATACATATATATATCTCTGGAATACGTAATTGTATGTTTGCTTGGAGAGAGAGAGTAAGAATAAGAGAAGAATCTTATGTTGGGATATGTGGCGTTTTCCAAACCCGCTTTGTAATGCTCAAGTCTATGAATGATTTTCTACAGGTTGATAAAGTTTTTCATTTGTACATATTTCATCCTACTATCAGATTTCCTATGAATTTCAGCTCAGAGTTTTCACTTTTTTTCTACATTACAGATTTCGAAAATCGCAGTAAATGCGTGTCAAAGGCCTTTCTGTTTGGGCCCTTCTCAGAGTGAACGAAGTGTAGAAAGTAATTTCATTAATCTCTCCATCACTCGCTTTTTATTCACATTCTATGCGATAAAGAAGATAACATGATTGTCGCTCGAGGAAGAGAACAAAACATTTTTATACTTATTTTATTTATAATAAAACTTGATATTTCACATTGAACTTTTTAATTTCCATATTCAATTATATTAAAACATTTTGGAAACGAGAAGATAATGTGAGAATGGAACTGCCCATTCTCATCCACTTCGTCAGATCAACAATCCAGCGTCCGGTTGGCTTCGCTTTCTCTCGAGAGAAACATGAATAATCGCCACGCATCAAGTTAGAAAAAAATATTGTTTTGGAATTCATCTACAATGTTGCCAGAATTCACTTGAGTTAATTATAACACATGAAAGAGTAGCAAATGTACAAAATCTTCCTTTATACGTGGCATTCGATGGCGAGACGAAGGAGAGAGACGAAGCGGGAAGGCACATCATCAACAGCCCGCATGACGAAATGCGCAGTGACCTCCTGATCGAGCTTCGCGAAGTGCTGGAGAACACGGCAAGTCTCCTCGACTGTTGCCTTTTCCAATAGGGAACTCCATTCATTGCGCACACTCGCCGAGACCAAGCGAGAATTTTTCATAATTTTTTTTTATTTTCAGAGCGCCCGAGGTTCTCCTTAATCTCCTGAGGCGTCGCGAACACTTGACGGATGCCTGTTCGTTGCTTACTCGCATTATCGTTGTCCTTTTCGTCTGAAAGAGTGCCTTAAATTTTATTTTGCCCAGTGATCGACACTGCCTTCAACAGCGAGTATGAAGAAGTTGGTGCAGAGCCAATCGAGAGTGGTCGCGTGAGATCCTTCTCACTATCTTCCATGAACAATGATGCTCCTTTGCACGCGGTTGGTCGACTGCCCCCTCCCCTTTCAAATAGTCCCACATTACCCGTCCTAATCATTTGCGAAATATTTTTACAGAAGTTACATAATTTAATTATTTGTGGTTTAATTATTATCGGCAAAACTTTTTTTTATTGAAATGGCTTGAGATTGAATGTTTTAGCTGGATGTCCATTTTCGCGAAGATGCGGAAAGTGGGGTTAGTCGAAAGTCTCATTTTGTTCATCGAGCTAATGCGCAAGAACGGCAAGTATTTTAGCGGCACGACTGGTCGCGAGGCAGAATCAGAACTTCCGAGGCTTGATTTATCCTCTTCAATATAATACTGAAATTGAGCCGAACGCGGATTTTAGGCAGTCTCTGTCCTAACGCAACAAGAAAGACAAATGTTTAGTCGATCGAGAGCATGCTGAGCGGGAGAACGGAGTATGTGACTGCAGCTCCACGTGCCCATGACCTCGCCCTCGAGGCATCTCGGGAGGCGCCCGAGACAGCAGTGGAAAGACTGCGCAGGATCTTGCCAAATGTGGTTGGCAGACTGCCAAAAGTTCATCAAGTCATTTTATGTCATTCACTTTTTCAGAACGAAGGCGCGCTGGAAGATCTCCAAATGTTCATCGTCACCGCTGGACGAACGGAAAATGTTCCTCGGATCCGATCTATCGGTCGGTCTTTTGCAACGAATCATTAAAAAAAGCTGTCGCCGAGAGCTTAAAGATTAAAAATTGTTTTGTGGTATTTACGGCTGTAAGTTCCAAGTACAGAATTGATTTATTTCTTTAATGAGACTTAGGTTGTCCTCATTGAATCATTCACTTGTAGAAATCATCCGCGTCTTTGATGAGCATAGGCTTGAGCTCGCAGAGCAGAAGGCAGGTAAGTGATGGTTTGTTGTCGTTAAGTTTAAAATTCACAAATATGTCGGTCTGACTGCACTTGCAGTTGCTTCTGGGGAGCGCGTCGCGCAGGGCATCTACGGTGGCTGCCTGCTCTGCTGCCGTGTCGAGCCTCTCGGTCCAGTTGGCTGTCGCACCTGCCGGCAGATGATCGGCTGCATGAAGTCAGTCTTAACCCTGGGAAGTCGAAGACTCTCACTGGCACAGAATGCGTAGTCCATTTGTATTGCGTGCTACAAATGTCATTTTCCGTTTCCTGTTTCTTGAACTGTAACCCTGGATGGATATGTACTCAAACTCGCAATATTCAGATGTGCTATGAAGTGGCAGCTGTACGCTGCCTCTCCTTCCAGCTGTCTCTGTCCTCTCTGCAGGCATGTCCATATCGATAACAACTATTGTCTATCGCAAAAAAATATTTCAATCTCTATTTTCGTTTATACTACGAAATTTATTTAACCCATCAAATAATTTTTTCTGACGTTCAGGTGTACTTGGACTTGGGTAAACAGCCTCGTGGCCATGACCGACCTTCAGGCTGAATAAAAAAGTTGTGACTACGCCAGCTTCCCATCCATCCGAGACCACATTCCCTCTTTCATTCCTCACCGTGGACGGTAGACTTTTCCTGCTTCTCTCATTCTTATGAATGAGTGAAGTGACTTAGCGCCATCGTTTGCCTTATTTTTGTGACCTCCAGCCTTTTAAACGATAAATGAGGTCCCTTTTGGTATTTTGTTTTACATTGTGTGGTACAGTTGTGAGTGAAATTATGGTTGTTTCATTGCGAAAGTTGAACATTTAAAATGCTCATGTATTGAATTGTATTGTACAATGTAATGATCTGTTGTAAAAAGTAAATAAGACACTTTTACTTTTTAAGTGACGTGCGAGAGGGATAGGAAGAATGGGTTGAGCCTGAAGTCACAATAAGCAATGATTTGTTTTTCTTTGCCAATGAACTCCCAACCATTACTGCAAAAGATGCACATTATTATTTTTGTTTGTTTTTCTTTTGAATCTTATGTCCCCTGTTTCATTCAAAAGGTAAATCTAAATAGTAATTGAGATTAGTAAAAAAACATTTCCAGAAAAAGTTCATCTAGAAAAAAGAAGAAAAGCGGAAAAATTCAAAATAGATATTCAAACCATTTAATTAATTTTATCGTACAAAATATTAGAAGTATCAGCGTAAATTATGGATTAAAATATTTCAAGAATGATAATCGGCTCATCATTTCCGCCTCCCGCCTCTGAAGTAATTCATGTGCATCGAGGGAGAAGTTATGTGCAGTAAGGTCTAAAACTATCCTCCTCAATTCACCGTGTCCCGCTAAGTTTAATTAGCTACTTAGGGGTAATTAGAGAACTTAAAGGTGAACGAAAACCAATTTTTTCATGACTTAAGGGTATTACACTAGTCAGTCAATGTTTTTCATTCGAATACTTCAGCAAAATAAAATAATTCAAAATTACAGCAATCGCAAGAAAGTTGCATACAAGAATGTGATTTTTTTATCTTGTATTGCTAGGTTGAATTAAATGAGAATAGCCATTTCCAGTTCCTTTTCTTTCTGTTCGTTTGCCATGCTGCTAAAATTTCAGAGGAAATATTTCACCTTTTCGAATGCTTTTAGGACTCCGTGTGCATTGTTTTTTCAGTATAGATATTATAATAAAAGCGAATTGAACCACAGTATTTCTACAGTTTATTTCGGTTTTTTTCCCGTTTTGGAATTTTGCGTGTTCACGCTCATTTAAATGAGGTCTCCTACGAATAAATAGTGTCTTGTTTTTCGCTTTATTTGGTCAGGTTGAGCTAGAAACTTCGCTTGCAATTGTCCCGAAGTCACCAAAATCCCTCTGCCCTGCAGCTTTGAATTCCCGCCATGGTTCAGAACATAACATTCCAGTCATAAGAAGAGATCGTATAAGACGTTTGTTCAAAATGGACTTTCCGTAGCTTGGAATAACCACACCAGAAAGGGCAGGGTTCAAATATCGAATTTAACAGAGCAGTGAGCGAACGAAGGGATGGATGGCATTGTTTAGCAATCAGAGACAGAACATAGGTTACTAGAAACACGATCAAGGATGAGATCATTACGAGCAGGAAAACTTTTTTATTCTTTTTATTCGATACATTAATGATAATGTGACTTGAAGATTTGTTCTCGACTAACGAGATAAAAAAAAATTCATTGAAGAGAGATATTGAAAAGATCCGAGAGAACTTGTTTCATATCTACTTATGACAGCATGTTTGAAACCATTGAGTACTGGCTGCCCTGGGAATTGGTTTTGTTTATTAAAATTATCTCACTTATACAACTCGATGTCCTCTACAAAATTGCGTTCATTAAAATTTTATTCAAAAATATTTCGTTCAAGAATTACTACAATACTCTTCAAAATACGATGAATTATAATTCGGATACATTTACTTAAAAACAAAATACCGTTCAATTGCTCGGTTAACGTACTCAATAATTATCCTGGGTATAAATTCTTAAAATTGAATTTGTGGCAGAAAACCGGGATCTGAACATTTTAGTGACCACTATTTGGCAACTTTTAGTTTATTTTTGAAAAGTGTTTCCTGCAATTTTTTATATGTTTTAGCCAATGAAATTTGCAACAAATTTTAGTCTAATTCTATAAAATCCTGATAGGCACACCATGCGAAAATTTTCGAGGAAGACACTTGATTAGGGGTAAGTTTGGAGGAATTTCTGGATGCTAATGCTTTAGGCCTCTGACCTCGATATCTTTATATGGATTGGATCTATGCTCTTGTAACTTAGCATATACCGCTGAGAAGACAAGTGATACGGCTCCAGCGGCTCCGAACGGCTGAGCCATGTGAGTAAAGCTAAACTTAAAATCGAAAAAAAATAGCCGTGGGATATTGTAAGCATTTTTGGAATCAGCACGCTCTCTTGTATCAGTAGAAGTCAAAAAGTCCTGTAAAACAGCATAGTTGTGGAGTTATCGCTATTTGAAGAAATCGAGTTTTACCTTCGCGCGGCTCTTAGTGAGTCCAGCAGCTCGGAGCCGCTCGAGACGTTACGAGCGTTATGGTCAGAATTTTTTGGGAAATTTAAATATATGAATACTGCCGCCCGCCACTGTAGGTGAGATAATTTTGATAAACGAAATCTAAAATAAAATTCCACTGAGCAACACTTAATATATATTGATAATTACAGATATATAGCAGTGCTCGAGTCTATCTTAAATAGAGTGAGATTGTGAAGCAGAATCAAAGAGCGAATGAAATAAAGATATGTAGTTTGTACAGGAAAAAAAACCTTTGGTAGATGAAATTTATAGTATGGCCAATTCCGGATGCGCCGCCTCTCGTACTTCACCATCGAGAATCTCGTAGAAATATTTATCTATATCTCTGCGATCTTCGTCACCCTCAACTTGATGGATGACTGCGCAACACGGACTGGGATACGTCAGGTCAGCTGCCCTCTCTGCTATCGTCATCACCCTTTCCTTCAAAGAGTTGGCAATGGAATCTCGCGGCGCTCTCCGCCTTCCTACAGTGGATGAACCTGATAATATTCGTGAGGAAGCTGCCTCGCTTCGGAATTTACGTGATGATGCTCGTCAACATCGTCAAGACTTTTTTTTAGCTGCTTCTTCATCTTCGCTCTCTTTGTCTTCGCCTTCTCCATCACTTTCTGCATTATATTCCAGAATAGAGTTAGTATTAATTATTTTTATCTTGCGCCATTTGTTACCCCAAATCTGTATTGAATCAAAATGATTCTCTGAGACTCGCCATCCTTGATAACTATCGATTTTCAATGGTAGATGAGGAATCCCGCCAACTTTCCAGCCAGAGTTCTCGACGTTATATTCTTCGGTGCAGAAGACGATTGTCATGATGATCGGAGAGTTCGAATTCACTGGAATCTTCCACGGAAACGCGGACAACCACCAAGAGAGAGTAAGACTCCACATTCTTGCAAACCATTAAAGATCTTTTCATTTTATATATGTATGCAAATATATTTACTTAATGTGACGAAGATTCTCTTAACCAGACTTACATGAATGACATCGCCCGTCCGCTTTTTCTCATCTTCACCATTCTCATGACCATTCTTCTTATGAATATGTTGGTTAGTCATTCGTTTTCTTCTTCTTCTTTTCTTCCCTCATTGTTTTTGTTTTTCGTCATCTTTCGACCTACATACATATCTTGTTCATTCTTCCTATCATATTCTCTCACTCTGCTCTCCTTCTTTCTTTGCTTTCTCACTTTCTTAATCCAGAATCTCCCAATTACATATATTAGCCATATGCTTAAACACTTGCTCAAACCTACTATCATATCGGCCAATTCGTGTTGGGAGTTTGCGGCTTTAAAGCTCCTCTAAGCAATTTACTTAATACTTTCCGCTTCAGACCGGTCTGGCTGTAGATGACATCAAATCCATTCAGGAGCAGTCAGAAATTAAACGGCTCGCAATGCAGGTTGAATTCAATTTGTCGTGTTCTAGTCAAGGGATAAATAATAACGATTAATGTCAGAACAAAATTTAAAAGAATATTTTTAGGGAAAGATTTTATTGTCGGAATAAATCATGAAAATATATCATGCATGAATGCCATCATCCACAGAATATTTTTTTCATTATTTTCTCGTTTTATAGGTTGACCTGGTCCTGAATATCGAATCGATGGTGCAATTAGCATTTCTGAAAAGGATTTCAAAGGGTCGAGGCTGACTATAAGAATCGAAGTGGCTGGTGGAGTCGCCTCCGTGAAAGAATTGGATTTGACGAGACAACCGAAGAAAAGACCACCGTCCTCATCAGAGATGTTAGCTAATATTACATTCAAACAATTCTCACTGCACTACAGCAACGATTTTTCATGCTTTACAGCCGAAAAGAACACCGGAGAATATCAACAAGATACCATTTATGGATCTACATATAGGTTATTATTAATTATAAAATATTGATAATTAAACATGATAGTATGCACTTGGATTACTTAATTCTAGCCTGCCGTGATGGAGAGCGAGCGGAGAGCCGCGGAGCAGCAGACCGCACTTGACACTCTGCAGTCCAATGTCGATCTGCTGAAGAAGAACGAGCTAAAGATGGCAGACAAACAGCAGAAGATGGAAAAAAGCTGCTGCATATAGCAGACACCTTGGACACCATTCCCAAAGCTGTCCAGAAATTAGAGAGGGAGCCATCGGGAGCACTCTCTGCAAACTCTTCCCGTAGTTAAAACATTCCAGTGAGAGAAAGGAGACAGATAGAAGGAATCGACTGTTTAAGTTGAAGTGGACATAAAGATAGTAACAATTCACTGGATTTTGTGCTAGAGTTGCTTATGAAAGTGCCTTATTATATTACTCTAAAGATGAATTTTGTTTGAGTACACAATACTGCCGTATTACAATTAGCCCTTAATTATAGCATGCTTCATTGCTATTTTTTTATGTGTACTAGTCAAATAATGGAATCAATGTTATCAGTAAAACAGGAAATCCGTTCCTGATCATATTGTTTTATAACTTTAGCTTCGGAAACCGATCGATCCCTTATCAGCGCATTTAATCTTTTTACAACATTCTGCTACCATCCCTTTATCTTATATGTATGTATCTGCAAGCTTTCTTGTTCTATTTATAAAATGATGAAGTGAAAAGTTCTGTGCTTATCGTTAGTCAGAAGATGATCCGGTTTCGTTACCAAATGTATTCAGAGTCAAAACATTCCCTTCAAATTTCAAAATACTTTCAAGTGATCACCGAATTGACCACATTCTCAGATTTTCGTATATTCCCTTCCTGACATCAAGCAGTAGAATTGTTTGCCAAAAAATCCCAGAATAAAATACGTCGATGAGATAAGCTTGATGTTTGATAAATTTGTTAAGGACGATGTTTATTGTACTTTTCTAAATTAATTCCTCCGATTGTTTCATTACTAGTTTCTTTTTGTAGTTATTTATTTGTCAATTCAAAGAAGGGTATATTTCCTTGAAGGCCTACAGCGTCCGAGTCGTCCGGCATTCTTTCTTCCTCGCCGTCGCAGGTGGCAAAGTTAAGACTCTCTTTCTCCCTCACTTCTCTCTAGTTGTCTCTCTGGAGGCATACTTATCTCTGGCGACCTCCAGTGAAGTAGTGCTCGGTAGCTTGGCATCAAGCCATAACTGTGAGGAAAGGAATTTTATGCCCTGAATCAACAGCGTCAAATGCATTTTCAGTTCAATTAAAAATCATGGAGGGTAAAAAATTCAAATGGGCGTTTTTCAAAGGTTAAGTTGTTTGAGAAGCCCCAATATCAAGTAGACCCAATATCAAGTAGACCCAATATCACGTAGACTTTTGCCGTCGTAAGTATTTCTCACTTTTTCTCTAACTCACATACCGTCGGTCTCTCTTACCCCTCCGCCCCTCTCGCAGCTCTTTTTTCGAATGTCAGGATCAGTTCTCAAACGATTAAGAATAAGATTATCAAAAGGTAGTTTCAAAAATGTTAAGAATATTCACATGATCTAGAAAATGTTGCCATCGAGAATACAAATTAAATTTGAAAAAGTGTTCATTGCAAGGTTACATGAATGTTCAAAATCTCACAGAAAATACGAGCCGTGTTACCTATGACAGTATAATTTGAAGTGTGCAAATTAAATGTGGAATTATGGCATGAATTATGAAGATGAATCGAAGTTGAGATCCTTATCCTTCTTCAGTGCGAGTTGAAATCCTCGAACATACGCTGGTGGCAGGTCGCTCTTCTCTCTCCTCAGGTCATCCTTGAGTCCGCGCAACTCGAGTTCGACTATGCGGCATCTCCCTCCGCGGAGAGAAAGCGGTCGAGGGCATGCGAGAAAACGCGCGTGGAACGGCCGCTGCTCGGTGAAAGCGCGTCCGCTGCGCGTTCGGGAAAAATCGCCCCGACGCTGAACGTCAATAATTATAATAGTTAACAATGCTAATGATATTAAAAATAATTTTTACAATAGTAATAGTAATCATAAATGCATAAAAATGTAAATAGTAAATTAGATTTCGCTCAAAACCTGTTAACACGGAGAAGCAAAAGAAATGGGTCTGGGAGCCTAAAACGCCATTTTGGCGAGCTGTGAGTGACGGGGGGAATAGTATACCCTAAAACTTTTAATTTCATTCGCCTTTTCTTTTTGCCAGTTGCCGACATCTCGTGCGCTTTACAAATAAGGCAATTTAAAGGGGGCACAAATATTTTATTATATTAAAAAAATTAAGCCTCGAAAGATTTAGGCAAAAGAGCATACATGAGTTTCTGTCTGTATTTAGAGCGCTGGCGCCCAGGCACTCATTTCCGTCCTAGCCGTCCACGCAGAACTCGTCGGCGGTCGCTCACGCGTCGCACTCGCAATTCTCAACCTCAACCTGAAAGAGCATTCGTCGGCTGCAGAGTCGGCGTGCTACAGGGTGGGTGACGAGAGGCATTTCTCCGTTTCTCCGCCGAGCCTGCGGTCGTCGGAGAAACGGAGTCGATGGCCACCAAGCTCGGTGACATCTCGCAAGCGAGCGACGCCGCAATTCTCAAGGCGGCGATGAGCGAACTTTTAAGTGGCGTCACGGTTGCGATCGCTCGCGAGCTCTTCCCGATCCGAACGAAAAAGCCGCCATCTCGGCGCTCATGTCGCCACTTCGAATCCTGGCGAAGAAGCCGGCTTCTGCTCTGCTGCCCGAGAGATCTGCTCGCGAAACTGTCGAGACCTTTGTCCTTCGGCTTCGGCGAGCTGAAAGGCGCGGTCCTCTGGACCACCATATTCCACTTCCTCAACAGTCAAACCGTTTACATGCTCTGTAGTCTTCTTTTCTTTGTTTTGATTTTTTGTTCACCACGTACATACATACAGTACCGTCCAACATTGTTGGGTCCGAAATTAATCCGATTAATTAAGTTAATTTAAATAATTCAAACTGGAATTGCGTCCTTAGCACTTCGCAATTCCAGTTTGAATTATTTTAATTAATTTAATTAATCGGATTAATTTCGGACCCAACAATGTTGGACGGTACTGTATATGTATACTCATATTTTCACGGACGATGGTTGTTATCTAACTGCAGCTTCTGTTGTGCTTTCTCTCTCTCCTCAATGACTGTATGTTTTGCTCCCATATATATTCTTACATATATATTAGTGTTCATTACATCTAAACAGCAGGAACATTTAACTTTATTTCAGATAGAAACACTGATGGCTCTTTGCGAGGAGTCAAGGAGAGGATGGCTTGGGAGAGATCAAGGAGAGAGCAGAAATTGAGGAGAGAAAAGGGACATGTGAGAGAGAAAGCTTGCTCATGCAGGAGGGGAGGCAGTTGCCGTGAGAATCTTCTCAGCGAGAAGCTTGCTCGAATTTGGCAGAGCCTGGCTTTGGCCAAGAAGGACCTCAAGCCACTCGCGTCCACCTCGCTTTCTGAACCGCTTCACGAACTGTTCTTTTCTGCCCTCCTCTTCACTGTAGTGCAGGATGGCCCAGAGCGCCCAGTACTGCGCACCGACGCACGCATCGAGGTCGAGCAAAGCGAGGTCGGGGTAGAATGAGCTCAAACAAGGCACTCCTTATCTCACAGATACAAGCAAAGAGATATGCAATCACTCGTAATAGAAATACTTTCGAAACAAATGTCGGAAAAGATATTAGTTGATGAAGAAGATCGCTCACAGAAAAAAGAACATGATGAGACTAACCAACGTATGTTGTTGCTTAGTGGCCACGAGTTTACAGCGCTAATCTAAAAAAAACCATCTTGTAGAATAGGTGCTGATTTCCGCCAAATGCGTGTCGTTGATAAATACAAATTGCAAAAGCTTTCGATCCCCGTCGCTTTTCTTTTTACTACATATTTACGATATATGACTTTTTTGCACGGAAGATCGACAGAGGATTAAGAAGAAAAACACTAACTATCTGATTGGAGGCCCATTCTTTGTCGATATCGCAGAACTGCCGGTGAGGAGAGTTGAGGAGATGCGAGAGGATGCACGCAGTTTTGTACTCCACACTGAACACGACGCGAGGTTCGTCCAGAGGGGACATGAAGGAACTGAAATCGAATATGGGAAGCATGCGGTTACTTATTTTCCATCACTTCTTTTTTCTTGTTAAGACTTGAGGGTTTCATAATAATTCTATTGAATATTGGCTATTCAAGTGTCGTGACGTTTAAATTATTTGAAATCTAATTAAATCAATAAGCATGCATGTATCTAGCAAGTCAATTAGATGACTTAATGATCTACTATGGCTCGCTTCAATCCGTTCACCCATTTGTTCTGTCGAACTTTACAAATATCTGAAAGACAGTACCGTAGCCGTGTTCGGTCAATTTTTGAGACTAATGTACTCTATATAGATACGTTATCATTATTGCATATGGATAAATAATAATCATACTTCTCTGAACAGGTAGACAACAAGTTGTAAGTAATCAATAACAAATAAAAAAAATTGGAAAAAAAATTGAAAAAGAAGCAATAAACTAACAACAATGGCTGGATATATTCGCTGCGGCAGAGATGATAATTCGTAGACTTCTCGCGTGCGAGTGTGACAGCAAAGAAAAAACCTGAATAACAGTTTCGTACATATTACTCGTTATATACATATATAATACTAAAATAAGAAAAAAAGTTTACTAATTTATGGCCAACGGCTAGTATGAACATCGAGTGAGTAGGCAAGATATAAACTTTTTCCTATCGACGTGAAATTTTGCAAGGTGGAATTATTTGTGTAACTGTTTCAACTTTACTGCGCAAAAAATTACAATTAGAAAAGAACAGAAGATAATACAGTTTAATAGGAATAAGTGAAACTAACCCATACCGAACCGTCCAAGTCATGAGCAAGTCGGACGAGGAGAGCGATTCCATCATTCTCCACGATTTGACGGCAGACGGAAGTGTTGTCATCTGCAAAGAGAGCGCGGAGTGAGAGAGAGAGTTAGAGAGGTGCAGAAAAAAAAACAGAGAAAACGAACTGAGACAGAGAGGATTACATAAAGAGAAAATGAGAGTGACATGCGACAAGAATGACCAAAAAATATCATCACAAATATATGATTGAAAGATTTCATAAATCACTTTAAATTAGTTATCAAATAAACTCGTACCAGCTAGAATATCGAGGACGGTGACAGCAGCAGGGAGTTCACTGTACGGGAAATCCTCTCCGTCTGACTCTAATATAGCAATTGCGTTGAGAATGGCGGGGACAACGCGAGAGTCTTCAGCAAAGCCAGCAATCTCAGTCGAAGGGATCACACCAAGAGAGTATTCGATGCTGTCGCTGTAAGAGAAGAGTTGAAGACTAATGATGTGATTGTCTGCAGTCTTACAGCACAGCTCACCTTCCATAAGCCAAAGGCGTTCAAAACAACAAAGGTCATTCTTCAAAGCGGAATCATCTCACTCCCCTTCCCGAGACTCACAAGATCAAGATGTCGTCGAATCCTCCGCGTATCATGGAGTTCATGGCGATCGTCAGAATGGGTAAGTAATCCACTTCATCCATGCCGCGCACTCGCAGCTCTAGATTCAGTACTACTCTGGCAATCTGAAAATGAAGAAAATGTGCTTTTGAAACATAAGCAAAACAACAGAGTTGAAAGAAAAATGGATAAATTACGATGAAATGAAATATCGAGTTCATAAAAAGGAAACAATAACCACGATATTCCTTTACGGAAACAGAGCCATTACAGGTGGAGGAAGAAATGAACACCACTACGGTAAGGTAAGAAATATAGAAGAAGTACCACATCGTTCTGCGGAAAAGTCTTAGCCGCAGCCAGACAGCGATTGAGCATGGCAGTCTCGAGCATAGAATCAACGTACCAACTTTAAATAGAATAAGTGGTTTGTAACTTTTTTGGGGCGTCATAGAGCCGAGATGGCTGAACGGATCGGGATGATGGCACTCTTGGGCGAGGTAAAAAAGTATTTCTAACTAGAAGTATTCATACCAAGAAGTAATAACAATTATTATGAGTGGAAGAAAAGAGCTGGAAAGTGGGTTAGGCAAACAGCGCCATGCTCCTGCACAGATTCTAGCGAAGCTTGACATCTCATCGCCGCGTCCACAAGAGATGCCCATTCCGGCAGATTATCAAGCCGGTCCGTCACGGGGGAGACCAAGTAATCTTTGAGGGCCTCAAGTGAAAGATATCTCCTCTTCTATCTTTCAATCTCTCAAGGGCCTTAAGTGAAAGATATCTTCTCTCCTATCTTTCAATCTATCTATCATTCTCTTCCTTCCTTTCCCTCTCTAGCATACTGTCTGTTTCTCTCTCGCTCTCGTGTTTCCTGTCTCTTCCCCCTTTCTCTCTCTCATTTCTTTTCTCTTTCTCTCTCCCTCCCTCTATTTCCGCACAGCTGACCTTGAGTGCAGAGGCGGTGAGCGGACCCCGATTTGGCTTCGCGTAGATGCCAAGGGCATTCTTTATCTGCTCGGCATTGGCTGCGTTCGCAACTTGGAGCTGCCTTCCGTTGGCAGCGGTGAAAGAGAGATCATTCAAAGGAGTCGCTGCAAACAATAAACACAATAGATTTAGTTACATTTGTTTTAAGTAAATAGTTTCTAAAAATAGCAACAGCGGCCCTTCTTTCCACATGCCAAGAAGCGAGAGCTTCGCCAGCTCGCAATGCGAGTCGATGAGGGCTTGAATGCGGGTGACCAAGAGTGGTGTGCCACGAAGACGATGGAGGAGGCCACCGAGGTCAAGCTATTGGAGTCGAGGCCAGAAGGGGCGGACGCCGTTCGCGTCTAGGGCATTCAGCAACACCATACCGCCATCCAAAGAAATTTTTCTAAAGAAGTTACATTATTTTCTATTTCAAATTCGTCAAGAGAGGCTAAATCGAAACGTTTATTCTTTAAAAAAAAGTAAACTGTGCAGCTCACTGAAGTTACAGATATTTTTCCACACTCTTTTTAATGGTCACACTCTTGAATCTTGACAAAAAATGATAAAATATGTGATTAAAGAAACGACTATTAAATATGCCACCATATGTAGCTCCCGTTAGAGTTGCGCTAGTGATACAAAGAGTAAGCATTTCTGTATCATTAAGATATTTAAGAGCAGAAAGAAGAATTTAAAAACAGAGAACTGACCCGTCATATCTGCTGGATAGGTCGATATGCTTCATCTCGCGCCACGCACGAAAAGTCTCCACGAGCTCCACTGATTTCATGTTCAGACGGACCAAGATTGCAGTCCAATAAATTCGAGGTTCCTAAAGAAGAGAAGATCAGGGGAGGAAGGAAGAAAACATACAGAGCACAACAAATGCTCGTGAGGTTACGAGAAGTACCAATTTGTTGCTGGATGTAATATTATAAAGATTATTTGTATCCATTGTTCTGATTGTTGATTGTAATTTGTGCATAATATTGATTAAGAGACTATCTTCGTCTATTTTAAGATAGTTTATTTTTATTTTTTAAATGTTTTATTGGAATCAAGCTATAATGTTAAAATACTAATTATAAAAAAAACCAGAAACAGACAATTTGCAGCACTGTGAAAGTTTTTTTTAGACTATATCAACATCACAGCTGTTGCAAAGTTGTGTAGCAAAGAAAGGCTACAACGAATCGTTTTGAATCGAGAGGGAAAGAGCCAACCTCAGATGTCGTAAGCAGTAAATGTTGCTGATTCTGGAGCAGTTTGAGATGTCCAGCTCCCGCAGTCCGACGTGATGATTGCTGATGGCGTCGAGGTCCGAGTTGCTCAGAGCGACCGCTTCGCTCATGACGATGCAGTCAAGCGTTGAGAAGCGGTTCAACTAAACAAATTCTTTGGCTAATCTGTCAGCACC